>DF236956.1:58889-267545 GCA_000708835.1 Klebsormidium nitens | reverse complement strand
CTCCCACAACAACCTCTCTGGGCCCATTCCCCCCGAAATCGGCAGCCTGACCAACCTCACCTCCTTGGACCTCTCCCACAACAACCTCTCTGGGCCCATTCCCCCCGAAATCGGCAGCCTGACCAAACTCACCTCCTTGGACCTCTCCCACAACAACTTCTTTGGGCCTATCCCCCCGGAGCTCAACAATTTGACCAGCCTTACCGAACTCAAGATCTCCGGCAACAACCTCTCCGGGCCAATACCTCCAAGTTTCTGCCGCTTCTACCGCAGTAGTTTCAGTCCTGGAAACCTGGAGTTGGTCTGCAACAATTGTGGTTACAGCTCATTATGTGGAGCTGTCCCACCTTCTTCATGGTCACCATCCCCTCCTTCTTCAACGTCACCACCCCCTCCAGTTGGACCTATTGTTGGTGCGGTTGCTGCTGGAGCTGCTTCTCTCCTAGCTGTGGCCATCTTAGGGTACTGAGATGTGATGTGATCTGTATATATTTGGTGTGCTTTCGTTGGAGCTAACCAGCGGGCACCCATTGGTACACCAGCTCGAGAGCGAAGGGGTGGAGCGGCCCCTCAAAGTGGCGACGGATATGGGTTAGGGGGGGAGAATCCTAAAATTGGTCGACCCGGCTCTTGGGAATGGCTACGATGCGGAGGAGGCTCGTAGCTTGAGCTGGCATCGGTATTTGAATCGAGTGGAAGTGGTCTAGTTTAAGGTCGTCTGGGTAAGGTTAGAGTGGAGTAACAAGTGGTTATTGAGGTGGAGCGCACCCTTTGATGTCCGAGACATTCCCCTTTTTAGGAACTACCGCCGTGGCGCAGATGACAGAGGGCATAGTCGACCAGGATGCTCTTTGTCATTAAGTTCAACCGCAAGCTAGTGTGTAAGTAGAGTAAGCCATACGTTGTCGGATCATGTTCCACTTTTGATCTGTACGGTTTGCCTTCAAGCTCAGAGCTGCGATTTGTGCCGTCCCGCTCTGGTTGCCTGATGAGCTTGGCTGCTTCGATTTTGAATCCGCTGTACCTTCGGGACTTCGTACGTATGTTCTCGACTACGTGGCGGGCATGCTTGCAAAGAACAAGCTTACGCAATTATATCGCCATATCTTCAGATGAATGTCAAGTTATCATCGAGACGAAGGAGCCTTCATGTCCGGTTCGCTATTTGCTCGTCTCGATGTGCGAGCGTTCCAACTGGGCAGTCCTGGAAGTTGAGGCGTTTCAGGCGCAGAGATTCTCGGGCTTTGAATCGCGTCGTGGCGCTGTTGGACCAATCAAGTGAAGAGGAGGCTGGCAGCATATGCTCTGATGCCTCGATTGACTAAGCGACGCGCTGTCTGGATTCTTGAGCGGTTGCTTAGACAAGCGCTCTTCGCAAGTCTTTTACCCAAAACTCCTGGATTGCATATAAGTAAATTTCTCGTCTGCTGGTTATCGAGCTTTCCTGATGTACTCTGTCGAGCGAGCACCACTGTAATTCTGCTGACGCAAACTTCGACGTATGAAGTTGCGCTCAGGCTTTTGTAATTGCGAAATTTGAAACTTGGACAGTGACGACCCCGTTTGTGCCATGACTCGCTCCAAACTCCCAATCAAGAGCTCCCTGACGGTCTCGACGCCTTACCGTTTTGTGTTTTGTGTTTTGTGTTTTGTGTTTTGTGTTTTGTGTTTTGTGTTTTGTGTTTTGTGTTTTGTGTTTTGTGTTTTGTGTTTTGTGTTTTGTGTTTTGTGTTTTGTGTTTTGTGTTTTGTGTTTGCGGACGGATTTAGAGCTGCTTTGAGTCCGGCAAGCCTTCTTGCCCGCTCTCGTCGCCTTCCTTTTGCCAGCATCTTATGATTCATTTGCACCTTTCGAGAGTCTGATTTGCTGAGAGTCAACACCAAGTGTTTGGCGGGAGCGCCGGGTCTGTTTGAACGGACAAGTCGAGTACTGGCTGTGACTACCGCTTGATCTCGCCCGTACCAATGATATATCGTGAAGGAATATTAGGTCGGACGCCACCTCTCTCGCACTTGGACCATTTTTCAGTGGCTTTGGACGATCGACCCTTCAAGACAATCCTCTTGTTCGTCAATCGTGCTGCAGCAGCTTCACTTTCACCCGCTCAACACTTTTTCCCCGTTTTCGGGGGCACGGAATTGGGCATCGCGACAAACGTTTCCGATGAGTCCAGCTTAAATGTCAATCCCGCGTACGAATGCCAAAAATCTTGCCTGTTAGAAAAGCCTCGGACCTGTTAGCTCGCCATGTTTGTGCGACGGACGGACGGACGTTCACTGGTTTCTTTCCTTTCCACCATTTGCATGGGTTAAAGTGCTGCTAGCGCTCAGTGCCTGTGACTACTTCAAATTGCCTGGTCCGCTGGCAAGAGACGTATGTCATCATTTGACGCCAGTGACCGCTTCAAGGATTGATTCCAGACGGTAGGGAGTACCCATTTAAAAGGTTTGTCTGACCGGATTTACATCACGAGGCTTTGTCTTCACCGAGTCGTACGTCCTTGATCATGCTAACAATTGTTTAAAAAAGAAAGTGTGATCCCAAGAGGGCGTGGGTGTCTACATCTACATTGCCTACAAAAGATTATGCACATTATCGTCGCGTTTCAGAGAACTCCGTGCAGGGCGCGATTGTCGTCGTGTGTTTCCGACTCAGAAAGCCGCTGGCACAGACGTGTCCTCAGGCTGCGACGTCTAAATGAAGAGTCCCAATGAGAAGGACTGGCCGGACTTCATCGCAGGTCCCTCAGTGAGCCTTAAGTGAAAGTTCACCTAGTCTACGCAAAGCGTTCCTTCTTTGGCTCACTTCAGTCCTTTTGACAACTCCTCACTACGAGAATCGCGCCCCCGGCAAGTTTGAAGGAAGTGATCGATCTGAGATGTTTTGCAAAGCGCTCCTGTTTCGACCTGTTTCGCAGAGCGCACTCGGCTTTTGTCGCTCTGCAGCCGGCGCTGCGAGATACGGTCCGTCAGCCGTAGCCACAAAAGTCGCAGCTTGACTCCAAATCTTCCGCCCAGCAACGTGTCCTAGCGTGTTGCGTTGACATTTTGACCTTGCCCACGTACATTTGGGACCACTTTTTCCCCTTGCCCCCATCCAACAGCCGCGCGGCTTTCCAGTACTCAAAGTGCTTCTCAATAGGCAACCCCCTTTTTGTACGTCGGAAGTTTCGTCGTCAGATGCGAGGCTTGAGCGCTGTCTCTGTCAACGCTGAACGGTCGGCCTGCTTCTGCCCCATCGGTCTTTCGACTGCATTAAGTCACCTTCGTATGTTGTATGCCTCTAGGGATCACACCACTATTGTAAATCTGAGCTCTTGCGCTTCTGTCCGCCGACCCTATTCAACGACTATTCTGACCCCCCACTCTGAAAACACGGCGCTAGAAACATCCAGGTCTGCGTGACTCGTGGCACGAACAGCGAAGCAAACTTCTGGGTTGTGTGAGGATGTGTTTTGGAGTTGCTGGCGAGGATGAAAGGGCCCGCTGAGAACATGTCAGAGCACTGTGTCATATATATATGCCGCTGTATCACAGTTTTACGAGAGGCTTCTATCTGGAAGTGATCGGAAGTTTTGATAATACGATCGCTTTCATATTCAGCAAGGACGACGGAATCCTTGGGACTTTCTCCGTTCCAGGGGCCAGGAAGTTGAAGGTCCGATGCTGCAACGGATTTCTTAGTATTGTTCTTGCGTGGCACATGGCATGTCCTTTGGCCGAGGTCCTTTTTGCAGAGATCTCTTGAGATCCGGCCCTGGTTGTAATCGACCCAAATGCTTTTGCCGAATGGCAAGGCCTGGAGAATCTTTGCATGTTAAGCTTCGTCCGAAGTGCAGCCTTCCAAACCTTTCCGTCGCGAGCTGGCGTTTTCGTAGCTCTTTCGATGCAGCGGAAAGGATATTCGTTCAAACTGCGTCTTGTCGGGCTGTCGAAGCAAACCTGGGATTTGATCGGTCTGAAAACGTAGCAAATGCTAAGCGAACAGCCTTTGGTTGCAAGAGTCTCGCGGCTCGCTGCATCTTTGACTGCTCGTTATCACTCATCCAGTCCACTTGGAATTGCCCTCTCAATGCTCTTACACTGTTTTCGAAACCCGTCGCACTAGTAGGGATGAACTTGCCTTGCCCCTGAGAGACGTGTGGCAGTGACGATTGAATTTTTGTGGCACCTTTGGGCGCCAGATGCGCAATCTGCAAGGAAACCCCACGCCACCAATTCACAAGGCCTGCTAAAACTCGCTTGTCGATTAGCTTTGCAACAGATTAAGAGACTGTTGTGCGGTTCTACTCGGCCGCTGTACTGCCCGTCTCTGGGAGGTGGCAAGTTCTCGTAGACGTGCTGCTCCTTGTCGCCCACATAACGCAAATTGATTATGGGCCTCGCCTCCATCAGAAGCTTTCACTTTCGACGTATTGTCCTCGCTGCGCGTCTATTTAAAGTCCGACGGTAAACGGACCGTCTGGGCCCCGCAAAAGTTGACCTCTGAACGGCAATTGAAACATGTTTTAGGATATTTAGGAGCGTCTTCTTTCAACAAAACGTTCCAAGCATATGTCGCTGTAATCCAAGACTTCTTTTGAGCTCGGTGCTTCAAAGTCTAGGCATCCGTCAAATGCGAGCAGCAGTGAACTGATTGATTTCAAAGCTACTTGGGTCGGCTTCACACTTTCAGTGGGTCCGGAACCATGATCTGTCAGTTCTTGCATCATTTGGTGCTCGGGATTTCGAAGGAGGCGCTAGCTAGTTGCGGAGAAAGTAGGAAAAAAGAAACAACTCTGGTCGACCTCTGATTCTGAGCCAGAAGCATAAAGCACAACTGGAATGCTGATGATACGACTGGCAATGAGTGTACGATCTTAAGGAGCTCTTTTGACTGCTCACTGGAGAAGATGCCCCGTCAACTTGATGCCAATCTGTCGCTTTCCCGCTGCTGGATTGCACCTTTGACTCGAAACCTTCGTTTAGGGGCCTTTTGTTCTCCACAGTGCGTCGCTTCATAACACGTCTTTCAGGAAAACGTGTTACGCGATCACTCAAGTCTTTCAAAGTGTTGGCAGCGCTGACACCAATACCAATAGCGATCTGACAGCTGCTCTTGCGATGGCCGGTAACTAAATATGCATTCCACAGAATACCGCTGACTCTCGAGAAGCCGTCTCCGCTGCAATAAGCTACGCTCGGAAAACATGGAACGGATGTACGTACGGCTGTAAACTTGTGGCCCCTGCCCACCTGTGGGTTCGAACCATTAATTACTTGCGAAGGGCCTGATTTTAGAAGCAGATTTCGTATTCGTACTTTCACACATCCAAAACAGCTGACTCGTTCGTTCAGGCAACTGGCGAGCCTGGCAGGCTTCGTTTTGAAGCATCGTGCAGGCTGCGTCGATTACAACGCCTCCGGCCTGGCCTTTCTGCAGCCTTCAGCTGGTACTTGTGACAGCGTGCAACAGTAAGACCCAATTGATCCTTCACAAGCATGTGCGTGTCAGAATGAAAGGCGTCTGTCCTACTGCTGCAAGCGATGGGCCACCACATACTTTGTAATTCAAAATTGGTCGCTGAGGCAGGAAGTTGCTCTCTAGCCGTGACGAACTGCTCGATTTTCTGGCGATCTTGAATTGCCATCATTGCATTTTCCATGTTCTTCCGAGGCTACTAGGTCTTGGTTATGGTGCACTTGGGGATAGGGCAAAAAGTAAAGCGGAGAACTCCCATGGTCCACTTCTCTAGAAGTGTGCGCATTTAATAAAGAAATTTTCGCCCTCCTCGAGCCTCGCTATTGTTGACCGGTGCCGAATCGGATGTAATTCACCTATAAAACGCTCCTCAGAATAGCTGAATGCCCAGCGATTGCGCGCTACAAGATGTTTCCGATGCGTGGCGTGCCGTTGAGGCCGCGCAAGCTTCATGGGCTGGTGCTTGAAAGAAACCGACGCCATTGATTGATTGTTTCATTCTCCTTAAGTTGACGCATTGTGCCGTGTCAGCTGGTCGCTCCGGTGATTATCAGGTTTCACCTCTTGCGAGGGCGACATTTATTTCTGCCTTTAGAGGCCATCTTTGGTCGCGCCCCAACGCCACGTAAGTTAAGGAGCACTTGGCTGTTTCACGGTGCTCTCTCCTCAATCCCTTAAACAAAGGGATCGCCACTTTTCGAATTTTCGGCCTTTTCAATGAATTCCCTGCATTCCCTGCTTTCTGGATCTCTCTGTGCCCGTGACGACTGTTCCTTGAGCGCTTTCCAGCACCCATTGATCTCTTAAATAGTCGGTTTTCTGACGGCACAGTTTCGCCGTTTCCAACCATTAAGCTTGATCGAGCTGTCTCCGCCAGAGTCGAATGAGGTTGGGAGTAGAGTCCGAGTACTCAAGCCGTGGCTGTGACGAGCGCTCCGTTTGGGCCTTTTCCTGCCCACGTAAAGTTGTGGTTAGGACGTCCTCCGATGCCACCGCTACCTGCCTTTGTGCTCATGTGTGACCGCCGGAAAATCTTGCTGCTCAGGCAAGACTTCTTTCAAGTAGAGTCGTCCCACTCCGGTATCTGTGACGATTCTTCGTGTGCGCATTTCGCTCCTAGATGGCTTTGGATGATCGATGTCTTCCAACGCCGCCCCCTGATTTTTCCGGAGAATTGTGTGCATCAATAACAATGATTGCTTGCATGTCACTTGCATGTTCTGGAACGGATGGAACGGCGTGTGTTCACACCATCTTTCTTAAGTGTTCTGTCACCTCGCTCCAAGAAGCCGGGGAACGTTCCCCGGCCTCAGTACCTTGCCATTTCCCGGCTTCGCTCCCCGGACCTGTCCCCGGACTTGAGTCCCCGGGGTCCACGGACAACCCGGGGAGCTGTCGAAATCCCCGGAGTCCTCCGAGTCAGGGGAGGACCCCGGGGAGTGGCCCTCTTCGGGCTGTGCCTGGCCTCTCCCCGACCCCCTGGAAAAGCCATTTCTACCTGTGTGTGACGAAGCAGCCTGATGAGAAGGCGGGCACCGTACCTAGCGTTTTTCCCAGCGCTCTTGGCATTGGCGGGGACTCCGACCTCATGAGACCCGCAAGCAAGATTTCTCGATGTCGCAAGCAACTGAAATTTCCGCCAACACCGAAGTGCCAACAATTTTGTATGGAAACTGTGTGGCTATGACGATATACGAATGGGGCTTTCTGCGCCAGAGATCTATTCTGTGTCTCCGAAGCCACCTGTCCCTGTCCTGGTTCGAACTGAAGCGCCCATTGGTTTCCGACAGCTAATTGTGCGTCAGCAAGCCTAAACTGGTAGTCAACCAATGGCTGAAACGAGTCTGGTGTGAGTTTCTCGCCCCCTCGTTTTTGCTTCCGACACCACCCTTACCTTCCCGGCTTTGGTTAATTATTCATCATAAGTATCATAATCTCATCACTCTAGCTTCACATCAAGCAAGCTGCGTCCTAGATGTTTTTGTCCTATCAGTCAAGTCATCCTATTGCTCAACTGTGGCTGTGACGACTGTTTCGAGTAGGCCGCCTTCTGCGCGCATGACCGTCCCGGCTGAGTGTTGGGCTTCCTCCCACGCCACTGTGACCATCACGAGATTATGCTGGCGTTCAACGGCTTGAGTCGACTACAAGCACGGCCTAAGCCCAGCGCTCTTGAAAATGGAGTCGCATGTGGCTGCGATGCCTGTTCCGCGTGGGCACTGTTGCGCCCAGTCGACCTCAAGGTATTGTTCTGACGCCACGTTTACCTGCTCATCGTCACTGTAGCCTCTAGATTCATCATTGCAGTGTGCAATGACGGCGAGCCTTCTCGTCAAAAGAGTCGGACGTCAGCTTTGGCTTAGACGAGCTCGTTTGGGCTTTCCGTGCCGTGTCCGGAAACTTTCATTGCAGCACCGTTACGTGCCCCGTGCTGATAGTAGACGCCCAAAAATCACTACAGCTTAGATCTCAGGGATCTGGCAAACCTGTAATAGGAGAGCCGCCAGAGTGGCCGTGACGACTTTTGCGTGTGGTATGTGTTGCACCTTTGCGTCTTTGAAAAGGTCTTCTGAAGCCACCGTCATGTTCCGGATGCTGGTGTGTAGCCGCCAGTATACGCGGAAGTCAAAAGCTCCCACCTCAGGCAAGGCTTCTGGTAGCGGTGTCGTCAAGTTGTGGCTATAACGACTATCCCTGGTGTGGACTTTCTCGCGCCATGTCCATCTTGCCTGGAAATTTATTCGACGCCAAAGTAAACCGGCCGCCCAGATGTTGTGCTCGAATTTTGCCAAATTCGTCGTTGCAACTTGCACCTCAGCCTTTTTTCTACTTATTAACTGCGGTCGTCAGAGTGTTCGAGTGTGGCTGTGACGACTGTTCCATCTGGGCCGTTCCGGGCCCAATAGCCTAAAGATGCCATTACCACCTGCCGATGCCACTTATATTGTGTCAGAAGCGGTTGTTTAGCCGTCGAAGTCATTTCTTCCGCTATGCATATGTATGGCTATACGTAATGAACCTCAGGCGAGCCTTCAACGTTTAAGTAGTGTCATCGAGCGGTGGCTTTGACGACTGTTCCGTGTGAGCGTTTTAGCGCCCATTGTTCTCCTCAGCCGTTCAAGTTTGTCTGATGCCACACAGAATGACCGGCCTAGACACTGTGCTGGACGTCCGCCAAAGTCGGTCGGCCTTATAAATCACGCAAGCCTTCCGATAGATTTTGAGACGTCACGTTTCTGCTGTGATCAGACACTTCCTTCTGGGCTTTCCCGCGCCGATGTGTAACTGAACTTTTCCGATGCAATATCTGGTTCTTGTAACTAGGACTGGCAGAATGAGGCTGTGAAGACTGTTTGGTCTGGGCTTTCCACCGCACAACCCACTCGCAGATTTCTGCCGACGCCACTTTGGTGTAGCTGTACAAGTCATAAGGGCGGCTTGCAAGTTGCACCCCTCGCAAGCCTTCTGTCAAAGAAGTCCTCAACCTGTACGCAGATGAGACGACTTTTGTCCGCGCTTTTCCATGCTCTCATGCTTTTCCAAAAAGCGTTCCGACGCCACCGTTTTCAGCTGTCCCAATCTTTTGTAGCCGGCAACATCATCGTACAATTTGCACCTCACCAGTCAAGCACTTTAGTAAGTACAGTCGACGTCTGAGTGTGAGCTGTGACCAATCGACGTTTGAGTGTCAGCTGTGACGAACTTCGGAATGTGACATTTGAGCTTTTCCAAGCCCGCAGTGTGTCTTCTATTGCCTCCCGACGCCATCGTTACTTGACCAAGATTGCTGTTGTTTAGCCGCCGAATCATCATATTCTCCAGCTTGAATTTCATGCAAGCCTTCATGTACGAAGAGTCGTGATTGTTACAAATTAGACTCCTCGCTCTCGGATTCTTCACGCAGGTTCTTCTCTGCAACGTCAGATCGGCGCCAGCGATGCGTTCCATGCATGCCGTTGTTTATCCACCAAAATCGATACTACGGCTTTCACCCCACGCGAACAAATTCTAGTAAGCAGAGTTCCAGATTAAGTGTGGCTATGACGTCTGTTCCGTGTGGGCCTTTCAGCGCTCATGTCCAGGTGGGCGGCAAAGTTTTCCAACGCCACGGCCGTACCCCGCTTCACATGTTGCTGGTATTTCGTCAGTACCTGATTGAGTTATCCTTATACCCTGCACCTCCGAGATCCATCAAGCGTTGATTTGCATTGTTGCACAAAGTAGAGTCGTCAAACTTCGGGGGCTGTGACGATTTTTCTGTCTGGGCATTCACCCGCCCTTTCTTCCTCTCAAAGAGGTCCGCTAACGCTACCTTGGGCGTCGTGCCCAGATGCTGAGCTGTTCTACTTCCGCCAGGGTTGTTGCTACAGTTTGCACGTCAATCAAGAGGTTTGGTAAGTAGAGCCGTCAAAGTGCGGTGGCTCAGAAGACTGTTCCGCTGGCCCTTCCGCTCCTGTTTGGCGTTGCTGTCGTAAGTCAGACTTCACCGTTACCTGCCAATCGATGATGTGAAAGATTTTGCGCTTCAGGCAAGCTCGTTTCTGAAAAGAGTCGTCTAACCTCGGTGGCCGTGATGATTTCCCCGTTTGGGCGCTTTCGCGCCCACGTCTGGCGGTCGCTTGAAAAGCTGTCCGACGCCACCGTCATCATCCAAACACAAGTGCGCTCGTGTATAGCCGCTAGAGCAACCGACGACCGCTTGCACCTGGGCTCAGGCAAGCTTTAATTCCTTGCAAGTAGATTCGTCGGTTCGTGGCGGTGACGACCATTCTTTCAGGTCCTTACTGAGCCCATGCCCCTGGTCCTAAATTTCCTTCTGATGCCATCCGGTATCTGCCCGATGGCTCACTTTAAACGCCAAGATTACACGATCGCAGCACGATGCACCCCAGGCGGGCTTTCTTGCGAGTTGAATCGTCATCCCGGAGGTGAAGGTTGCAGTTTCAGTCGGGGCTTTCCGCGCCCAATGTATGTCAGAGTACCGGCTTCTGATGCCACCCTTACCTGCACTTGTAAGTGTTCTTACCGCCAAAAGAAAGAGCAATAATTCAATTCCAATTGATATCCTCGCCGGCAGCGCTCCCAGAAGCTAGCCATTCAATCCCAAGATGTTCAAAACGCTGACGTCGAAAAGCTTAGGTGGGCGCGTCGACGCGTCCAATGCCTTCGAGTGCAGAACGAATCATACTGTGGCTATGAGAACTGGGCCCAGCTGGTCCCAAAGCCAACAGTGGTCTGCGTCGGACCCACTATAGAAGTCACGTCAAGAAATTACCAGGTCTTTCGGTCGTCGAAAAAGAAACTAGCTTTGTAGCGTCCTGCCTACGTTCTCTTCTCCTTTTTGTGAACAACAGGAGGCGAATGATTGTTATCTATTCATCCGCTCTCAGCCAGGAAGTAATTGTACGTGCCAAAAGGAAAGCTGTTTACGGTTTGGACGTCCGGCGGATTGGTTCTCCTCTCTTCCTTTTTGTGGATTCACGTCTGTTTGATCTGCCTTTTTTGGGGATCATGAGGTTGGATTGTTTCAGCAATTTCTCAGTTACCACTGAATGTTGGTACTTGGAGCTCTCCTAGGTTTCTTTCCCCCGAACATCGGTCAGCCCATTGTATCCAGAGTCAAATTGCTTAGTGAGCCTGATTAGAGAACGGAGAGTCATCACGAGTTGCAACTGTCTATCTTTGGATTCTTCGACCAGAGATCGGACCGCAAGCATGGAGCAACTGACGCTATTTCATTCCAAAAACTTGAAAGGACTCTACAACAGCTGATGGGCTTTGAGCTCCCCTTTGAGCTCCCCGCAATCATGGCTCGCGCGCGCGCGCGCGCGCAGCACAATGGTCCAGGGGCGCGCCACGTTCCGGAACGCGCTTGCAAGAGCTCTGAGGAAATGGCATTCTTTGCTGCTTTAACCTTGGAGTTAAATCCAATTGTGGTTTTTGGAAAGAGTGTCGTTGTGACGACTATTCTGTCTGGGCCGTTCTAAGCTGCGCTCAGAACCTTTGGTGTGCGAGAGACTTCCGACGCCACCGGTTCTTACCAGACAATTGTACTTTCTTGCCACATCAGTAAGTACGACAATTATGCACCTCAACAATCGCGAGGCCTTCTTGTACGTAAAGTCGTCCAGGTTATGGCAGTTGCGACTTTTCCCTCTCGACAGCTCTATGCGACCCAGACGTCTATGGGACGTCTATGGGGATAGCTGTAAAGACTTCGTACACCACCGGGTTATGCCCAAAGCCGCGTGCTCTTAAACCACCCGTGTCATCACTATAGCTTGCATCTGATTAGCCGGCCTTCTTGTAAGCGAGATTGCCGCACTTTCTCCTAGACGACATGGGCCTGGGCTTTTCTCGTCCATAGCCCTTTTCCACAAGAGCTTCTGACGCCACACTTATCTTCGGACTTTGGTGTAGCCGCCAACATCTTGCACCTCAGGCAAGGGCTCTGTGTAAGTAGACTGGTCTTCAGAGTGACGTGGCTGTGACGATTGTTCCGTGAGCTTTCCGCGCTCATCCGAGTCGCAGGAGTCCGACTCCGAGGCCACTGTGACCTGGTCAGCCGCGCCATAATCATTACTACAGCTAAGCATATGCACCTCAGGCAAGCCTTTGTCATCAAGAGTATCAAGCTGCAGTGGCTATGACGACTTTCTATGTGGGCTTTTCAGCGCCCATGTCAGCTTTTGTGGAAACGTTCTCCGACACGCCACCATACCCGGCTTTGACACGTCATCTGTGAGGACTCGCCTAATCAAGTCATTCATACACACTTCAATCCAAGCGGACCATGTGAAATAAGTAGAGTCGTTAAATTTCGGTGGTTGTGACGACGTTCCTTTCTGGGCATGTCCGTGCCCAAGTTTAACCTTCCAGAGAGGTCTGCTGACGCTACTATGACGTTCTGTCCAGATATTCACCTCTGGTAAATCCACCTGCAGAATCGTTGCTAAAGGGTGCACGTCAGGCAAGCCCTTTGTAAGTAGAGTCGAGAAAGTGCGGTGTCTTTGAGAATTGTCTGGCTCAGTTCCGCTGGGCCTTCTGCTCCCAGTCGGCTTCTAGAAGTCGGTCTTCAATTGCACCTTACCTGCCTTGTTCTAGTTTTCACGGCTGCCAAAGATCTTGCGCTTTAGGCAAGCCTCTCTTCAGATAGAGCCGTACAATTCTGGTGGCTCTGACGACTTCCCCGTTTGGTTCGAATCCGAGCCTAGAGAAGTCCTGAGAGGTCTGTGGACGCCGCGCCGTCACGTAAGCCTACAGTGTGCTGGTGTGTGTAACCGCCACATTCAAGACCACAGCTTGCCCGTCAGAGAAGCCTACTTGTAAGTAGAGTCGTTTGATCGTGGCTGTGAGAACTATTCCGACTCGGTAAGTTGATTCGTCAGGAAATTGTGGCTGCGACGAGACTACTCTGGGGCCTTTCGCACCCAAAGTTGTCCTACTAGCTTCTCTGAAGCCACCCTCACCTGCCCTTGTCCTGGTGTAAGTTCAACGGCCACAGTCGTTACTACAGCTTGCGTTTCGAGAAAGCCTTTCTATAAGCAGAGTCACGAGTCGGGACCGTGGCTGAGACGGTTTATCATGGGCTTTTTGCGTTCTCGTAAGTTTCCAAGGAGCCTTTCAAAGCCACCCTCACCTGTTCGGACGAAGGTTTTTTTGACGCCACCTTTGCCTGCTCGACTTCGGTGTAGCTTCCAGACCAGTTATCACTACACTTTGCGCTCCAGTCAAGCCATCTTGTCAGTGGAGTCATCGAAACTCTGTGGCACTGACGTCATTTCGTCTGGGCATTTCTCGCGCCCACGCAACGCTGTAATAAGACTCCTCCGATGCCACTGTGATCCGTCCAGACACAACTGCGCTGGTGAGTAGACCGCCAGATCAAGCACAAGCTTCCGACTCAAGCAGGCCATCTGTAAGCAGAGTCGTTATATTGTGGCTGTACCGCCAACGTACGGGAACGTTTCGGTAAGTCAAGAGGCGTGTTGGCTTCCTCGCCCATCCGTAGTAGTTGCTAAGCGTTATTCTTCCGACGCCACAGTGACCTGCGAAGAGCTGTGCTGTTGTTCCGGAGTCGTACTACTCCATTTACCACCTAATGCAGGCATTCTTGTTTAGTAGAATTGTCAGATTGTGGTTATGACGACTTTTCCGTCTGAGTCTTTCCGCGCCCACGTGTATCTTAGGACGTCAACTGCCCCTGGTACTCCGTTCTTGTGCTGGTATTAAAGGCCAGAATCCAACCTGCTTCTACAGAATACTTTTCTGTACGGAGAGCCGTCCAAGTTCGGCCCAGTGGCTCAGCGGCTGTGACGACTCTTCCGTTTGGGCATATCGGCGCCCACACTTCGTTATCGAGGTCTTCCGAAGCCACCTGATTTGCCCAAACACAACTGTCTGCTGATTTGTACCGCCAGAATGAAAACCATTGCCAGGCTTGCATGTCAGGCGGGCAGAGTCTGGGTGAAGTCGTCAAACCGTGGCTCTGACACCTGTTCTCTGGGCTGTCCCGCGAGTTGCTTCGAGATTCCTTCTGATGCCAACCGGTTCTCGCCCGTCTGCTCACTTTAATCGCAAAATACAAAGTTACATCTTGCAGTTCAGGCACCTTTCTAGCGTGTTGAATTGTCATGTCGTGGTGGTGACGAAGGCAATCCCGTCGGGGCTTTCTGGGCCCCATAGTCTCCTTACGGCTTCCGCCGATGCCACCGTTACCCGCCCACGTTACATATTTAACCGCCCAAGAGCACTACAGCTTGCAAGTCAGATACAGTACTCTTGGTTCGACAACGGTTTTTCCCGGTGATGCGCTGCGCTGCGGGTTGAAGCCACGCACCTCCATTCTCAAGGCTTGCTTCAGAGGCTTCATTCCGGATCTTTAAGCCGGAACGTTTTTTGAAATTTGATCTTCCTGTCGTGTGCGCTCTCTCTTTGTCAGTTAGAACTTATATTCAGCTCCCATGCGTTTCTAAGTTCCTTCGTTCAACGCTGGCATAAGCAGGCAAGCAATAACATGACGTCGTGGCATGACAACTTTGATCTCGTGAAATCCGAGCTCGTCATCTGCTTGAAACCTCGGGCAGAATGTCTTTCCTCTTGCCCTTGCGGCTTGCGGCTGCCTTTCTTTGTGTGTTCGAAGAAGTGGGTTTGAGAGGAAATGTAGATAAGTGGCAAGAAGCGTCGTCAGAAACCCTGCTGATCATGCGGCCCAGTGAGCTTGGCCTCGAATCGCTGATTTGAAACTGTGGCCGACGTCGACCTATGACCTGGCCGTTCTGATTTTGCGCCACAGGCGGGCAATCTCTCTTTTCTGAGGCCACCGCTTATGCAAAGTCATCCGTATATAGTCTCCACCCCAATGACTTGCACGCCCTATATGCGATGGAATTCAAGTACAGTACTCCCGTACACGCCGGGTCTGTACGGATCAAGGTCTCTCGTTTGGATATATAAACTCCGTTGCATTTTCTTGCAGAGGCTTTGTCGACCCTGCAGGCATATTCAGCCCCGACTTCTCTTGAGTTATGCTCCTTAAAGCTCAAGTTGGAAGTCACTGCATCCCGCATTGGGGCGCAAGCTGTATTCGCTAGCTTAGTAATAGGCAATTTAATTGGTGCAAAAAAGTTTCCTCTACAGGGTTGCAATTGAGCCCTCACATCAAGATCATCCCGGTTGTTTTTGCATATTATAATGGCCATGAAAATGTCTCGTGTGGCCTAATGGCCAGCAAGGACATTGATGGTGGCAATCTGACGCCAGGAACACGAACCTTGTGACTCCTCCACTTTTGGGCAGTATTTCACAAGACTCGAACTTCTCGCCTGTTGTCCTCCGCCAGCTTGATCAAGATCCTGGTTTTGTATCTGACTGGTCGGATGCGACTCGTTTCGTGCGGGGTAACGCTGGATTCTCGCAGAGACGCTTCGCGAGCCCAATTTCTGTTCTACTGCCTGCGATGACTTGATCTTGATCCCAATGTGGCTACGAAGAAACTTTCTGGCCATGGCCATATCGCCAAAGTCAGACGTTGTGACTCAGCTGACGCCACAAATCAAGCTCTACATTCCCGCTCAATTGTACATTGGTTGACGTCTTTGAGAACCTCCTTTTTCAAGTCGTGCCACGACGTCCTCGTATTGAGTTCGGCCTACATAGGCTGTCTTGACTGGCCAATGCACACAAGTTTTCTGGCACGTTTGCGATAAGCTGTCAATTGAACATCAGGAACGTGCCCGATTACTTCGCGTCATTTTTGTATTTTTTTTCTGAGAAAGTCTAGCTCTTCGGGAGTTCGTACTCTTGGTTTCAGCTAATGTAACCCGTCTTTGGTCCGTTCAATACCCCGTCATACAAGTCCATTGATTCACCCCTTTCAAAATTTCCATGATGATCCGAAGATTGGCCCACTAATTTCAACTTTGCAGCGATACCTTAATTTAGCGCATGAGCGGCGCGGTCAATCTTTGCAACGCGCGTGCGCCCGTAGAATCGCCCCGTTGCGGCCGATTCAGGGGCGCCTGAGTGCCGTAGCAAGGAGCATTCAACGGGCAGTCGATCCAGATTTTCAGACTTAGCCGACTGCCTATCATTTGCAATCGACTTGAAGGAGTAGGGGCAAAGTTCAGAAGAGAAGAACCAAATGCCATAAATGATTGGACTGCGGACTGCGGACTGCGGACTGCGGACTGTGGAGCTGATAGTTTCGCTCTTATATAACAAAAGGGCACCTCCCCGCTCTTTCAGTTTCAGTCTGCTTCATCCCTTTCATCCCGCTGAAATGCACGTGCCGCTGGTCAGGGACACTCGACCCCCCACTGTAAGAAGTTTCACCTTATGCCAGTCTCCCTTGCTCCATACTGTCAGGAACGAACTTGAAGAGCGTGCCAGTTGGGCTCCGCGCTGTGTAGTCCGTAAGCAATTTGCTCCGGAACACTTTCTAATTATAAGCGGACGCAGCGATTGCGCCGCCTATTGTGCCTCGGGTCCAAACTCTTGTTACCGCAATGTGTTCTTACAATTAATCTTTTAGTAGGCCACAGTTGAAGTGCCACGAATGGAACAACTTATCAAACAATCGTAAGATTTTTTACAACAGAAGGTTGTCGGGCTTGAACTGCTCGGACAAGAAATGGATTGTACAGGACTGGCAATGACGAGATGCTCTAAGAAATGACTGTTTAAGTCAGTGCTCACCAGGCGAACGAACGTGTGAGGTCAATCGCCTTTATTGAATCTGCACAGTAGGTCAAGCGCGACCGTCATTCCCAATTTTCCGGCTTGTTTGCGGGCCCCGGCTTGTTTGCGGGCCATTTGCGGGCCGCCATGAATTCAAGTACGTCGAAATGTCCCGCCCTTCTGCCCGCGCGTGCTCTCTAGCATCTTTCGGCGAATCAACTCCGCCGCTTCTAGCTAGTGGGAAATCGCTTTTGAGCGTTTGCCTTTCCCCCCTGCACCCCCTGCGTTTTTCTCCACTATTCCTCCTGTTGAACCATCCGGCCGGCCCCTTAAGCTCTGGATTTTGAGTGCGGAACCCTTCGATCCTCGCCCGAGCTCCTGAAATTCGCTTTTCAAGCTTGCTGGTCTGGACTCGTCAACCTCGTCAAGATCATCGTTAATCACTTGGGCTGTTAATGATTGAGATATTTGGATATTTGGACCCATCGTATCGTAGTGATCATTATGAGCGTGTCAAAGGCACTTCCAATGGGCACTTCTAAATTCAAAATGTTCATGCTGTTGGGCATTTCGGTCTTGGACAAGGTTTCCTTCCGCGAAATTTTCTCCTAGATTTTTGAACGGGCGCTCGCAAGCGTAAACACTGCAGAGCCGTCACGGTCACGATCCCGGGCCGCCTGACTCAGGCCGTACGGTCGCACGCGGGGCCGCGACCGTCCGCGGCGGCTGGTGTGCGACCGTCCGACAGCAGGCCCGCGCGGCCGCCCGGGCGGCCGCGCCGGGCTTCTGGCCCGCCGCGACCATGGCCGCGCTGCCGCCATGCCACAATCGACGGCTAGATTTGTGTTCACGTGGCACTCTGGACGTCTAGGGGCCGTCGATAAGGACGACGCAAAGACGGCGGCAGCTAAGGGATCCCTGTACCCGGAACGTAAATTCAATCTCAAGCAGCTGCAAGCTTGCAACTGAGCTGTTTATTTAGCTGGTAAATATTGTTCGAAGCTGCATGATCGAAAGCGGCAACATCTCAAAAGTCAACGGGCTCAGGATTTGCCTCGCATTCTTTTCAAGCTGAGAGCAGCTGGTGAAGCTGGTCCTGCAATGGTGAAGACTGCAAGATGCAATCCATACCTGACATTGTCATAATTTCCCGCATACATCGGGCAACTTGTAGCTAAGTAGCTTATGCCTCAATCTGCACACCAGGGTGCTTCTGAGCTTCTTGCTTGGTATCAAGTGGGCCAACTTGTCATTTGTAGTCACAAGAACGACCTTCAGCATTCAGCAAATTAAAGCGAGCTCACCAGCGGTGCGCAGTGCCGCTTCAATTGTCCATGGCTGCTTCCATGGCGCTAACCAAGCCCCTCCTGTACTTCTTTCCTCCATCATATGCCACAATGAAGGTGAGAAGGCCAGAACCCACTTTTATTTAATTCCAGGAAATGATCTGCTCTCAAATCCAGATGTCTCACATTGTTCTGTTTTGCAGCTTATGGGATGATCATACTGTACCACAAAGCGCCAGAAAACGACATAATATTCTCTTTCTGCAGGCATTGGGCTTTTACCTCAAGGCTTGTGATAGGCGGGCCGCACGCCTCGTGATGGCTAGACAAGCTCTGGAATCTGCAATTTTGCCCTTTTCTTTTCTTCTGCTTCAGATCTCTGTCAGCGCAACAACGTTGATCAAGAAACTCTTGGATCTGCATCGCAGAGTTGCTTGTCGCAACGTGCTCAACCAATACTTGTTGCTTTCTTCTTACAGGCACGAGTTCTGATGGAGGAGAAGGGTATCGAGTACGACTTGGAGCTCGTTCACACCTTCCTGTGTGAAAACCTGCAGCGCAGTTACGTGCAGAAAGTGAACCCTAAGGGCACTGTACCTGCTCTTGCCCTCCCCAATGGGACTATCCTTACGGAGTCTCTGGAGATTATGAAGTGAGCCTAGCACCATGCTCTCTAACAATGTCTTGGCGGTTGACAGGAGCAGAATGGGTGACTGTGGAATTCTGTCTGGAAGAGCAGAGAAAAGAGGGATTTACATTATCGTTTGCGAAAGTGGAACTGACCTTGTACCGAAGCTATGAAGAGTTCTGAATTTGGGATTGCATCTATGATCATATTGTCAGGTTTGGGCAAAGACCATGTTCCTCACACAGGAGATACACCTTCGACTATGCATTTGGTAGTCCCTGGATTCGTTGTGAAGTAGGTTGGACAAATGCATACCAAGCCCCTCCGATCTTTGCAGCTCTTACTAAGCTCTTTGACTTAAGCTTACTTCATTTATTAGCTGTCCAAAAAAAAGAATTGGCAGACACCCATCCAGTACCCTTACCAAGTCAGCCCAATTGGTTCAATTTAGGGTCGGGCTTACTCCGGACTGCAAATGCAGGTTTGGGTCCAAAAACAGGGTTTTGCTAACCCGTCTCCAGGTGGGCAGACAACCACGATAACGCACCCCTCGGTGGCTCGTCGGTTGACAGAACAAAGGTCGACTTTTGGCTGGACGCTATGGATAAGTTTGACGGGAACTACTTTATATGGGCGCTTTGTCCCCCTCCGCTAGGGCCCATCCTGCACGACCAGCTGATCTTCAAGAAGGCCTTTGTGGGTGAGATTCAAGCAGAGTGACGGTTGAAAGAAAATGGCAAAGATTTGAGCTTGACAGAACCCAAGTGCTTTTGACGAACTATGTGGAGCCAGAATTAGCACAAGGGTCCACAATTGATTCAGGGGTATCGAAGTATTGAGAGACTCAGATTGCCTTGCATCTTTTGGATTCGCTTCTGCTTCAAGTCCCTCCGTTGTCCACCATATGGCTCTCTCACTGCCATCTTTTTGCGCAGCTAGAGTACATGGTGGTAAGTTGATCATTCTTGCAAAGTTGGGAAGACAAAGAGATTTTGCTTGTGAGCAGCCCGTCTATAGAACTCACAGTGGATCCCCTGTATTGTCCATTCTTCGCTCTGATTCATCTTGTCTGCCCTGGCCCCTACTTGCTAAACGGCAGGAGCAACCTGTCGCTCCTTACGGCTGTTTTGCTCAATCTGCGGCTCTGATTGCGCCACGTGGCACCCTCATCTGCAGAGCAACACGCAAAGTTCGTGGCCGAGCTGGCCCAATTCTACACCGAGAAGGCGAACTGGACTGCACAGGAGATCGAGAAATTGAAGGACGAGGACGCGAAGAATTCAATCAAAGACGAGGTGGGAGTCGCATTTTTCCCTCCTTTTATGAAAGAAAACCTGAAAGATTATGGAAAGAAAGACTTATCGAGGGGGCGCCTCTTATTTCTCTGTTTGTTCTCCCTCTGTGCACACAATACTTCTTCTTTCATCCGGATCAGTGGGATTAGCGCCTCTCCTTTCATTCCACGCCCCCCCGAAAGTGGTGCCGCCCTTATTACTTCGCTGGCCCCCTTTGAATCGAACTCTCCGGTCCTCTTGCAATGATCATATGCACCAGGTTTATGCGGGTCAATGGTTGTGCCGTGAAAGGTCTGGCTGATCATTGTCGTTTGGGCGCGTCGAAGCGCGCGACATGCACCTTCCAGAATTTCCAGATCCGCGTACCTTCCCACGGCCTCTTATCGGGGTGCCATGATGTAGAGCGGGGTGAGATCTGCTCAAGCTCGGAATAATCAATGATACGATGCAGCTTGTCCCTTCTCTTCACTTCACAATCCTACCAAGAATATTTCAAAATAAGTCGTCTTTTTTGTGGTTTCTTTACAGGTACGTCGGCTGGTGCAGACTGCGGAGAAGCAGCTCGCCTCCACCGAATTCGTAGCTGGGGAAGCTGTCTCAGCTGCAGATGCAATGGTAAGGAAACCATGTGGTGACGTGGAATTGTTGACCCGCGTTTGCAACTTCACCAGGGTTTCTGATTGGGTAGCCTTTTCCGTTATGGGGATCGGAACATGAATCCTTGAAGATCGAAAGTGCAGATTTTGCAGTTTCAAAGCCCTTGTCTGCAGAGTCATTCCGGGCAGGTAGTTGGAGTTCTCATAGGCTTTTCATGCCGTTTTTGCGTAGAACTCTTGCAAAATGGACGCTTGTGCCGCTCACAGGTATTCCCTACTCTTTCGCGCCGTGTCTTTTCTCAGCTACCACGATGGGCAAGTATGGGCTCAGCCGTACTTCCTGTAGCGTGTTGAGCAGGGATGTACGCTGACCTTGGCGTTCTCAATCAGTGCCCCACGCCTTTCGCCCGCGCTCATTCACACTGTTCTTTCGCTTCCCAAAGCTCTGCATTACGATTTCGGCGGCTCTTCGAGTACCGCGGCGGTTTGGGGAATCTGTTTATTCACATAGTTGTGCGTTGCGCAGTTCGCTACGCTCCTCAATCGGGTCGAGATGGCGCAGCTTGGGCCGGAACTACTCGCGGACGCGCCCAAAGTACAGGTACGGCAGCGAGTTCCGTCTTTCAGTCTGCTTCCTCTTCCATTCTGACGATCATATCGCGTGGAAACAAGCATTGAAGTCGCCACGAGTTGAAGTCGCCGGGAGTTTGTGTAAGGCAGCCATGTCATTGGTTCCAGTCCAACTTGTGCCACCTCCGGAATCTGCTCGGAGAGGGCGCTCTTGCGGGAATCTGAACCCTTCAACAGCTCATGTGAAGAAGCTGCTGGAAGGTCATCTTGATATAATGTGTTTCCTTTCTGGGCAACTGGCTAGGAGACGGCTCTCCACTCGGGAATTATCCCGGACTTTGCTTGCCGTCCAGGTGGGACAGCTACCTAGGTTGGCTACCGTTCCACCTTCGTTCTAGAAGTCTGCCCAGAGGCCGCTCTCTTTGGTAGTGGTCAGACTCAAACCCACCGAAGATAAGTCGAAAACACGGGTCAGGTTGCCTCCCATTTACATCCCTCACACATTTACATCCAGCTCGTTATCTGGGGGACGGAAAAATCGTCTTCAGTGCGACATGGATTTTCGGCCGGGGTACGTCGCATCTGGATAAGGGATGCGTTCTATTCGCTTTTCTTGTCCTTGACGAAGCTCTAAAAACACGCGAGTTCCTCAGCCGGCCATGTCTAATAGATACTTAGAGCAACTAGACTAGAACAGTTTTGCTGGCTCTGCCTGACTGGACACGTTTCTGCAGGAGTACTGGGAGAAGTTCAAGGCCCGGAAGAGTTACCTCGCGTCTGTCCCAGCAAGCTTGTGATGGAAGGACGGCTTTAAAATGCTTATGGGAGCTGTTCAAAGTAGCGTGGGTCGAAATTGTAAGGGCTCGAATTAAAACCCATAAGAAACCGTGCGCGGTCAAAAGATTGATTACCTACGTACTGAAACTTGTATACTCCGAAGACGTGTTGTGTTGGTAGTTTGATTGTAGTTGACGTGCGAGCTCGTATAAAGATCCAGTAGAAATTGTTTCTCGTTCAGTGGTTTTGCACGGTAATCCTCAGAAAGCTGAAATCGGAACGCTAGCGAGCGAAGTGAAGTACAGGCAGTGAACTTGATGCCAAGGAAGTCCTCCAGAATACATATTGTAACTGAGTGGAGTGCTGAATTGGAGCACGTGGAGGTTGCCCTAAGTTCGGTAGGTGTAGTTTATATTGTATAATACCTGTTCTTAAAGGTGCTGAGGGATATATTGGAGACGGCCCTCTATTGGAGGGGGCGCTCAGCTCTTCGTGACACATTACCTAGTTCGTTGGATACCAACTTCCCTGCACTTCATTGTACTAAGGATATGAAATCCGCATTAAGCTGCCACCGTCCAACTTATAAGTCAAAAGCAGCACTAATTCAAAGCTTGCAATCTTGAGATGGTATCCCTTGCACGACAGGAGGAGTGGCAGATCGAGCGTCCTCCTGGGACATTGCATCCTCGCAAGGGGCTTATTGAAATGATGTTTCTCACGGATGCTAACCGTCGAACCGGTTTACTAAGATCTTGGATGTATTAATACGCAACGCCGTCCGCCCATGAGCAACCGTTGTGATCGACTCACTGATCGGACAGGCTCGTGTTCGAGCAGCAAAGCGAATGCAACCTCTTGCATAAAGAGTGAGTTTGTTCCAACTTCAAATTGCATGAAGGCTCGATTCGCCCAAGTTGTGCAGTGCAGTGCCCTGCACTCGAAACATGACGAAGACGGTAAACTGTTTCGGGTTCGACGCCGGAAGCTATTGATAGGATTCCTATCTTCGAGCTAAAAACCACAACTACGCGCAGTATCATGGCATGCTACTAGAACTGCACGTACGTGTCGATTCATCACGGCGTAGCTGATGCAATGTTCGTGAGAGGGACTGTCTCCCTGATCTGTTCCCTCCGTTACAAAATGAAGAAATGGGTTGGCCAAGATTGAAAGGAAGAAAGCGTACCCTAAATTACAGAAAATAGTTGTACTGATGCTTCCAGAATTGCTGTCGGAAGACACCTGCCCGTCTCACCGTTACTCTAAGCGTTTGAAATTCAGTCCCTAGCACAGTTCGGTATCCAAGCTTCCGCGTCCGTTTGTGCTATTTGGAGGCCATACTGCTGAAGTACTCCTCTTAAGACCTGCATCACTCAGGTTCGGCTCTCTATTTCAGGCATCTCTGACATCAATCTTCTGTGTAGCACTTATAAGGGCAGCCCTCCACTTTTATGTTTGCCTCTGCACTCATCTCGTGCATGTTTTCTACGTCCAAAGTCGACCAATTGGCCTGGAAGATATACCACCCGGGGCGCAGCTGATCCTTCCCATAAGCCGCCGGCGCCGCGGCCCTTATGAGCTTCTTCAGCGTCTTCATATCCTCCGGGTTATATTCCTTAACCCACTTCTCAGCGTCACGGCTTACCTCCGACCATTCCACGCGCCCTTCCTTGATCTCTTGTGGTTCTAGCACGTAACCCATTCTTTTGATATGCCCTGGGAGGTGAAGGATCCGCATCCCCTGACTGTGGTCCACCAACTCTTTCTTTAGGAAACCGTCTAGTATACCAGGGTTAGCCTTGACCAGGTCGCTGCTGACGAGGCGCGTGTGGGAAGCTTGGCTGAGCAGGCGGCCGTAGAAAAGGGCGCACCAGTTGTAGATACCCATGGTCGGTGATATCGGTGCAAGAATTGCTGAAAAAGGTAGGCTTTGTTACTCCCAGACGAGGATTCACCCTTCCCTCAAGCTTTCTCAGCAAGTTACAATTATTTAGCTGAGTCTCCAGATTGTCTTCGTACAGACTTGGCCCGCGAACTGCTTTGGACCCGCCCGGCCTTCGGGCTTCTGCTGACGAAACTAAAATCGAAAGAGAATATTCCTAGCTGGAAAAGCTGCCTGAACAAACACCCGAACAGGCTTCAGAAATGTTCTGGGTTAGTACGCGCCCACGGCGGGCCGCCTGCCGGCACAGCTGCGCGGCCGCCCACCGTCCGTGCAGTCGGTCCGTACTAAACCCCAGCACCTAGCTTTCATTGACCCGCGGCGCGCGGCCGCGCCCGCGCCGCACAAAGGATTGAACACGCTTATGGCAAACCCGTCCGTTGCCGCCGCAAGGCTCGGCTGGCGTCCTTATGAGGCAGAAACAGTGGCCGCGCAGTGGCGAAGCATCTGTACAGAACTTGTGTTTCGTTGTGTCCGGCTTGCCGACTCGCACATATGCCCCACAATAACTACATTCAATCGCTGGAACGCATACGCTTGTTCTCGGAAGTGTTTCTCGCGGCACTTGACAAATACGGGATATGGTCTCCTGTGCGACATGGATTCTCGACGTCTGGAAAAGCCGTACGTTCAACTCGCTTTTACTGTTCCTGACGAAGCTCTAGAAGGGCGCTGGAATCACAGGAGTCCCCAGCCGGCCATGTCTAAGATCACTTGGGGGAGCAACATAGATTGAAAGGCGTGCTGGCTTTGCCTGACTGGAAACATTTTTGCAGGAGACTGGGAGAAGTTGAAGGCCCGGAAGAGCTATCTTGCGGAGGTTCCAGCAAGCGTGTACGTGATGGAAGGACGGTGATAGAATGGTTATTGGACCTGTCCCAAATTAAAGTAGCGTGTCGACTTGGATCGAAACTGTGCAGGCTCAAAAGTCTCCAAGGGACCCATATATGCGCATTCGAAAGAATCGTTACTGAAGTGAAGTGGACTGAACGTGTGCCCTTGGTAGGTAATGAGCGAGCTCGGATAGAGATCCAATGAATACTGTTCTTGAGCAAGCTTGGCTCGCTGACTTCACACGGTAGCCCACGTCGCAACTGTTGTAGATCAGAAAGCTTTAGCGACCGAAGTGCCATGACGTGCGATACAGGCAGTGAAGCTGATGCTTATTAAGGGAGGCCTACAGAATACACCATGTCAAGTTGGAGCACGTGGAAGCGCCTCAGGAGATACATATTGGTGCTGAGGAACATATAGGAGGCGACCCGTTTTTATCTCAACGTCACCGTAGGATATCTGGATTCCACACTACGTTAGCTGCTGCCAAACGCTGCATTCCCTGATATGGTATCCCTAGAACGAGAGTAAGGGATTGGCGAATCGAGCGTCTTCCCTGGCCAATCACTCAAGCGGCTTATGGAAATATTTTCACTAATGCTAAGATGTTACCAAGGTTCTTGAATGTACACGCAACGCCGTCCGCCCATGCGACGGACTCGACTCAGTGACAGGTGTCTTCGAGCAGGGCTAGCAAGAATGCCCTTTTGCATGAAATGCTAATTCGATCCAACGTGCATGAAGGTTCCCTCGATCGTCCAAGACGTGCAGTGCCAATTACGACATGACTGAGACGAGATTAGACGGTTTCGAATCCTACTCCGGAAAGAATCTTATACATCTCGCGAGAATCAACCATAATTGATGCGCACCATCATGACATGTGCCACTAGAGCTGCACGTACGTGTCGATACATTGCCGCCTAGCTGATGCAATGTGATCTCGTGAAAGGCCTCTCTTGTTCTCTCTCCCTGATCTAGATATGGTTCTTTCCGATCCAGAATCAATTATAGGATAGTTTATAAGGCAAGAGCAGACGTACCATGGTTTACGGGGGAAAGAAGGAAACGTTGAACTACCAAAATACTGGTCGATGTTACTTGTACGAGTTCTAGGACTGCTGCGCGGCTCCTTCCTTTCTCCTACAGACGTTTGAGCTTCCAATCCCCAAGCAAGGCCGGCATCCACTTTTTCGTCCCTTTGTGCTATTTAAAAGCCATACTGCCAAAGCAGCCCTCGTAAGACCTGCATCACTGAGGTTCGGCACTCTATTGTAGGCACTTCTGACATCCAAAATCTGTATAGAACTCATAAGGGCAGCCCTCCACCTTGATGTTTCCTTCTGCAGACAGCTTACTCTCAAAGTCCAAAGTCCCTGACGTGGCCTGGAAAACATACCACCCGGGGCGCAGCTGATCCTCCCCATAAGCCGCCGGCGCCGCAGCCCTTATGAGCTTCTTCAGTGTCTTCATATCCTCCGGGTTATATCCCTGAACGCACTTCTCCGCATCACGGCTTACGTCCGACCATTTCACTCGCCCTTCTTTTAATTCGTATGGTAATAGGTAGAGATTGATGTTGTCGTTAAAATGCCCTGGCAGGTGAAGGATCCGCATCCCCTGACTGTGACCCACTACATCTTTTCTCAGGAACCGGTCTAAAATGCCAGGGTTAGCCTTAACCAGGTTGCTGCTGACGAGGCGCGTGTGGGAAGCTTGGCTGAGCAGGCGGCCGTAGAACAGGGCGCACCAGTTGTAAAAACCCATGGTCGATGTTATCGTTCCAAGAACCGCTGAATAGTGGTGTTGTTCCTTACACAAGAGGCAAGCCACGCCCTCAAGCTCTTTCTGCCCTTAGCAGTCTCCAGATTGTATTTATGTTGAGCTGGCCTGCGAACTTCTTTTGACCGCGACCTCCCTCTTGTTGACGAAGTGAAAGCGAAAGAGAACAAATCTAGCTTGGAAAGCTGCCTGAACAAGCACGCACTAAATATGAGTGGGCTTCAGAACCATTCTGAGTAGTACGCGCCCGCCGGCGCCGCCAACCGTCCGTGCAGTCCGTCACGTGCTGGGGTTTAGTATAAACCTCAGCACGTGGCTTTCTTTGGACCGCGGCGGCCGCGCTCGCGCCGCACGACGGATAATTAATGTTGCCGCCGGCAGGCTCCGCTGGCGTCCTTATCGGAGGCCGCAGAAGCATTGGCCGTGCACTGAGTGGCAACGCATCTTCTACAGAAGTTGTGTCGCGTTGTGTCCCGCTTGCAGACTCGCAAATATGCTCCACTAGATCTGCAGATGGCTCGAACGCATGCGCGCTCGCGCCCGCGAGTTCGACTAGGTCCTAGACCTGTTCTCGGAAGTGCTCCTTGCGGCAGCTGAGAAGCCTGGGGGAGGAGTCAGGAGGAGCCGTTCTGCCTTTCCTGGATACCGTATGCCTTACTGCTCCTGATGAAAAAACGACCGTGTGAATTTGATAAGTGGCATTCAAGAACATCTGCCCACCCAGCTCTGCCTATACATGTGCCCTCGAACGTACCGTGGGATCTGAATGACTGATCTGATTTCCCTTGTACAATCGTGGTGATTTTCTGTGAGCACTGTCATGTGCTGACAGATTGACCTGAAGTTGTGCAAGTACCGAGGGGCCCCCAACGCGCTGGTCGTCATGCTGCGAGCTCTACAGTGTCTGATCGTGGATTATGGGCGGCTTCGACAAGAGAAGCTCAAGCAAGTTCCTTCGACGTGGCATTGCCAGCAGCTAAATACGCGCTTTGCTCGAGTACTCCAGTACTCCATATATGGTTACCAGCATCTAGGGCGAGACCAGTCCGGAACGACAGCACTGAAATCGTAGAATCTATGCCCCAACCCCTTGTGCTCGAAGCACAAGTTCCTGAAACACAGGTGGCACGGATGTACTGTAATGCCCGTTGAAGGACTCGAGTAAAGGATGATCGTGACGTACGTAGCTAGGCATTTTGGGTAAGGCCAAATTCCGAGACTTTCTCATGCTAACCAACTAAGGCCTCGCCTCGAGAAGTTGGCTGAATCCGTTGCGGCAACGTCTGCCTGCATCCCTGCTTTAGATTGCGGGGAGATAACGGAAGGCGAATAGGTGAATTGAGGTTTGATTGGCACATCCCTCCGAAGGACTTACACATTCGCCGCTCTTAAGCTTCTGCAAGCTATTGCCTAAAAGATAAGCTGGTCGAATATTTCGTGAAGATAAGCACGGCGCCACTTCAACACCAAGTCTCCAACTATGAAGTAAGCGTACCTGGTCCATGGTGCCTGTCAACTTGACATTGATGTAACAAGTCACATGCTCCCGACCAGCACAACGGGCTAACACCCAGACGGCAAACGAACGCCCACTTGAGACGAGTCTTGCATTTTAAATGGGGAAATTCCGCTTTGCTTCCATTGGAAGCGCTCGGTGAGCACAGATGCAACCTCTTTCGCTTAAAAGGAAACTAGAAGGAATTGTGCGGTTTTTGTTTCGTTCTCATACATCGGGGAACATGCACAGTAAGGTACCGTTCAGCCATACGAATTCGAAGCACTCTTGGACCGAGGCAGAAAGACTCGCGGTCCTTTCTACGCCTTTCTACTCCATATTTATCAACTTCCTGTGCCAGGTTCAAAAGGATTCTTACAACTAGGCTTATATCTCCCCTCGAAAGGCGCACCTGAAGCTGCCTATATCCATTCAAGCAACTGGTTATGTTTTGATCTGGTTACACTTGTGATCCGAACAATAGAACTAGCATCTGTCATGATTTCAAACTTTTGTGTAACACTCGTGGGGACAGCCCACCACCTTAATGTTTGCCTCTGCAAACAGCTCATGCATTTTGTCTGCCTCCAGAGTCCACCACGTGGCCTGGAAAAAAAACCATACGGGGTGCAGCTTATTCTCCCCATACCTCGGCGGCGCTGCAGCCCTAATGAGCTCCTTCAGCATCTTCATATCCTCGCAATCGAAGTCGTTAACCCACTTGTCCGCGACACAGGTTACCTCCGACCATTCCACGCGCCCTGCCTCAAACTCGCGAGGTTCCAGAACCGGGTCAACGAAACCCACTTTCTGACAGTGCCCGGGGAGGTGAAGAATCCACCAGCCCTTGTGGTGGTCTACCTGGTATTTCCATAAGAATCGGTCAAGGATGCCCGGGTTAGCCTTAACCAGGTCGCTGTTGAGGAGGCGCGTGTGGGAACCTGCGCTGAGCAGGCGACCGTAGTAGAAAGCGCACCACCAGTATTGGCCCATATTGACGTCACGTCTGATTAAAGCGCTGAATGCTCAGATCACTGACGCTAGGAACATCAGTGACTGTGCTCCTTGTGACGACTCACACCACTTCTTGCAGCTTAATTACTTCACTGCACTTTACTGGCGGTTCCCAGATCTGCAAAAACTTAAGCTGGCGACCCACTTGTGGGCTCCAAAATTGCTGACGGATCGAAAGCGAGAAAGACTTGGAAGGCCTGCTAGGCCAGACAGGCTGCAACACTACAACCTCATATTCAGCAAAGTGAGAAGGGACTTGCAGAAATTTCGGAGACCATTGCTGCACGAGAATGAAATTTGTCACTACTGCTTATGCGGGTGCAATTGGATGAGCCTCTTCTGCTTTTGTAGCTGAAAAGATAGCTCGTTAGGACTAGTCCACGAGTCATGGATGGGGCCAGAACACTTTCGAAGATCGAGTCTAGAAGGCTCTAGAAAGGTCTAGAGGCCGCTAGAAGTTACGCGCCCGCCGCGGGCGCGAGCACTTGTGCCCGCGCGGCCGGCCGTCGACAGTAATGAATTAGGATAAACCCCGTCGCACTCGTCGCCGGTCACGTCACGGGTCACGTCACGTCATGCACGTGATGATCGCGGCCTGGCCGGGCGGCCGGGCGCGCGCGGCCGCCCTTGTTGGGGCATATTATTATGATGCCTGGCAGCCGCACCAGCCACGCAATCATTCTCACTGTCAGCATATAGGTATGCACATCTAAATCTGTAGAAACGCCGGGTCATGGGTATAGTACGGTACGTACAGTTCTGATGCCGGTATACCTTTTAAACTAGCATACCGCACATGCATGCCAGTACGTACGGAGCCTGGCCAAAGAGTGACGAATTCTTGCATGTGAAAACCAATGTTGAGTATACTAAATCGCCATATGCCATGCATAAGCTAACTAGGCACGTTGTACGGTCCTTAACTTTGGATAGCGTACTTTGCCTTATTTGATTACTTTTCAAATGTGGCGGCGCATGGCGCCCATGTGCAACTCAAATAACGCGTCATTTGAGCAATCATCATTCAATAGACGGAGGGTTCGCAATCATATATTTGGCAGCAAGCATATGGAGGCTCCATTTCGATACCTCGTGCTTGCGAATCGCCACTTAGCGTAGCGGCGGAGCATGGTCCAATCACGCCGCAAGATCCCTAACGGGATTGAATCTGTACAATGATCACCGAGTTTTGATCCGACTTGCAGGTGGCCCCAGTGAGCTCGGCACGTTACGCGAAAAGGATGCCGACTGAGTATAGCTGAGATCGTCGACCACGGGTCCAGCATTTTGGAAAACCGTAACGGGGAATCACAACTCAAAACTTCTAGGTAACGTCTACCATATCTAGAGGAAGCTCACTGACGACGGTAACACGTTTTTATACCAGCTTGTTGAACTCGATTGTTCAGGCAAAAGCTAGGCTCTTTTAGAGGACAGGAACTTAAGCTTGCCAAATATGAATTGTTTATTTCTGTACATTCCTAAAGCTCAAAGCATGTCTTGAAGCGCCAGCTCCTGTCCCTCGTTTCAAGCAACAATCTGTGAACCTGACCGCTTGCCAGGGCCCTGCAGCCAATCAGCCGTGTTCTGAAGCCATCTTTTGCTATCGAGCATCCGTTGAGGAGTCTACAACTACCAACAAAGTGTTTGTAAGTCAACACCGACCAGGAAATCCGGAATGCCAGCCACCTCGTCAGCTCAATATAAGCGTCAACCGCATAATGTGAGCGCCGTAACCGCAACTTTGACCGCTTTGAGTCTTCCTCTACTTTGACCCGTGCCACTACCCCGCTTCTTTTCAACCGGCTCTGACGTCATGAAACGGAGCTTGCCAGAGACGGTTCGAACGTCCACAACCAGGGCAGCTACGGAGACGGTTTTCTGACTTGGACGTCCCCAGACTCGCAAGCCGTGACCAAAGCTCGGGCCTCTGAAAACAAATCCCACGAATTGTACACACTACATTGGTAGCGCCGGCGTATCGCTAAGGTTTCTTCACGGCCTGGAGCAATTGTCACATCTGTGACGCCGACCGATCTGCCGGAGTTGTGACGGCGGCAGCTGTGCCGTCGACGGACTTGTCGACGGGTCGAGAGCCCGGCCCCTCCGATTGCCTCCAGATCATCTTCCAGCGCAGAGCTCCGTTACCCAACCCGATTCTCAACGATGTCTCGAGCTCGGACGAGCTCTTTTCCTGACCGAAACAACGATAATCTGGTTGCTGCGCACGTCGCATACTCAGCCGTTCCAAATCATCCGTGCGCGTAAGTCGCAGGTACAGCCGTGCCGTAAAAAGGGTCAGTGCAGCGTTCCGGCTCCACGGCGCAGCCTCGAGCCGTTCCGTGAAAGTGTCAGAGCCGCGTTCCGTACCAGGGCTCCATGAGCCCACCCCCCGAGGTGGGCTCCCACTGGCGCGGAGGCCCGGTTCAGCTCTTTCTCCGTTTTGGAACGACGAAGCGAAGTGCTGCCATCGCCGGGTAATCAGCCGTTTCTTAGAACCGTCAGGGTGGCGTTCCGGCCTGCGGCTCCGAGGACCACTCCCCCGGGGTGAGCTCCTCTGCCGCACACGCTTCTTCTCAGCAGCTAGTTACTGCGTCGCCCAATTTTCAGCCGTTTCTCAATACCGTCAAAGCAGCGTTCCGGCCTGCGGCTCCAAAGACCCCTTCCCCGGGGTGAGCTCCGCTGCCGCACAGGCCCGGCGCCGCTTTGTCTCCAAAGCCGAGTGCTGCTGTCGCCGGACATTTAGCCGTTTCTCACAACCGTCAGTGCAGCGTTTCGGCCCGGGGCTCCCATGACCCCTCCCCCGGGGTGGGCTCCACTGCCGCACAGGTAGAGGCCGGCGACCGGGGTGGAGTAGTTGGACCAACCAGGGACTGGCCGGAGCAAGTAGAGGGAGTCGAGGCCCATTGATCCGTGGAAGATGTTTCCCCCTGCATTAAGGGTAAAGGAGTTTCAGGGATTTACGCACTGAAATCACAAGGAAAGAGAACAACAAAAAGCTTGAGTGAAAATAACGCGCCGTGAAGAGAACAAGAGGCCTGCCGGAGAAAGTAGAGGGAGTCGAGGCCCATTTTTCCAAGGAAGACCCCTGTGAGCCACGACAAAACTTCGTTCTACGAGACTTTGGCGTCTATGAACCAATATTTAAAGAGCTGAAGTGCGAAGTATGTATCAAAACAGGGAATCGTCCGCAAACTGGACCACGCAAGAATTAGATTTTCACACAATGACAGTATTGCGGGTTCGACGAACAACAGAGCCGGAAACTGGATTCCTTTCGTTTCTTAAGTTGGTTTGAGTCCTGGCACTACCAGAGTCTTGAAAGTGCGAAATCTTGCTTGGTCGGAGAGTCCTGCGCAAATGGTCTACTAAAGATGTTGCGCTCTTCCTCAGAACCAGCAACTTGAGGTCAAGCCGGGGACCTCGCATGGCAACGGCTGTTGTGACACCCTTTTCAAAACTGAAAGAGAGAGACCCTGTGAAGTCCCGCCAACGCGAGATAACCCTCACAAGTTTCTAGACCGACTCTGCAACGAATACAGCAGACGGTTCCACCCGCTTCCACTTTGACACCAGGGGCTCACCCGTAAGGTTCAGCAGGCGCTCCAGGTCCGGTGGTGTCAAGATGTCCTGCCCGATGATCGACTCAGAGAAGCCGGGGGCATATTCGTCGATAATGGAAAACACTCGCTGGGCGAAGGCCTCTCGACGACCCGGCTCATCCCAGTTGTAGTCCTTGGGCTTATACGGGGTGTACTGGATGAATAAGTTGATTACGTGCTTTCCTGCGCAGTGAGAAATAGTTTTCAGGCTTGGGCAGTATGTGGTGACTTATTGTCTCAGCCGCGATATCCTCGCTCTGCTCACGCAAAGCGTTCTTCTTCCCAGCTGCTCATCGTCGCTTGACGGCGCCATTCCCCAGCATCCTGCCGCTCAAATGATATGGAAGAATGAAAATTTCGGAGAAGAAGACAAAGGAAATGAGCCCAGTCCGCTGTTCACTTGCAAAAAGTTCCACAGAAATAAGCTGCCGAATCGATGGACGAACGCTTACGGCGCCCACTTGAGGATACGTTTGCAGCGCAAGGGGATTTTTGAATGAACTCACGGCACGCTTTACATAATCGTTACATGTTGAAAAACAGCAATGCGGGAGCAATACCGGTGACCGGGAATAGAGAAGGACGTCAGCCTGGCGTTTTGAGGAGCTCACCAAGAGGTGCTATGGTGGCGTCGAGAGAAGACGGTATAGTCATCTCAATTACGGGCCGGCTGGAAGGGTGGCCGTTCACACACTCCTGGTAGGCGGTGTGAATATCCGCCATGCTGCGAAAGAACGCGAGTCAGCGTGACGGAATTGACCTTCTAAATCCAGCGGATGCAGATGTTGGATCGCTCATTGGGACTATTTTGGGCTAAGATGACTAGTTTAACTGATGTTCTTCAATGTCAAACATGGGATCCAGCGGATAATGAGGACGTCCTGTCGGATGTCGAAGGTCGTTTATCCGAGTGGTGTGGCAAGCTTTTACTCAGTAGACCTAGAGCCGATATGAGCTTCAGAGCTCCAACCTTGCAAAAGACAATTCTGTACCGTACTGCGCTTCGAAGACAACGTAGCGGAATCAATTCAAGAGTCACTGAATTGTCAAAATAGGAGGGAAAAAAAGAAGCTGATATCCACTTCGTATACTTCCCAGCGCCAATTATAGTGCAGGGAGACTCTGCACCGGCTCAGCAAAGACGAGCGAAAACCTACCTGCGCATATGATGTACATTGCAGAGTGCCGATTACAACACACAAGTACTCAGGTGAAAGCGACTGATTATGCAAGTTAAGCGCGCGCACCTCTCCGCGCCCAAGTGGATGGTCCCAAAGTGGGCGGCGTTTGGGGCGTCGCCGGAAGAGGGGAACGCCGTGAAGTTCGGGAGCTTGTCGACTGCCAGGTTGATCTTGGTAACCGGCTGGACCGAATAGAGAAGAACGGGAGTACATTAAGCAGGTAAACGCCGTGCATTCCGTCATTTAAGGTTGCGGAACTCGACATTCTTTGATTGGGGTCGCTGTTTTAAGAAGGCGATGAGGACACAAGCATAGCGCCAGTGGTTGAGAGATTTTGTAACGGAGATCTTATGAGAGCTTTCGTGATAGTTTCTCTTCAGAGTACTGGACAAGCTCCACGTCTGTCGCCGGGTCTGCGTGAAATCGTCCGGGATGATGCGGAGCTTCTTGGCAAATAAGATAGTAGAAACGGAACACATAGAGACATATTGATGAAGAACCTTGTTTAACAACACCAGCTTTCCTTAATACCGTTCAGCGTCCATGCTTAGGCTGTCCCACCACGATCTGAACGTAACTGCAGCGATTATAAATGAAGATGCTAAGAAGCAAAACTTCATGAAATCTCAAACGCAGAACGTGCTCAGCTCACCGAAGAGTAGTCTATCAGGTCGACGGCCCGCCGGAACTCCGGCGGAATGTGCTCTTCCGCCAGCAGCCGGCGGAACGTCACGTGCGGAGTGGTGTTCGCAAGCACGTTTGCACTGCGCACCAAAGTCCCGTCTGCCAAGCGAACGCCTTCAACGCGCTTACTGTCGCTAACAACGATTTCCGCTACCTGCAGTGATTTGATGGGCATGTTTGCTGCCCCTCGTTTGCATGCGCGAACTCACAAGTTGTACTGATCAGCGGCGCATTTGTCAAAATTGTCTTCCATAGGAACTCAGAAGAGGAAGACTGAAATTGAATGACGACCAGAGGGCTAATAAACCAACGATCTGAGTTGTAACAACTGCCCTTTTCTGTCCTCGCTGAGGAGAAAGCTTGCCACGCCACTCCAGCCTCCTACATTTGTATGGAAGACGAAAGAATACATTGCCTGATAAGACAATTTCCGGCACATGGCCCTCTCTAAAAGATTCTGACCCAGGAACGCCAACTTTTCTCCCAGTTGGGGGTAGGGGAAATGCATTTTCCAGTACACCCCTCAACGAATCAAGATGCAGGAAAGGAAGTGCCACCTTCGACTGGGCGACCAACTTACCTCCGCGTTAGTGACGACGGTCGCCCCTGCCTCCACCGCTGACCGCGCGATTGCTGCCGAGACTGCGCCCATGCCCCCTTCGACGAATGACCAGATCCCCCGATGGCCGTTGGTTTCGCCCATCACGTGGTGCAAAAGCACGTAGCCGCTGCCTGGAGTGTAGGGACTGGCCTGCAAGGGAGATTCAGGTTAGCGAGGGTTAGCAGTTTGGACGGAGGCTCAACATTATTTGAGCACATGACGTGGAGAGAACATATCCGCCATTTGAAAAACAAGGACAGGCCAATTTTTGAGGCCGAGAGTTTGCGGGTTTGAGTACAAATCACGTTTCTGCTTAAGGAGAGCTCTGACACGTGGCCTCGCCTCGGGGTGGAGGAACTAGCCTGCGTGGAAGTTTTGGGTTAGCGCCTGCGAGATACCCTTGAATCAGGGCCTGCGAGAAAGATGTGGGACGCAGATGCATTCGAACTTTATTGATGGTCGAACCAAGAACCAAACGCGCCAGCCGCAAGCGATGTAAAACAGAGGTCAGAATGACTTCATTCCCTCACCATTCAGGTCAGATCAATTCCAAACCCTCACCAACTTAACGTCAAGCCGCCTTCAGTTTCTCACTATAGCCCTGGTGCCGCAACTGTTGCGAATGCTGCATTCAGAACGTCAGGCTCTCAGACCCGGAGTCCAACATCGAAACGCAACAGTAATGAAGATTCGTCTAAAACCAACCCAATCCCAAACATGATTGAGAAGGCCAAGTCAAAACAAACCCTCACCATAGCCCCGATAACCGCGTCCGTCGCAAGCGCCGCCTTCAGGACGTCCGACTCGAACCAGCGGTCCAAAACTTTGGCCGCCGGCGCGACCATCAACTCGTATAGCGCCGTCAGGTCCTTGCTTCCTGTTTTTGCGGAGCGCCCGAGAAACGCGGTAAGGGTGCCGGCCTTTTGGTAGAGCGAACGGAAACCTCTTGAAGGTGCGGGCCCTTCGAAGCTGAGTGGGGGAGCATCGAGGAGGGGGTCCAGCAGCGCGCAGAAGCGCTCCAGCTGCGCTTCGTACCTGACGCAATTCAGATTTAACGATTTCAAGGTACGGATTTCCATAGTTCCAGTATCAGAGAGGTTTAGGATTCTCAATCTCGGGTTAGCAATTGGGGAAGATCTCGAAAAGTGACCCGATTCATGGAGCACGCGGGAGCGCCCGAGTTAGCCGCTATTAAGACTTGGAGGCAGATTACTAGGGGCGTTAGATTTCGTAGGGTAAAGGGCTTCGTTACAATTGACGAAAGCTTGAAATGCTGACGGTTTCAAGGAGCAGGCAGAAGCGCCCCAAACTCGGCCGCTGACGCACCTGGGAAGCAGGCTTCCTTGGACATTCAGGAATCGCGGGTTTGACCTTCTAAGTTTTGAAGTCTGGGGGTGAATGATTGGACCGGAGTGTCACTAACGGACAACAATTTCGGCCGCCCTTTCAGCTATGTTCCCCAACGGTTTGACGGGGCCAGCACCGCAGGACGGTCAATGCTCTGGCACATGTGGAGGAGTCGAACAGCGAGCACGGGGAGCTCTGGCACGACAGTGACAAAATGTGCGGCGTTCTTGTGCTTGGGGTTCATGGACTGAGGTTCTTGCGTGACTGAAAGCAACAACTCGAAACCTCTAAGGCCTTGAAATTTCAGAATTAAAGCATTCTGACGAAAGAAGGTGCCGGTTTGACGAGCGGCCTGACGAGCAAGATTGATGAGCAAGCTTGGAAACATGCTTCTTGCTAAACCTCAAAAGAAAATGGTGTTATGAACGACTGTGCGGCTGATCCAGGAACTATATCAGTAAGACAGCCCCAAGCAAAGCCTGCAGGAATCACCCGTGGTGTCTTCGTCTCAGCAAGCACTGGTCTTCTAAGCATTGTTGTTGATGCGCGATCCGCACCAAACGCCCAGAATTTTTCTCTCTAGTGCAATTCAGTTTGTGCGCGAGAGCACATGGAGACCCTTCATCAGTCGTCCATCGGTCACGCTTGCAGCCCCGAAAACGTATACTCTGAAACAAGCCCTCACTTTGGCAGCGCCTCCGCATCCTTTGCCGAGAACTTGGCGACCTCCCGCCTATTGAGAGCTTCGTCTGGCCCCATAAGAAGGTAGCTTTTGCCGTCGCGGCTTGGGATGAAGCTGGACGGATTGCGCGGTAGAAGCTTCAGGCTGTGCCGGTGCAGATCTAGGTCCCTGCATTTTGGGGAAAGTTTAGGATTGGGTTAAAGTTGTTCGGGGCGATGGGAGAAGACGGTTAGGCAGTTGGGTTAGTACTGGACGGGTAATGGAGGAGAAGCTTCAGGCCGTGGCGGTGCAGATCTAGGTCCCTGCATACCCGGGCAGGTTTAGGATCGGGTTAGCATATTTCGGGGCTACTAGAGGAGAGGGTTAGCCAGTTGGATCAATACTCAGATGAAGCTAGCGTGAACAGATGGGTTGCGGGGGAGGACCTTCAGGCCGTGGCGGTGCAAATCTAGGTTCCTGCATTCCAGGCAAGGTTTAGAACTGGGTTTAGGGCCGTTCGGGGCTCTCGAGTAGAGGGTTAGGCAGGTGGATTAGTACTTGGGATGAAGCTAGACGGGAAGCTGGACGTGCTGCCGACGATAAACTTCAGGTCGTGGAGGTGCAGATCCAGGTCCCTGCATTCAGGGCGGGGTTTAGACTCGGGTTAGAGCTGTTCGGGGCTACTGAAGGAGATGGGTAAGGCAACTGGATTAATGCTCGGGTTAGAGCTGTTGGGGGCTACTAGCGGAGAGGGGTAAGGCAACTGGGTTAAAGCTGAACGGGGTGCCGATGAGAAGCTTCAGGCCCTGGTGGTGCGGATCTAGGTCCATGCACTCCTAGTTGGGGTTTCGAACGGGTTAGGGCAATCCAGCGCTACTACAGGCGACGGTTGCGCAACCATCGGGTTGAATCATCTGGGAATGAGGTCCCACGGACTGCACAAACGCAGATTTCGGATGTGCGAGACAAAAGCACTGTGTACTTGTTTGTGTGCAAAAAGGGTCACGGCAGGTCGAGCGAATACTGGACAGGGTAGATTTTGGGTCAGGCTGGGTGTGGGGGATTCAGTGCAGTTCGTTGGGGCTTACTTTGGAAGAGCAGTGGAGAGGGTCTGCACCCTGGAGAAGGATACTCACAGCATGCAAACATTTGCCGTTCAAGAGTAAGTACCAAAGGTTTGACTTTGGTAGGAAGTAGAGACAGAGTCAATCACTGGACAATATGTTCCTCAGGAAGCAATCTCGCAAACAGACTTTGTATCAGAAGCTAGTGCGGGCAAGCCACAAACAATACAGCTAAGGAGGTTTCCATATGCCGGGACTCTCCAGGGACCAAGCTTGTCAAAACTGATTACAGTTCTACCCTCCAAAGTTGAGAGAGAGAACTTGCGTGCCCGTTGATTAAGTCGCACTCTCGACTTATACTGAGCAATTCGTGCGGCTCATTGCTACGTGCCCCGATTTGAAACCTCCCACATCTTTTTCTCCACATCAGATGCCCTGTGATCAAGCACCATCGCACCTGATGATTTGTGGGCGCAAAAGGCTCTGTAAGTAGGAGCAGCGGCTGAACTTGAAGCCGGGAACGAGTTCCTCGGTGACTGCAGCCCCCCCCAGAACATGCCGTCGCTCCAACACGGCAACGCTTTTGCCAGCTTTGGCGAGATACGCAGCGGCAGTCAGTCCGTTGTGGCCCCCGCCAATCACCACGGCATCCCATACCCTGCACAGAGAGGATTAGTAGCTTAATTGGGGAACTTCATCTGAGAGAACATATTTGGAAATGAGGCGATGTGCTTGGTAAGCAGAGCAGCTTTTGGGGAGGGCGGCATCTGAGCGAGTTGAGAACGTTCTGCTTGGCTGGAGAGGCAGAGTTGTGCTTGGCTGGGAAAGTGGAACGGGGGATCTAGGCAGAAAGTGGGAGTGCGCTACTTGTTGGAGTAGGATCACAGATAGTTGAACCTCACAAAGAGAGACCCATGGGGAAGATTCCTGATACTGCAGAGACCATGATGGTGGAACAGGACAGGGTGTCTTTTGCAGCATAGTCTATGTGGTGCTTCAATTCCTTGATGTCAATGATTGCCCCATCTTCTGTATGTGAAGAATCTACATTGCAGCGTGGTCGCCATCAGAAGATCAGAGTCCTAAGTGTTTGATTAAAAGAAGGATCTTTGAATCACCTCAATTGCCGGTGACATTCTAAAACACCTTAAACAATGGCAATTTCTTTCTTGGGGCTAGACCAGGGTCGTTCGTTCTGTGTCTTCCAGTCAGTGCTCAGCTCTTCATATTTTTTGTCCTCTTTGATTAAAATTCATGGAAAGCTTGGGCCAGCTAAGCAGCCAAGACACAAGTTGCCCAAGAAAGATTCAGAAAACAGACACAGGGACAGAAGCGACAAAATTGAAACAGGAGAGGATGCAGGTTGCTCACTTAATAGTCAGATCAGCAGGCCCCCCCTTGGCAAAGTCCACCACCGCTGGCCCCAAAGAGCTAAATGCTCTGCGGAAGTCTAAGATTGCACAGGTGATCAATCTTCGTGCCAATGGCGTCTGACCGTTCAGAGCTGCTATTACCCTCATTCTGTCGGCCACCCCTGATTGGTTGTATGCAAACAAAGCTTCGGAAACGCAATGCCAATGGCAATGTTATCATACAGATAACATTGGCACCTTTGGAACCGACAAGGAACGCGAGGCCTGGCCTAGCTAGCTGCTAACGGCTGCCGGCCAATGTGCAGAGAACAGAAGGCAAAAGGAACAGGTGATAGCATGTGCGAGGCATCAAAAAGGTGGTTGCGGGATGTGAGGATCGAACTCACGACCTTCAGATTGCTAGGTCACAGTGTGTTTTGACAACACGTGTTATGAGACTGACGCTCTAACCAACTGAGCCAATCCCGCTTGGGTGAGTTCTATTCTCAATAAAGTTATGGACAAATAGATTTTTGCCTCCTTGTTATGCTGCTAGATTAACCCTTGACTGTTAACGCTTTGCAAATCGAAACGTTAGAACTATCTGGTCACCGATCGCTGGGTTCCATCCGGACCACCTTTGGTTTCCCGTTACATACGACAAAAGCTGCAGGTGCGCGCGCGGACAGAATGTAGCCGGCAGTTTTCGAATCAGACGCTTGCACTCCTACCAGCTATTTTCCCTGCTTAGCGTTTAGTGGACTAAAGTGCGTACCGTCACGAGTAGACCTGTACATTCTTCAGTGTTGTCGTGCACTCTGCTGCAGCAGCTTCCCCAGTCTGCTCAGAAGCTACACCAGGTAGATGCAGGATTCCGCAGCGCTGGGGAGAAGATGGCGATACACTCCATCCTGAAAAGGATTGGAGTACGGCACTTTCTCTGCTGGAACGGTATCTGTTGGTCTCGGAAGATCTCAAGGGGCGCTTCTGCAACTTAGCTTCGTTCATTACTGTATAAAGCCAAGCAGTTTTGTATAGATATCTGCACAAGAGGCTGAACCAAAGAGGCTCTTCGTCAGATTGTATTTTGCCGCCAGTGCAAAAACAGTGGGTAGGACCTTAAATCAGAACATACAAAAGAGAACGCAGAGGGGGAGCAAACAGGAGCGTTGCTTGGGTGTGGCTTGAGGCACAGAGCAACTAGAGATGGCCAACTTCAGGACCCTGTCCCCTCTGACGGGATCCTTGGTCAGCGACAGGGGCGATGTCAACCTGCCAAAGCTGCCCGGGATGACCTTCAGAGATCCGCGGGTAAGCGGCTGTCCCCTGCTTATAAAGCTGGATTAAAGGAGGGGGTGGGAGAGTATATGAGTCCTGACTCTTTGCTGCTTGCGTTGATTGCAATGTCCTTTGCTGGATGGAGAGACAGAAAAAGGCAATTGGTGAGATGGAAGAAAATTGCGCTCTTGTCGAACACCATTCTCTCTTTGGGCCTCATAAGTAAATGTTGGATCATGTCTTTGCATCTCTGTGTGCCCCTATACAAGTATGTCACATTCAGCCCTGGGCAAAACAGGAACGCTGAGTGTCTCCTTTGCAGCCCGCTTATGGGGGCTCCTGAGCCCCCTAGATCTGCTAGGTACAGGGCAAATGCATAATATCATTGCGCACCATGCCGCGGCATTTTTGGGAAAGGCCCTACGAAACATTCTTCCTGGTATGAGCTCCCTCTCAGACAGCATGATCGCCTCTGTTCCGCAAAATCATACAGTCCGTAACTTACATCTAGCAGCGCAGCTTCTTTCTTGGCCAATCCCTGCTGGGCACATTGAGTATCACTATCCGCTCAGGCGTTTGACCAGAAAAGGAGACAGGGCTTGGGTTACGTAGACGGCCAGCTCGTCAGCAAACATGGCAACAGACTGACCATATAATAATCAACAGCAGCTCTGAGCTACAAGCGCTGACTTTGAACTTCGTCCATAGCCCACAGACAACTCCTGGCGAATGGACCAGGGCGAAAAGCAGCCCTTCTGCTAACCCAGCTCGTTAGCAGCTATCTGCTAACCCACGCCATTGCTCACTTGGCTGACTCACTCTGCTAACCCGACTCATAAACTCACTCTGCTAACCCGACTCATAAACTCACTCTGCTAACCCGACTCACTGACCCATTCTGCTCAGGCAACTGCTCAAAAGAAGAACCAGGGCCTGCGCTACATTGACGGTCAGGCAATCGTCGAGAACAACGACGAGATGGTTGCAAGGCGGACCGCGCAGGTGCGGGTTACGAGTCCCGGCGTGACAATCGCGAGGACTGCACTCGCTGCCACGGCAGGTGGGCTGGCAATTAAAGGCGGAGCAAGGGACCCGGTGCCGGTGTGGGTGAAAAACGACAGACAGGTAAGCTTGGAGCTTGGCGAAATTCGTGGTTTGTACAGTCGCTTTGATTTTGTGCCGAGGAGTTCAGTTGTCGTAAAGCAGAGATAGGCACAAAGCAAATGACCCAGTGTTGTTGGCCTTGGCGAGTGACAGACACTGGAGCTGGGAAGGGGATCTGAGCAAGGAAGTCGAACGCTGTGCATAGCTGCACACCCTGAGGGCTGCACATAAGTACGCCGCAGGGCCCTCTCTTGCGAGCAGAGACTTTGCCACGTGGCAGGACTGAGAGCTTTGACATCCGGCTGCAGCTGTCGGTTCACGCGCAAGCAGTGGTATTCAGCTACTCGCCAAAAAAGGGTGATCGTCCCTTCAAAGCTTCCAAAGTGTAGCTGCTGCGATCCCTCGCTCCCTCCACTAACTGCATCGCAAAACTCTATGAAAGCGGATCCCAATCAGAGTGGTTAGATACTTGATCAAGCAGGTAGAAACGAGTCGCCTCCGCTTGTTCAGGATGGCGATACTACTTAAAGAATCGCAACGGGCGATCAATACCTTCTTTTCTTATCCCCAGACTCATAGTCTTGTTAAACCTGAGCGCAACCCAAGCTTCATGCAACCTCTGTCCAGGTGCTGCGCTACTACTGCTACTTCAAGGAGAGCGTGACGGACCGGCGCGAGGAAAACTTCCGGGTGCGCAAGTGCACCATCTACTACTACCTCGAGGACGGGAGCATTCACATCGGGGAGCCCAAGCAGGACAACAGCGGCATCTCACAGGCAAGCGCAGCGCTGGGAATAGGCCCGCGATTGAGAGCGGGTGGATGCAGACGTAAAGGGCTTTAAACGCTTGCGATTCTGGAGGCTGGCACTGACTCAGCGCACTATCGTTCCAGTACGTTGACGTTTACTGATGCCAGGAGTCGAAAGGGGTCAACTGCTGCGAATGTGAAGTTTTGGATCCTCGTTCGAGAGCGGATTACACCGTCCGTGGGCACTCGCAAAAGTGTTGAATCAGTTCTGGCACGACACAGTCGGCAGCCTCTTCTGCCTCCCAAGCTTAAGTAGAGGACCTCAGGGTACGACCCCAAGGTCCCTTCCTTTGTTTGCGGAACCAACTTGCTGACGTATTGTCGTCGTCTCCTCTTTACAGGGCACGTTCCTAAAGCGCCACGTCATCCAGAAGGACGGCGGCGGTGAGGTGGGCATTGAGGACCTGCTGGTGGGGTCCGAGATCACGCTCTACGGCAGAGTGTTCCACATCACCGCCTGCGACAGCTTCACCAGGGTGGGTTGGCGGGAAAACCCCGTGTTAATCGGAAAGTTTGTGCTCTTGAAGAGCGTTTCACGCTACAGTTAGAACATAATTTTCACAGGTCGAAGTTGAGGAGCCTTACCGAAGTGATGAGGGGGGGGGATGCCGAAGCAAGTCTGCCTTTACCCCCGGCGGAAGCTCTGCGTAAGAAACTGACCGATCAAGTCTAGGCTTTCAAAGTCCACGCGCTTTGTGGAGCTCGTTGCGTCGGGGGATTAAGGCTTCCCTCGAAAAGCCTCAACCGCTGGGATTTGGTAGACGCGTCGTTTCTCAGGGACTGGTTACGAGAGCTGTGTGCGCCATTCTGACATCGCAAACTCGTCAACCTGAAGTTGCTCTACGTGAAACCTGTGCCGGGCTGCCCGCGCAAGAAGCAAATCTTTTGACCCCCAATCACGGTCGGACTGGTTCGTCTAAAACCCGTTTTCCTCGTGCAGCGCTTCCTGGAATGCGCCGGACTGCCCGCCCCAGAAGACGAGGGTTTCCCCGACGAGCCTATAACCGCGTACAAGAACACGCTCAAGAAGATCACGATCGTCCACCACAAAGACTTTAAGACGCGCCAGTTCTTAGAGAAGGACGGCAAGGTGCTGCGCTTCTTCTGCGTGTGGGACGACAGGGGCAGCGTCTACGGGGAGCGCCGGCCGTACGTAAGTGCCACGTGTCCTTCTCTGGTTGGGTGGGGCAGGTGCTTTTGGAGCGTTTAAGGGCGCTCGGGTGCAAGATATGCACTGTTCTCATTGCAATCTCCGAAGCGCGGACTGGAGGTGAGAAACTTCTTTCCGGGTGGTGCCATTCTGAGCCGCTACCTTTCAATACGCCGTTCTTACCGTTGAAAAGATCTCACACTCGACCGCTCGCCTATCACATGTGTGACTTCCTGCTGCCGGGTGAGGATGGAAAAGACATATTAGCTGCTGGTGCAAAGCTAACAAACGTGTTGTCATTTATGCAGATTCTGCACTACTATTTGGCCGACGACACCATCGAGATCCAGGAGGTGAAGGACCGGAACAGCGGAAGGGATCCCTTCCCGCTCCTCCTTCGCAGGGGCAAGCTGCCCAGAGATGTGCCTCAGGCGACGCTCGGTGAGTCGCTACACCTCGGACGTCGTCGGGCAAGTGCCGAGGACAAATTCCTCACATACTCTTACAGCTGATTGACTTACCCCGTCTTAGTTAGCCAGCGGGAAAATGTTCTGCAGGATGAAGATAGAAGGGGCGGACTACCGGGTTAAATAGCAGCAGAACGTGTCGTTAATTGATAGTGACGGTTTCGCTACGATGCCGCGTTCCCAGACCGCTAAAATCCACTTGTGCACATTCGAAAAAAGCCCGATATCGTTGGTGCGCTCGATTGCGCTGATTGCTTGGCTCTTATTCAGCAATTGACGTGGTTCGCAGGCGGGTTGCCAAAGTCGAACGCCAGCAGGAAATCTTCACAGCAGGATTTTCCGGTCCCTTCCTAACAAAAGCTATTGCATGTCACAGGGCGCGACGCGGCCGCGGAGGACGCGTCCAAATTCTATCACGAGAGCGACCTGCGCATCGGCAGCTACATCCGCGTGTTCAACCGGGACATGCTGCTGCACGACTGCGACGACTTCACGCGCAATTACTACCAGACCAAGTGAGGCGTAAAGTGTTTATACTCTTTAATTACCTTGATTTTCACATCGTTGGGAAGAGCCTTATCAAGATGATTAGGTCGAGGATTTGACTTTGGATCAAACGTAAACGCAGCGGAACCAACTGAGGCGAGTGGGTGGCTGTGCGGCAAACATTGACCTGACAAGAACAAGGATCCATCTCAGAATCAACGTAAAACTTGGGATAGAATCCATGAGAGTTTAAGAAGACTGAATTCTTTGAGAATTTCACTTTTCGCGTCAACAGTCCGACAGTCGCTTCGTGGCGAGATCATAGAGATCGTGTACTTCCTGGTTAAGTGTGCACATTTCTCACGAGAGTGCTTCTTCGTCCAAGTGCCGGGAGCCCACTTTTTTGTCGTCGTTCCTTCGTGAATGGCCATCTCGGTTTTTAACCAAAGCGCTTGGTTTTATTCCGCCCGTCTCCGACTTTTTACGGGTGTTAACGCGCTCTCTGGTGGCCAGGTGGGGCATGCCCGCGGAGTACCTGGAGCCGGTGGACGTGCAGGAGCCGATGCTGGCGGTTCCGCAGAACATGATTCCGCCGCACAACGGAATCGGGTCGGAGCTGGACTCGCTGCAGAACTGCATCGCCCTCATCCCCAAGGCGCAGACCAAGGACTTCCAGAAGCTCATGACCAACGACGGAAAGGTGGGGCTTCCGGCGGAATTCAGCTCATCCAAAATTGGTCCTTGCAATCGGACACAGTTGATTGCTATGCTCAAATAGGGTCCGTCCCCATTTCTTACGAAATATGATTGTTGAAAACATGGAATGATGAGCCAATGGGCTGATGAATCTTGCTGTTCATGAATCAAACACAGGAAAAACATCCGCCGGTTGATCACAATCTTTGTGATGGGAGCAAACGGCAGCATTTGACGAAGAAGCGCAGACGACCCCTCTTTGACGTTCTCAGGCCTCAACCGCTCAGCTTTGCTAATCGCGCACTAACCGCCGTCCCTTCCAGGTCCTGTGCTTCTCCGCCAAGATGATCCCGGACGGCACCCACGTGGTGTCTGACGTGGACCGCGAGCGCGATTTCGTCATCAACTACTTTTTGGTGGACGACAGCATGTCAATCTACGAGTCGCCCAAGAGGAAGGCCGGCCTTACCGGCGGGCGGTTCCTCGCGCGCGGGCCCGCGCCCAAGAAACCGGGAACCAACAAGCCTTACCAGGCGAGTATTTGCATATATTTCACGCTCGCTTCTCCTGGTATTGAAGACTTATCGAGATCAGAACATTGAAAGCCTGAATACAGAAGACAAGCAAGCATCGTAGCCGTGACAGGTCGGGCGTAGAGTACGGTTTGCTGCTCTGAAGGAACGGGCCCCAACAAGCAGTACCAGGTGGGATCCGGAGACAGGATTACCGCAATGATCCTTATTTCGAAAAGTCTAGAGAAAGGCTTTTCTGAGAAAATGAACGGTTGTGATTTACTGGGTTCCAGCTTCAAAGTAGTGGGCGACGACGTCATGCCAAACCCGCGCCCATGACAGAGTGATATGATTACGGGCTACGAGAACCCTACGAGGCAAAGAGCCGTATGAAGACTTCATTTGCCTTTCCTCATAGACGCCTGTCTCAGAAAACGAGGAGCCCAACGCGCAGGTCAACTTTGTTTCTTCTTCGTCCACCTCTTCTAATCTCAACGCTCACGTTACTAGCGTCAAGTTTTACGTTCAGACGCTCCTCGATAACATCAGCAACGCTTCTGACTGACGTAGAACTCCGCCCCTTTGCAGCCGGCCGCTGGATAACGCCAGCAACGCTTCTTGACTGACGTAAGATTCCCCTCCTTGCAGCCGGAGGACTTTTACGTGGGCGCGCAGCTCCACGTGTACAGCCGTCTGTTTGTACTGTCCGCGGCGGACGAGTGGACGTACAAGTTCATGGAGGCGCACCCGGAGCAGTACGCCAAGAGCGACTTCAACTCCGTGATGGACCATCTAGCGGATATCGTGGGCCAGGTGCAGAGCAGGGCCGACGTCGAGAAGCTTAAGGGCGCCTTCATCGAGCAGGACAAGGCGGGCGCTGGGTGAGTAGTAGAACAGGGTCAAGAAGAATTGCGTCAATCTGAGCTCGACTTGCGATGTGAGTGGGGTAGTTTAGCACGGAGACTACTATACGGAAAGAAGATCTGCGGAGAGAGGATTCTGAAAGCGGAGAGGCATCGCCGTCTTAATGAGAAGTCAGTCGCTTTCATTTTTTTGATTCGCACAACTCGTGGGGCCATTTTAGTTTTATTCTTCTGCGATGCTTCACTGCATTCTGCAATACAGGAAAGATCAGGCCATGTTTCTGAGCTCAAGAGCAGCGTTCCGCTCACCCGAAATCTATGCGCCAGGATCCGGATGGAAGGAAGGAACTGCCGGCGATGGGATTTTCTCCAAAGGACCTCGTTCTTTGCCTGTCTTTTGAATGGACCTTCTCATCGATAAGATAATAGGGAGACACCCCTTTCCAGCGCGAAAGTGTCTCGTTAACCATTTTCTTCCGAAATGAGAGAGCTTTGGTGTCGGGTTTAGATGATTCATTTGTCCTGCAGGTGCTTGACACCGGACGACATGGCCGCGGCCTTCGCTCGGGGCGGCGTCGATGTGAATAAGCAGGAGGTGGTTACGATTTCCCGGAGGCTAGAGAACAGCGCCAAGAAGGTGCCCATCGAGACGCTCTTCCGGAGTCTAGGCATTTAGGCGACAAGGGGAAAACGGAGGAAAGGCAATCTTTCGATGCTTGACTTGGCAAAAAGGCATAGCGTACGGTTGGTATCATGACGGTGGCCGGCTCTTGATTGGTGGAATCTAATGTTCGAGTACTTTCGGTGGAGGTTAGTGTTTTTCTGTATATTCAATTCATAATCATAAATGTTGATCGAAGCCCTAGCTGGTCTCATTGCGAAGCTACTGTTGAATGACATCACATGTGCAACGTACCACCATTTGAGGAGAGCAGAATCTTGTGGCTTTTCTTGGATTGATAATCTGTCAAACAGTTGGTGATAAGGCACGCCTCAAACTGGCAGGCAGGGAAATGATTGCATACAAAGCGCTGACGAATGACTTCAAAGCTTGGCAAAAAACAAAACAGATTGCAGAAGTCCCATTATGTCGGAGGTTGAAGCGCTTCTAGTAAAGTATGTTGCGTTATGACGGGCGCGCTGGCAGGTAATCTGCTCAGCTATTTGCCGGCGGCGCCCAAGTACTTCAACATTCTTTTCACGTGGGGCGCTCTTGAGTGACTGACGCGCGCGCTAGCAGCTCATTCCGCGCTGATCATCGGATGGTCGGTGACGTACTGTAGCGCAGCTGCGCGCGTACAGTCTGGGCGTAGCCGGCGGCCCCGCGCGTTTTGAGCGCGCGCGGCCGCGCATGCCGGGCCGCGGCCGCGCGCGTTAGGCGCCGCTCCCTCTAAGTCGCAGAGATCCTGTGGAGCTGAGGAGCTGACGAACAACTCCGACTAATTTTGGAATGATATTAGCGGCAGGTATAATGAGCTCGCAGCCTGTGGGGTTAGTTTGGGGGTTAGGGTGGGTACGGGTGCGGAGCGCGTGAATTGCTGGGTTAGGTTTTTAGTGTTAGTTGGAGCTTGATGTACCTGGCTCTTATTATTCCTAAACTAGTCCGTCATCTGAGGAACGCGCTCTCATAATCGTACAGGTTGGATGCGTCCCACCATCGCATTGGTTGCCACTTCGAGCCTGTAACTGCGCAAGATTCTCGATTGCGCATGCATGACGCTCAGGGACGCAGGGCTTTCGCTTTGAAGCCATTGAGAGGCCGATCGCTGCTGGCATGGAGTTTCCGAATTTTCTGTTTGATATCAATGGCGGCTGCAAAAGCTTTTCTGAAGACCACCCACTCTCCTCCGATAGGCTGGACCTCTCTTCCCACTTTGAGGCGGGATCTCTTCGTCAAACTGCCGAGAGTTTCTTCTTCGTCACCCGGCTCGGTCGCAAGACATTCTTCTGTTCATGGCGGCCGAGCATGTGTGATTGGGGCAAAGCTTTTCGCCTTATCCAGATCATGATCTGACAGATACGAGATTGCGGAATCAGATTTGCGATGTTGATTATCGTCCAATCATGAATCCTGTGGCCATGAATGATTAGTCTTCAACGAAGAACTTTGCTTTTACATTGAGAATGATTTGCGTAGAATGCATGCACCTGGGCAATCCTCAACCAAGCACGCATTGACTCTGCAGCTCCAGGTGAACCACGTTTCGCTCTATCATTCGCTTAAGACAAGCTGACGTGGGAACACGTGACTCCTTCCGCGGACCTCCAATAGAGGCTTAGGATTTGTGAAAGCTGTCAACCCTGATAATGAAGCATGGCCGGTAAGATACAGCCTTTTATTTATTAGTAAAGATGGGTGCTCAGATTTGGGGAAGAATAGGCAGAAGCTTATGTATGCTTTTGTTTAACTGAAAAGACATGTATATTAGCTCCAGCTTGGCTTGACCGACGTTAAAGGTATTCAGTCTGCTGACACAAAATTCGAAGCAATGCTGGTAACATCCACATGAGCCGAATCAGAAGTAAAATTTACACGCAGGGCCGCGAGTTGCAATCCCAGAAGAGATTATAGGCTGGTTTGCAGTCTCAGAGAGGATTGAGTGCATTGAAAAGAAGCAATTGGCTCTGAAAGCAGATTCTGAAGAAGGTATCCGTTTGATTTTATCCGCCTTCAGGAACAACATGTATAAGCGCTTCCTTGTTATTCTGTTGAAAAGACATGCTGGCGAGATGCGAATGGTCCGAGGTTAATTTAGCTTCTGGTTCCTGCGACTTCAAGGCCTGTGTTGAAGCTGCATCCATTTAGCTTCAGGGACTTACTCTAGCTAAATTCCAGCGTTGCTTTGCTATTATTCGGAGATTCGCGTCACACGCAGAATTCTTCAGGGTTCCAAGCTTCTAGGTCATCTGAGCTGCCACATCCAGAAGCAACAGCTGCAAAACCTGCTGGAATCTCCATATAATGACGTCACAAAAGCTGCCCCCAAATCACGACTTTTGGCGACAGCGCATCGAAAGAGGGAGGGAGATGGGCCTCGAATCTGAGCTTGGGAAGAAGGCACTGGAAGCGGGTCGAAACCTAGACCTCGATGGCGTGCGAGCTCATGTGGAAAGCTTGGTCTCTTGTGTCTTCGGGCCATCTGAGATATACGAAGAGCTGCTGCGCGAGATTGGGGATGCGCATATTGTGCTGATTGGGGAGGCCACGCACGGGTCGCGCGAGTTCTACGAAGAGCGCGCAAACATCACCAAGATTCTCATCGAGGAGAAGGTAACGTGTGATGCTAACCTAACTTATAATACTTTCTTGGACCACTCATTTCTCATGGAGATCTTGAAGGATTTATTCTGAGGCTACAGTAGCGCAACTTTTGTATGCTTCGCGGTAGTCTTTGCCAAAGCTAGTGACAAATTCCTTCCAACTCGAATATATGCGAAACTCAGATCCTAGTTGTCTGCGCGCCTCCTTGAGTGGACTCACCTTTTAGGATTCGAACGAAGTCAAAATAGAGAAGCAAAGAGTCCCCAAGACTCGGGAAAGCGGGCCGCTCCACTTTCAAAAAACAAAGCAGCTCTCGTTCCGACCTCACGTTTAGGAGGGATCAGAACCTCTTGTATGCACAGGTACCTGCCCCATCTTAATATCTCGATTGTGACGATATATTGTGAGATGTTTGACGCACAAATTGGGATTTGCAGGGCTTCTCGCTGGTGGTGTGCGAGGCGGACCTGGTCAACATGGCCCGCGTGGACCGCTACATCCGCGGCGACTCGCTCGACGGCAGCGCGGCCGCGGCGCTCTCAGGGTTTAGCCATTACCCCCTCTGGATCTGGCGGAACAAAGAGGTGGAAAGCTTCGTGGAGTGGGCCAGACGATACAACGAGTGAGACTTCTCATTTCTTAATTGCGAGATTCTCTCGCCCGGGATCAAAGGCAAGTCAAGTAGCTACGAGGTTAAGGAGCGCCAGTGCTCCTTCGATTTGGTTTCGATTTTGCGCAGGCAGAGTTTACGGAGGTGTGTCTGATTGGAGCTGACCATTGATCTGCTCTTGGATATCACCTGTTAATTAAGCTTTCATGCAACAGACTCCACTTCTCATTTGATACTTATGGCACTTATATGCGTGTACGTCAGAGCCTTTAAAAAATCTCGCTGCTCTAATCTGCTCCTCATGGAACGTGTGCATCGTCGTCATCAGGGTAGAATCTGCCTACGATTCCTGGCAGGCCACGTATGCTACGTAGAGTCTGACCTTTTCAAACTTGGAAGCTCGTTTGGATTCTTCCTCTGCAGAAAGGTGTTCCTGAAGGATAGTCTGAACGGGTACGTTCCTTGCCTTTCTGACTATGCCTTTGGTCGCATGGGAAGACTTGATACCTTGCAACTAAGCGCTGCCATCGTTCCTTGCATTTTTGACTATGCCTTTGGTCGCATGATTGAGAAGATTTGATACGCTGAGACCAAGCACTGCCGTTAGCGTTCCGATCTAGGTTCAAAAAATGTCTCCTGAGCTTCATTCAGAAGAAATTCCACGACCTTCCACATCCAACGTTTACCGTTCGTGATTTTTTCTGCTGAAGCGTCTACTGCGTGAAGCGGCCTTCTCACCGGTTGAGATATGCTCAAGACAGCTAGAGGGACAGAGGGATCCAGGTGCATTTCATAACCGGGAGGTGCTATCGCTTCCCGCCTTGGAAGGATTCGACCCTGTGAAATGAAATGCATTTCCCGCAGCTGTGCTGTTTCAATCCACGGGTTCGACCTGCACGGACTGTACAAGTCACTGGAGGTCGTCATCGAGTATCTAGAGAAGCGAGACCCGGAAGCCGCCGAACGGGCCAAGTAAGACGTCTTTAGGATTTTTCTCGTCACCTCTTGTTGGTTTGCCTAGGGAGCCTTTTTGATACGGAGGCCCTTGACTTGATTACCTGCTTCTTTACTAGCTTTCCGATTACTGTGCTATCTATTCATCTTTACTAGAGACTGCATACTCAAATCCTGCGCAATGATTCAACTCGTGCTCTTGTATTTTAAGGGCTCGCATCCGTTCTTTGAGCACGTCCGAATCGCCTATCTAGCTAACACGAAATTAATTCGAAACTGAAAATTTCTCGAAGTGACGTTAAAAAGCAGACTTCGTTTTCCCTTCCGCAAAGCTCAACCAGCCTCGGACTCCGTCTCCAGTACAGTGATCTGCATCTTCGAAACAATTCAGCCTGCTGCTGTCCGATAAGCAGGCTGGCTATGTAGAAGTTAGCAAATAAATGAGAGGCGTTAAATTCAAGTCTTTGTTCTCAACCGGGTTGAAGCATTCATCAACATTGAAGATGGTTACTCCGTTCTTCCAGGAAGCGCTACTCCGGCTTCGCTCCGTTCGCCCCCGACGCGCACCAGTACGGCTTCGCCACGTCAGGCGGCCGCGGCCAAGCCTGCGAGGATGACGTCACCCTTGTGTTAGCCGAGCTGCAGGACATGGGGCGGCCCGCGGCCGCGGCTGCGGCCGCTGGCGGCGGCCACCGCTGCCAGGACGACGAGTACTTCTTTGCCATGCAGGTGCAGGCGGTTTCTCGTTCACCGCGTAGATGAGTCAGACGTAAGTTGATAGAGAGGAATTCAATCTGCTCAGGGCTTGAGTTTTCATAGCAACCTTCTCCCTATGCGCTAATCGAGGGCCTCAAGAAAATGCTCCAGAAAAGCAAGATTTCGACATTTGGACATTGAGATTTTCACGAAGAGGGCTCCATTTGAGCTTCGTCTTTGCTGGCAGCTCGGCTATCTCATTACGTAGGTGTAGTCTTTCAGCGCGCAACCATGAAAGCAATTCGACGGCTTGCAGAAGCAATACATTCTAGAAAATAACTGTTTTTGTCACAAGTGACATCGAAGCCTCAAGGCTCAAGCTGCGGTGCACAACTTCGGGCCCTACGATGTGCATCCTGGCTTATCGGACGGCTCGAGTTCAGGATGCTCCAAAGTCGAGGAACCTCGATGCTAAGTTTGACGTCAGGATCCGAATCCGGCTTTGAAAACGACCGTCACGGTCCTTTGCAGAACGCGATCGTGGTGAAGGAGGCGGAAGAGTACTACCGGACTATCTACGAGTCATACGAATCTGCCTGGATCATACGCGATCGGCATATGTTCAACGCGCTAGTGGGTAAGCTGACAGGCATCTTTGTGGTTTTTTGGCTTTGCAGAGAGTTGACTCATCCTAATTCCGCGTCCGTCATGAGAAATCTTGGCTCAGTTTCTGGATCGAAGTGAGCGGTACAAGAACGTGGCTACCCCTTGCAGAATGGACAATTTCAATGCTACTTACTTTCTTGCTCGCATGCTTTTTGATCCCAACGGCTGAAAAAGCACGTCTTGCACGTTTTCTTGTGCTTTCTGGCGACGTCCTCTTTTCTGAAAGATCATAACATACTCCGACACGTACGGCTTTTGATTTGATCAAGATCTGGAGAACATTATAGACAGACAAAGATGAAAAGAGCCTGAAACGAATCAAATAAAGACCAGAGGCATCTTCCGAGGAGGTTTCATAACTTGCCGGCCTTGTTCTGTCGCAGCTCTGAAGGAGCACTGCGAGGCGATGTGCGGGCGGTCCTGCAAAGTGGTCGTGTGGGCGCACAACTGCCACGTCAGCGACGCGCGCGCGACGGAGATCGCGTGGGACTGGAACCAGATCAATACGGGCCAGCTGTGCAAGGAGAAGTTCGGAGACGAGGCGTTCAGCATCGGATTCAGGTACTGCGTGGCATTTAGTCAGATCTGCGTAGAACAGGTTAGTTTCGGGAGAGCCCCTCGGACACCAGCGGAGATATCCAAATGCGAGAATGTTTAACTTGAAGTGAGGGGAAAGAGAGGTACAACATCAAACCTTGGGCTCTTACAAAGACCGTAGCCTTGTTTGAAGAAAGCCTTGATCTCAGACACCAGCGAAGCAAAAATTTGGACAAATGTTGTGCGACGGGATTTGGACTGCAATTGGACTTTAATCATTGCGACATCTGATGCTCCACTGCCCGCGTGCGGATAAGGTTTCCCTTGCGGAGAACGACGGAAACGTCTCAGAAAGCATTTGAGTTTCTTCCTGTCGTACGCCAGCACCTTTGGAGGCACTGTCACGGCGGCCCCCGCGTGGGGAGAGCCCGGAAGGTGTGTAAGGCTGAGCTCTCCGGCACCAGGCACCTTCGAGTGCATTCTAGAGCAGGTGAGGCGTTTTTGGATTACCGCTGCCAGGTTAAAGTTCAAAGTTTCTTGGGAAGATAGGCTTCTCAACCTCATACCGTCATGATGTTGAAAGGCTTATGCTCTGCTAGGTCTGCTGCGGAATATGGTCCGCGCGGTTCTGCTGATTGTGTTGGAGTCGGTATCGTGTGGCTTTTCGTGTTTGGTATCCGATCCGTGCTTCTATCTTTGTCCTTCTTTACCTTTCCCATTTCGATACACTTGCTGATCCCGCGCAAACACGTCCATTTTTGCAATCTCTTTCACAGACTCCTCGTTTCCGCCAGGGAGTCTCGAATGATTGTCAGCCCAGAACGTAGTACGAATTCCTAGCTTTGTGAAGCAATGGATGAAGGCAATTGTACCGGCGGTGTCTGCCTCGATTTTGCATATTTGCCCTATGGCGACACACGCGCTGTGCTCTTCCTTTCAGGTGTCGCCAGCCCGCTTCCTACTGGACTCCCGGAGAGCCGAACCCAACGATATTGTGCTTATGAAGCGATCCATCGGTCTCGTCTACCGAGAAGACGCCGAGGCGGACAACTACTACAGGGCCAGAGTAAGGAATGTGTGTTGTGATGCACGATAACAAATCATGTCCGGATTGATCGTATGCTGCCTCGAAGCGGGATTGAGCGCCAGATCGAATGGTATCCAAACCATTGAGCTTTTTCCCTTTGAAAGAGAAAGCGACTTCGTCGCACTCGAACAAAGGTTTTGGTAGACAATCTGGGTTTTGCAGCTGTTTTTCTTGCATAAGGTTGTTTGATGAGTAAATTCTTGAACGTCCGAGCATCATCAAGGCTCCATACACGGCTTAGATGTCACCTTTGAGCTTTCAGTAGTGCGGATATCGTTAACCCAAGAACTTACGCCTCTTCGCGATTGCTGTGCTTTCGCCGACACCCCTTTTTCCTTCTTGTCTGCTTTGTTTGACTGACAGTAAATGAGGAAACCGAGGAATTATAGCCTGATGCGGTGACCTGATTTCCTCCGCAGGTGTTCCAGCAGTATGACAGAATGATACACATCGGCCGAACGACTGCGGTGGAACCGCTGGACAAGGAGTCGGCGTCGGAGGAGATCGAGGAGGCTGACGAGATGCCTCACACCTACCCATTCGGAATATAGGTTTGCCTCAAGAAACTGCGAAATGCGTACAAGATCACTCATGGAGCCAGGAAGAGACTCTAGAAGAAGTTGAGCTACCTCGGTGTCTTCATTAGGTATCGTCAAAGGTCATACTTATAGTGTTTCCAGCGCTGGCGTGCGCTTAGAAAGAATTCAGAAGGTTCTGCTGATAGAGTTTCTGGGGAGTGCTCTGAAGTTGGATGTCATTGAGCGCTTCGACATTCGCCGAAGCGCTTAGAAATCGAGTAGCAGACAGAGCTTCAAGCGCTCTAAGTGTCGTTGGAGCTCCTAGAAAGTGGATAGCAACATCACCTCCACGTACTTAAAGTGTTGCTGAGGTCCTTATGCAGCGTATAAGACTTCAGTTGTACTAAAGGGATTTTGAAATCACGATAATACAGACTTCTCGAATTGAGTGGATCTTGAACTTACATCATTTACGTGCACGAGACGATGACAACTGGCAACCTCTACGGTTGTGTGCTTGTATTTCAGTACTCTCTGACGTTCTTGCAAGCAAACTGCGAAGTGAAGACACAGAAAAATGTTTGCCCCGGCGCGCTAAGTGCATGTAAGATCGATACCGTGAGGATTCTGGCAGCTGGCTCAGAACTCCTGAAGATCAGCATGCGTGGAACTCTTAAATTGGAAAAGTCAGATTATGTGGATAATGTATAACGGCGCGCTTCCAGGGACTCTCGCCTGTCATCGATTGAAACATTGATCGCTCACGCATGTTCTAAACCAGATTTGCTGGATCTTAATTTCAAAGAATCACTTTACAGATGGCGTGATGCACACCATCAAGCCATGGGGCCTGTACTGTGGGTCTGAGTTGGCACTGTACCTTAAGGCCGCAGACAATCCGCATGCATGTCAGCACTCATCGAAACGAGCTCCATATAAGACCGTCACTTCTAAGCTCGACCTAAACTTTTTTACGTAGCTGCCAACGTCATCCCCTCGTCACCGGGGTCGGTACGGCCCTGTATATTTGCGGCGGGCCGGCGCCTGAACCTATACATGGATCGCCGTCTGTGTGACGGCGGACGCTTGCCTCTTCCTTGATTATGTTTCCGATCAACGGTTGACAATCTGATTTTTCTTTCGATATTCGAAAGCTCGTTTGTAAGAGTAGTCGATGGAATTTCGGACAACTCGAGTTTCGGACAGGCAAAGTATTTATCGAATTTCGGATGGCCTTATCGAATTTCGGACTCAGCAGAGTTCCACTTTCGCAGTCTGCGGAGTTCGGGTTCCGAGTGACGGGAACCTCGACGGACTTTCGTCGGCATGCCGGGATGCCGGATTCCGGCGCCGACCAAATCGATCGGAGCTGCAGCGACTAAGTCCCAAACCGCAGTCTGTGAAACTGGATCGTTCCCTGAGTCCGAAATTCGATAAGGCCATCCGAAATTCGATAAATACTTTGCCTGTCCGAAATTCGAGTTGTCCGAAATTCCATCGACTACTCTTACGGTGTGGATTTGTTAGCCGTGACACCACCGACCAAGCAAGCACGAAACTTCGGCGTCGAAGTCCGCGAACATGCACGAAGCTCGACACCAGGATTTTCACCATCCACTGGTCGGACTAAAATTGTTCGATTCGTAAGCTGCGAACTGCGCCGCACGCGGGCCCAGTCGAGCCAAATCTCGCAACCTTTGTAAGGCATTTTTCTAGGCCGTACGCTGAGTTTTATCGTCGAAACGGGCCAACCGAAGCGCAGGTCTAATGGCGGGCCCGCAGAGCGGCGCCGTACAGCGGCAAAAATCCCGATTTGTATGGATGCCCTCTTCCCTGCAGGAAGAGGCAAGCCAATATGTGGCTGGCATACAGCTCATCAATTATCCACAGATCGAATCCAGATGGTTTCAGGTTACGAAACAGATTGCGATGCTGCTTCGTCAAAAGCTGTTGGAGCTTGTACACCTCGATTCCTTGCGCAGCAAATGCTTCGAGCAAACCCCACATACACCGCGTCGAAGGCATGCACCTGGGCTTCTGTCGACCAATCACGTACCGACTTTCCAGGTCCACGTCACTCACGCTTCGCTCTTTCTTTGGCTTTGAACACGATGACGTGGACACACGTGGCTCCTCAGGGGACAAGCCAAGGGTCACGTCGTAAAGGCTTCCAACCTTGAAATGAAGCAAAGTGGACCGGTAGACATAGCCATGAAAGTTTTCAAGAAGGCATACTACGTAGTGCAGCTTGACCACAATTGGGATGATGAGCAGAAGCTTTCTGAAGTTGTTCTTGACAGCAAGATTGAGTGTGTATCAACCGATTGGCTTGACCAACGTTGAAGCCTATGCATATGCAGCTTCCTGCAGTGTGTCGTTGGTGACATCCTACTGAGCATACTTAGGAGGAAGGTTGGAGCTGAACCCCGCGAGTTGCAATCCAGAAGAGATTACAAGAAGTTTGCGAGTTTGTTGACGTTTGAAGAAGCAGCTGGAAGCCATTTGCTTTGAGGAAGGCCCTTGTACAAGCAACCTGCTTACACTACCCAGCTTTGCAGATCTTTCATTGGAAGACCTTGCTTCTGTTCTAAATCTGACCTTGTACGAAGGTGTGTGTCCCTCGAAGTTGCCCAAGGACTGCCTATAATAAAACCTGCGATTGCTGTACAGCCTGGCTTCAATAAGCTGCGTCCTCCAGATACTTAACCGAGCAAGCTTACGAGCAGCAGCGTTGCTCAAATGTAAAGAACACTTCTGATTCCGCAGACATCTTCAAGGACGCAAGCTTACAGCTGGTCAGAGCAGCCACCTCCAGATATAGAGAACGATAGCTGCAAATCCTGCAGCAAAGTCAAGCTGGATGACGCCACAAAAGCTTCCCCCGCATCATGACTTCTGGCGACAGCGCCTTGAAAGAGGGAGAGAGATGGGCCTCGAGTCTGAGCTTGGGAAGAAGGCACTAGAAGCGGGTCGAAGCTTAGACATCGATGGCGTGCGAGCTCATGTAGAAAGCTTGGTTTCGTGTCTCTCAGAGCCGCAGAGGTACGAAGAGCTGCTGCGTGAGATTGGCGACGCGCAGGTTGTGCTGATTGGGGAGGCAACGCATGGATCGCGAGAGTTCTATGAAGAACGTGCGAACATCTCCAAGCGCCTCATCGAGGAGAAGGTAATACAGGGTTAAATCAGGTTTGATTCTTAAAGCACTCAATAATTCCTATGGAATCTGACGGAACACCAGCGAATTCCCGTTTGCTTCTTGCTTGCGGTCTTTGGCGCATTGGCAAGCTTTGTTTTGACCTGATGTGAAACCGCATCCTTGTTCTTTTCGACTTATAATCTTGGATGGAAACATGCTCCTCCCTTTCACAGCCCTGCATGAATTTGAATGAATGCAAGAAAGCAGTCCGGTTGCTCATTCACAGGAATCCAAGCAGCTCTCTTCTCGCTTTCAGAATTGTATCAAGCCTCTTTCTTTCATTCATATATGTTGCAATACTCTCAGGTGTTCTATATCATTGACTTGCCGAATATCTGACCCCCAGAATGGGAGTTGCAGGGCTTCTCGCTGGTGGTCTGCGAGGCGGACCTGGTCGCCATGGCCCGCGTGGACCGCTACGTCCGCGGCGAGTCGCTTGACGGCAGCGCGGCCGCGGCGCTTTCAGGGTTTACCCATTACCCGCGGTGGATCTGGAGAAACAAGGAAGTTGAGGACTTCGTGGAGTGGGCCAGACGGCACAACGAGTGAGGACGATAGTTTCTGGTTGAGATGATCCTGGTTGATCAGGTGGCCATATGCATGCTCGAAGGCAGTTGGGAATTGCCCCTTCGCTTTGATTGCATGCATGTGACTTTGCGGAGGATTGACGAAGGGAGATGACCAAGCTCCTTGGTCAACTTGCCGCCCTCAGAATGGTTCAGCTGACCGAGCTTTGGTCTGTAAGACTCCACTTTCCATGCTGAGACTCATGCACATACTTCTCGTTTCCGACTTTTATGTTTCCTGCTGATTGGAGTTGCGCTTTGTTGGAAAAGGGCAATGACGTCAGCAGACTCTGAATCTGCGTGTGCATTCTGGCTTGCCACGTAGGTTACTGCGTGGTGCGTTGTTAATTACCTCAATCACTTTTCAACTTCTTTCCTTCTCAGGAAGGTGTTTCTGCAGGATACCCGGAACGGGTAAGTTTCTTCACTTCTGAGCTACATTACCATGAGAAAACGCATTTCGTTGTAACAAGCTATTGACGTCCCCACCAAGGCTCTGACCCTCTGTGGAGCTCTTACATGAGTTTCAAGGCATCATTCTTACCATTCCATTCATCATCTACCGTATGCGATGCTCTCTGCTGAATTCTTCAACGCCTGAATAAGTCCTCGCCATTCAGAAGATGCTCGAGACAAATTGAGACAGGGTTTCAGGCAAAATAGCCAAAGACTTCGCCCTGCAATCTAGATGCTTGTAAAGCAAACCCTCCTAAGACACTTTGTAACACGGCTTCAAAACGGTGCTGCAGCTGTGCAGTATCGATCCACGGGTGCGACCTGCACGGACTTTATAAGTCCTTGGACGTGGTTATCCAGTATCTAAAGAAGAGAGACCCCGAAGCCGCAGAACGGGCTAAGTGAGACCGCACACTGTCTTCATTCCTTCCCCTAATGTTCTGGAATTTCTACAGGTGATGTATAAGCTGGCCGTTTGTCCTGTGCGACTTATTTTTCGACTTTCCAGAACCTCTCTAGTTCGGATTGATTTCTCTGATCACTGCTGTGAACATGCTTACCTTCATACGCCTGGAGTCTGCTCCTGCGATATGAATCAGTGCGCGCTGGTTGAACATACGGAATTGCGTCGGTCCAGGGGACTCTCGCTCTTGAATTATATTCAGAATCTTTATCCGATCGACTAGATTGGCGGAAAACTGCGAATTGGATTGAAAACAGAATACACATCTTGGTAAGTTGGTTGAAAGAAGAGAGACGCACGTATTCAAATTCTTCTGCTCGATCTTGCAGATTCTTCCGCCGTCTCGACTCCCTTTCAAATTTGAAGCGAGCATGATTGTCGAGATCCTTGAAGGAAATCAGCCTGAAGCCGTCCGCTAACAAAGTCCCCTTGACCTGAAACCCAACAAGTTCAGTTAGAATTTGTCAGCGGAAAACACGTCGCTCTCAAAAACATTGAAACCCGCCTTTATAATTCTACAATTGGTCAATCTTGTCCTTCCAGGCAGCGCTACTCCGGCTTCGCTCAATTCGCATCCGACGCGCACGAATACGGCTTCGCCACGTCAGGCGGACACGGCCACAGCTGCGAGGATGACGTCACCCTTGTGTTCGCCGAGCTGCAGGACATGGGGCGGCCCGCGGCCGCGGCCGCGGCCGCTCGCGACAGCGCGTGCGGCCACCGCTGCCAGGACGATGAGTACTTTTTTGCATTGCAGGTGGAAGTGGGGTTTTGTTTGACGCTTGAAAGGTTAAACACAGGGAAATCAGTCGTTTGAAGTCGCTTACACTTCTTCTTCTGCTGGTCTAGGCCAAACGCTTCTGTAAACGCCTTTTTTGAACGGCAAAGCATTGATCGTGCTTCTTCTATGCTGGAAGCTCGGTCCCTCTGCATTGAGCATGTGCGGCTTTTCAGTGATCAGCAGGCGTGCAACCAAGCGCGCATGTTACTCATCTTTAACGGCAATGAGTTCCGTACCATTGGAGAGGATACAGTCTCCGGGCGTCATATTCGTCCGTTCGCCCCGTGATTGGCAATCTCAAGGAGAAAGCCATACCACTGATTAACCTGCTTTCAAGGGATACCTAAGCAGCTGTTTGCATTCGATCTGGCACGGAAGCCTCAAAGCTGAAGCTCCGGAAGCGCGTTTGAGCCGCGCGATGGTGCCTCCTAGGACTATTGGACGGCCCAAGATTCTCCAGAATGAAGGAATCGGTGCCAACTTCGAAGCCCACTGACGCTGTCTCCGACACCCCTTCTTGAACTCTATGCGTCGTGGTTCGTTGCAGAACGCAGTCGTGGTGAAAGATGCGGAGGCGTACTACCGGACCATCTACGAATCGTACGAAGCTGCGTGGATCATACGCGACCGACACATGTTCAACGCGCTAGTGGGTGGGTTTGCGAGAATCTCAGCAGAGTTCTTTTGAATGGAGGCAGGTAAATCTCCTGGACATCTTGCTTCCCATGTCGGAATCCTGGTGTGCTTCAATGCAGATGTGAAGCTTTACAGGTGATGAAATTTTGCAGACTGGTCTTGTCTGGTGCTGCAATATCGTGCTTGGCACATATTGGCACGACGTCCGAATATGGGACCGCGGATCAGACTATGCAATTCTGGTCCTCTCATGGCGGCAGCTATTGTGTTTGAGAGAAAGCGGACTCCAGTACGTGGGCTGCCAATAAATCTTATGGAGCACGCTAAAATCCAAAACATCTCAGAATCTCGACTCATATCACACAACCTTTGCTTCGTTTCCATAAGGTAGAGAAAACAACTGAAACGAAGCAAAGCTTAAAAAAAAGGACAATAGCAGAGCAATCTTCCGCAGACATTCTTAGATTCGTCCACTTGCTCTTGCGCAGCCCTGAAGGAGCACTGCGAGGAGCTGTGCGGCGGGGTCTGCAAGGCGGTCGTGTGGGCGCACAACTGCCACGTCAGCGATGCGCGCGCGACGGAGATCGCCTGGGACTGGAACCAGATCAACACGGGGCAGCTGTGCAAGGAACGGTTTGGCGACGACGCTTTCAGCATTGGCTTCAGGTAAAGTAGGAGTCAGATTTTACGCGGTGTTAATCAGAACTATCTGTTGTTGTTAGGATGTGAGGAGTTGGCTTCGAAGAGACCGACCGTTTCCAAAGTATCTGCCATAAAAGGCCCTAATATGGATTTTGAAGAAGTGCTAGGTCTATGAAGATCCTCTAAAGAACCAGACTCGAACCAATCATCCGTAGACAATACCGCTTCAGAACTCAGCTTCTAGACATCAACGGACCCGACTCTGCTCCTTCTTCCTCCTCCCGAGCCGATTGGTCCGAACTGCGAATCCAGAACGACGCTCCAAACACTGAGAGTAATTCTTTCCAACTTTTGTCCTTGTTTTGGCCAGCACTTTTGGTGGCACCCTCACGGCGGCCCCTGCGTTGGGGGAGCCCGGGCGGTGCGTGCAGCTCCGGCCCCCGGCTCCAGGCACCTTTGAATGCACTCTAGAGCAGGTGAGTCTCTCCGTATGAAACGAATTCGTCGCCTTCTGAGCATTTTAAGGTCTGGAAAGTCATAACCTGGGCTTCTTAGATGCATTGATCACAGAGATCCTCCTACCATCTCTTCCGCTTCGTGCTCCTTTTCGGTTGGTTTCTGCTGATACTCCGATTACGTCCCCATTTGCATCTCGTTTCCGACTCGGAGCATACGAGACTGGAAGAGAAATCAGCGAAGAATGGTTCCCGGCAAACCGAATCAACGGGTGACCTACTTGTCTGATAGATGTACGGCAATCGGAGTCGCTTCGCAGGCCCGTCTTCCGGTAACCAAGGTGCCAACCCTTCCCGCCAGGTGTCGCCCGCCCGCTTTCTGCTGGATTCGCGGAGGGCCGAACCGCACGACATTGTGCTGATGAAGCGGTCCATCGGCCTCGTGTACCGAGAAGATGCCGAGGGGGACAACTATTACAGGGCCAAGGTAAGGGCCAATTTCCTGGTCGGCTGAATCTCGAAATATTTACCTGAGTTTTTGACAGAGCCCAGAATATCAGCAACGTGCGATGTATGTTACAAGGAAATGAAGTTCAGCAAATGGCAGCGACTTCGATGTTACTTGGGCAGCACATCCGCGATGCTCGAAGCAGAAACATAAGTGTCCTTTGTGTGCGATAAGTCTTCAAGGCTTTCATACCCGGCTTACTTTTTGCTGGGGCTGAACCCAGCGCTTAACTCGATTTCCTCCTCAGGTTTTCCAGCAGTACGACAGTATGATCCACATCGGCCGAACAACTGCGGTGGAACCTCTCGACAATGAGTCGGCGTCTGGCGAGATTGAGGAGGTAGACGAGACGCCTCAGACTTATCCATTTGGAATCTAGATGCCTGACCTCAGTAAACTGGCGAGGCGCGCACACGCTCGACTAAGCAAATTTAGGCCGTAGAAGGAAGATAAGTTACGCAGGTCACCTTATAGGGCTTAATCAAGGTCAAGCTTTTAAAGTACATAAAAGCTGCAGCGCTGGCGTGCGCTCAGAGAAGAAACATAGATTCTGTTCGTGACCACTTCGCGGTGAGTATTTTTAAGGTCTTAGCAGTGTTCGGGGAATAGATTAGATCCAATTCAAGCGCTAGCGTTGCTGAATTGCTCAAATTCACGGATTCCGGAACAAGAAACGTCGATCTTCCTCGCTTCCATTTTTCCGACTTCAAACCCAACTTATCTTCAAAACAACTTATAATGGGTTTGGAGACATGTGGCCGCGAATGCGTTCTGTAATTTGACTCCGTGCTCTGCTTATCTTCTACGGCGAGGCTCGCATTTGCATGATAACGGCTAGTCAGATTCGAAGGCATGTGCGTGGGAAGATCGACAGCTATGTATGCAACGGGCGCACGTGGTCAAGAGTTGCACGCACCGATCGAAGCGGACGCCTTATTCATGCCGATTTTGAAGAAAGCCTCCGAGCAATCATTGTCTTCTGAACATGCGATGTTCCGCGACGATGCGAAGTTCGAATGTAAACGATAGGCGCAGAAGTATTGAAATTGCTGATCAGCTGGGCCGCTGGTCAGAAGGCTCTTTTGCTGCCGCTGATCAATACTCGTGAATATCTGACTCGGACGGAATCCTTGTTGCGATTGGAGCCTGACGGTGATTTATAGCCAAGGAAGCACGGAATAAAATCTTTACGGACAGTACGTTGGCCATCTAAAGATCCTAAGGACTGTTTCTTGCGGTTCCCGACGTCTAACTCTTCTTTGAACACTGCTACATCAATACTGAAGCTACATTGGTACAAAACGTACGCAAATGAATCAGATCGCACCAAATGATAATCTAGAAAGCTACCTTCCTAAAAAAGATGAAGCACTCTGATGTTCCGTCACATGTTAGATTTCAAAACACTGTAATCTGATCTCATTTCAGTCTTAGTATCGGCTCCAAACCAGAGATCACACGTTTTCTAGACCCCAAGAGGGTAGGTCTGAGGCATCTCGTCATCCTTCCCAATCCTATTCGACACTGACTCTTCGTCTAGCGGCTCCACCGCCCTCGTCTGGTCAATAAAGATCATCCTGTCATACTGCTGGAAGACCTGCAAGCACAACGCATTATGGGACTCTAAGGGTTTACCATGATGACGTCGACACTGGTGCTTTCTTTGGGGACATTCTCCCAGTTGAATGTCAAAAATTCGGGACATTCGTCAGTATCGAATTCCTGGAATCAGTTTGCAGCAAGGCTGATTTGCGCTCAACATGCGCTGAACCGGTGCTGCTTCCAACACGCACAAGGGGGCAACCAAACGCTAGTCTGCACGAAGCAAGAAACGTTTCACCAAACGAACATGATGACGCTGATTCTTCTTGCTGTCTTCATTTGCAACCAAGCGCGCAGGGTTCGAGCACTCAACCAGGGCCGCGCCTCACCTTTACCCGGTAGTAGTTGTACGTCTCCTCAGAATCTTCTCGGTACACAAGACCGATTGACCGTTTCATGAGCTCCAGGTCCTGCGGCTCCGCTCGACTCGAATCCAGCAGGAAGCGCGGGAGCGACAACTGCAGGGGCCAAGACAGCAAGCTGGTCGCCGAAAAAGTCACCGTGTCGAAAGGAACAACTCGATATTCCCCTAGGGGGGCGAAGAGCCCCTCCACCTTCCTAACAACCAGATATTGCGTCGGAGTGAAAGAACTTGGAATCCCGAAAAGATGAGAGAACAAAAAACAAAATAAGACAAACTTGCAGTCCAACCTGCTTCTTGTGGTGGGAAGAGCATCAAAGGCCCAGCTTTGCAACCGAACGCGATCCTTTGTGGCGTCCAAAATCCTACACCGGGTGACGCAAAACGAGACCTCAGATTCAAAATACATCGGTGCCTTACCTCCTTCAGCAGACGGAATGCTGTCTCAACCGGCCTCATTTCTTTTTTCTCGTACAGAAGGATCTTTCATTATCTGACAGAGCGGGGTCAAAGAGAATCAGTAATTTGGGGACCGGGGCCGGGCCGATGCTGTTGGAAGGGCTGAAGTGGCGAGGTTTAGGAGCAAAACCCTGGGCTAGGCTACATTCCAACCAATCATTGAGGGGGAAGCCCGGGTCAAAACCCGGGTCAAAACCGGGTCTAAAACCCCGGGTCAAAACCCTAAATCTCGCCACGTCAGCCCTTCCAACAGCATCCCCGGCCCCGGTCCCCAAATTACTGATTCTCCTTGACCCCGCTCTCACAGTGCGGCGGTATGTCTTACCTGATGGAACACATCCTCTTGGCAGCCTGCCATTGCGGGCGGCAGCTGCACGCGCCGCCCCGCTTCGCCCCACGCGGGGGCCGCCGTCAAACTTCCGCTGTAGGTGCTGCACGCGGCAGAAAAAGTGCCGTCATTTACTGTCCCATCAAAGCTGGAAGTCGAAGTACGGAGCAATCGGGAGTGGACACGCTTGATGTGGAGTCGAAGCAGAGCAGGATTGGAGTCAATCCCAGACAAAAGTGGTGATGCAATTGGTCGTATTGAGGATCAGGAGAGTCGCATTCAAGACCCTGAGAGAATCGAAGGCCTCTTCTTGCTGTTACTGCGCGACTCGGTTATCCTCCTTGCCCAAATCTTCTGCGCGCAAGCAGAGAGTCTCGTGGCTCACTTGCTTGCACTTCTAGAGCTCGGTTTAAATACGCAGAAAATTACAAACATTCTACAAAGATACAAGCATCAATATTTTGTCGCTCCAGTCCTATCCACCCCTTGTCCTATCCACCCCTTTTCTCTTTGCTGGAAGGCACTTAAGCTCAAACTAATATAACATCTCGAGAATCTTCTCCTGCAACAATGTCAGAATAAATCAATAGAAGATAGCACCCTCCCACTGTTTTCAAACAAACACCTTCTGAACTTGGATGGTACCTGAATGCAATGCTGAATGCCTTCTCCCCGTACTTCTCCTTGACCAGCTGCCCCAGGTTGATCTGCCCCCAGTCCCAGGCGATCTCCGTCGCGCGCGCGTCGCTGACGTGGCAGTTGTGCGCCCAAACGACCACCTTGCAAGGCCGCCCGCACAGCGCCTCGCAGTGGTCCTTCAGGGCTGCACAGAGAAGTACCGGCAATATAAACGCTGTTCTTGCTCAATTCCTTTCCACACAATTTCCAGTTGTCGTTATGGTTCTGTGGCTTGTACACCTCAGGGCTCTTTGCTTTTCAGACGTGCAGAGAGTGTCCTGACGAGTGAGTTGATGTTGATTGTGGAGTCTCGTCTTCAATCTGAAAGACATGGGTGCGGCTTCCGCCGGCCTTCTAGGGTGCACCGGAACCGTTTAATCTCCACCCTTTGCGACGGAACACAACCCTACAGCCCAGTCAAAGCAATTCTCTCTGCCTGAAGTAAGGTCGACACAATCTGCCGCTTCCGATTGATCTCTAAACAGCGATATTTCCTGGGGCGAAGAGCCAATTTTTCAGTAATTTATACTCCCAGCTCTTTCAATGCCGAAGATGGATACTTCATTTCCGAATCTGTGTTACGGAACGCGAGGAAAAGGGGAACCGACGGCAGATACTAGCACTCACCCACTAATGCGTTGAACATGTGCCGGTCGCGGACATTCCACGCGGTTTCGTAGGATTCGTATAGCGTCCGATAGTAGGCCTCCGAATCTTGGACTACCACCGCGTTCTGCAATAACACGAACCCTCCTTGCTTATATCTGTCAATGAATTCGTCATAGATATCAGTAGAACGAGTGAGATTGTTTGACAGAGTTTTGCCCTGTGTAAATGTCCACAGCTTTCAAAGCAGATCAGAGAGCGATGATAGGTGTTCTATAAACGTGTTCTCGTACCAAAATCGCGCTTCCCAAAGTTACCCACGCTAACCTAACCCACCCGCTAACCGGGTTGTAACCTTACACCACCTAGAATCTTGCTGCCTAAAATCCTACAGGCCTTTCGGCTTGGGCCCCCAGCTAAGTTCGTACCTGGAGCGCGAAGAAGTAAGCATCGTCCTGGCACCGATGTCGATGCTTATCGCCTCCCGGCGCGCGCGTTTCGGGCCCCAGCTCGCGCAGCTCCGCGAGCATGCGCGCGCAATCGTGCTGACAGCTGTCGCTGCTGCCGCCTGCTGACGTGCCGAGGCCGTAGTCGTGGGGGTCGGGGGCGAATTGGTAGAAGCGGGCGTAGCGTTGCCTGAGAGCCGGCCGTTCGAACGTCAGCCTTACGACTTCTTTACGGCAAACTTATTGTTATCCAAGGAGGGCGAATACAGAGGCATCCAAAGCGAGACCGCCGATTCTCGTATTGCTGGGAGAGGGTTGGTTCGTTCTGTCCGCGAGCACGAAAAGCTCCAAAAACGGTGTCCGGTGCTGACGTGTTAGAGGCACCACTGATGCGTCCTTCCCAGAGTTGTCTTAAAAATCTGAACGGCATGATGTTGACCCCTTTTTGGGGACCGGCCATCGGGCTTCTAAACAGGCTCTGATATAAACCCAATTCCAAATCGTGCAATTTTGGGTATGGTAGTACAAACGCTGAACTTGCTTTGATCGAAGAATTGCTTCCTATTCGGATTCTTGACCTGTCACGAGGGCAGCGCTATCATGCTTGGGAGAAAAAAGAAGCTGAATTTCAGTCCAAGGAGACTGTTTCCGTCGGTTAAGCAGACCCACAACCTCGGTTACCAAGCCACAGGCAAGGAGCAGCAGGCCAAGAACCTATTTAGGAGCGCACGCGAAGTTCGAAGACAAAATTTGAGCTGTTCAAGCTAACCTGGGTCGATGATTGCTTCGCCTGAATCAGAAGTCGGTAACCCGTTCCCTCACAACTACTTGGTCGAAAGAAATGGTAGGACCCTTTGACTGAGCTTGAGCTTGGAGATATCTTGAGAGAGAGGCAGATCAAGCAGATCAATCTGGTTAAGAACGTGTAAGCTTGTCTCGAACTTTGCTCGATTGGTGCAAAAACCTGAAGATGCTGCGTGATGAATCGAGGGAAGGATCACGAAAGCTCGCCTGGCTAGTTTTGCCGCTTGCGGGTCTCGCTTCTCTAGATACTGGATGACGACTTCCAGCGACTTGTACAACCCTTGCAGGTCAAAGCCGTGAAGAGACACCGCGCGTCTGCAGAAGACAAAGCAAGTTAATTGACTAATTGTAAAGCTTGATTGGGATTTGGAAAGACATCGATCGTATTCCTGAGCCAATGAGATATTGCTCAACTCAGATGGAACAGGCCTTTGAGAACAAATACAGCAGTCAATACATTTGTTGACAGACCGGAAGGCATTCATAGCGGGCGCATTCCTCGAATGCGGTTTTCTCCACCGTATTGCAATCCGATTGTTAGGAATATCCCTCGCGGACGGACAATCACATCATTCGTACAAGGGAGGTATGCAAAGTCGAGTCTTACCGGCTGGGCTTGTGCTTAGAAATCACCTGCCTGCACAGGATGCAAAAGGAGCTCAACATGCCTCTTGAATTTGTCTTGATTTTGTCAGGTTGATGAGACAGAGGTCTTACAAGAACTCTCAAATCCACACTCTCAGAGAATGTCAGCTCTAGAACGCAAAGAAAGCCCTTTCGGTTCAAGAACAATGCACATCATTTCGTGATCATGAAATGCTCTCATGACTGTGACGGCAGAGATCGAGTTCAAATTCGACTACGTGTTCCTGTCAGTTTCATCCAGACAACTTTGCAAAAGTCCAGGTCTCTAGTGTCAGCTTCATCCAGTCACTTTGCAACTAGAGGACAATTGACATGTGAGGCGCTTCACATTCCTCCTCAGCTTCAAGCAGCGACGTCTTTTGGAGCGTTCACAACGAAGATGTCCCTCAAAATGTCCCTTACTCGTTGTGCTGTTTGGCCCACTCCACAAAGTCGGCCACCGCCGTGTTTCTGAAGATCCACAGGGGGTATCTCCTAAACCCCGAAAGCGCCGCGGCCGCGTTCTCTTTGGGCGACCTGCCGCGGATGTAGCGGTTCACGTGGTCCATGTCGACCAGGTCCGCTTCGCAGACCACCATTGTGAAACCCTGCGAGGTTTGATGCAAAAAGGTTAAGTTGACCAGATTCAGCTCGATCAGCAGATGCTGTCCGTGCTCTCATGTTGTTCAAAAGGCACCTGATAATCAGATCACAGGCCGTAGGCCATGGCTGCTATCCTTACAAATCATCTAGTGCGCGCAGTTACAGCGAGGATGATTGAGCGGACGTCACATAAGTCACACGAGAATACCAGCTTCTTCATTGTTGAAATGAGATGATTGATATCCTAAAGTCCTGAATCGTAGGCATTTCTCTTCTCGTCAACTCGATCCCTGAAGGTTTAAGGATATCTGGAGAAATCATAGGAATCCAAAGCAACAAAGGAAAGGGTCCGTTTCGTTGGTCACTTGGGTATATACTTCCATCTGTAACAAAGCAAAGGGTTTCAGAAAACTTCAAAATAAAGCAAAAAGCTCCAGAGAAGTTCGAAACAATGCAAGAAATTGACTTCCAAGCGTACCTTCTCCTCAACAAGGCGCTTGGTGATTCGTGCCCGCTCTTCATAGAACTCGTGAGTCCCGTGTGTAGCCTCTCCAATCATCACCACCTCTGCTTCGCCAATATGGCGCAACAGCATATCGTACTGCTGCTCAGGATCCCCAGAAAGCTCCAAGGCATGAGGCCGGATCTTTCCGAGATTAACCTTTTGTTCCGCAGGAGACTCCGCCCTCTTTCCTCGTTCTATTGCTCTTCGTTTGACTTCATGCCCCTGCGCAGGCTTGTCAGTCCCATTCATCTTTCTAGAAACACAGGGGACTGGCTGCCTGCCTCTCTTGCTGCTATTCAACCTGATCCAGGCAAAGCGCAATGCCTGGCAGAAGTGCTATCTTGCAATGCATCTGCAGACCAACTGGCAAGTTTCTACAGCGCTGGGATCAATATTGGATCAGCGGAGCTTGCCGAAAGACAAACAGGTCTGCAGGTGCATGAAAGCAGCTCAAGTTGCTACAGAATTAGTTCTGCCAACGCTCTTGGATGATTGAATCGAAGAAAAGTTGTTTATAGTATACTTTAGCCTCCCAAGCGTTCTTAAGCGGTTATGTTTGAGTTCTCTCTGAGCTAAGAGCTTCAAGAGTTGTTCACACGGATGCTGCTTCAAAGCTGGTCGAAGAAAGCAGCCTGAAGATCCATTCAGCTGCGTACAATCTAAGTGAGCGCATGCTCGGATAGATGAGGACAACTTGAAGCTGTAGACTCAGCTTCGTGTATTGTGTGGCAACATACGAACCAAGGCTGTATGCTTTAACGAGTATCTCATTTGTATGCTCAACAGCCTCTGAACGTAGCTGCTTGAAGGATCACAAGCTTGGACCTCGACTGCTCATAAATAGAGGCTCCTGGAGACTCAACCAGATTGTACCTTAATAATTGTAGGCTACTAGAAGAGAAGATAGATGATTCTTGCTTCGCACTTCTTTGCTGTTCAGCTCTCGACAATGACTGCTGATCCCAATTCACTTAACTGCCTAGCTGTTCCAAGAAACCAAGAGGAGGAACCCTGCATGCAGCTAGAATTGCTCCGTCTTGTGCAGAATAAACGAGATATTTACATCCTTCTTTCGTCCCTCCTTATAGCAGCCTGTTACGAGTTGTAAAAGTCAGATGCCTGAGAGTTTTCTCCTCCCGCTGCTGATTGGATTCTCAAGTATGCCCTGTATGCCCTGGCTCATTTTCCTTCACGAGCTGATGTGACTCCTCAAGGTGACATCGAGAGAGTATCAAAGCCGGCCAGTAAGCAGGCATGCATGGGGACGGCTTGAATCAGGCTTACGTGAGGGAACGCTCACGTCAGCCCCAAGTGGACCACACTCTTAGTTGTTCGTGGGGGGGGTGTTCAAGAAAGCACTTTGATCGTATAACGACGCCAAAGTCTCGTGCAACAGAACTGTTCTCAACCACAACTGGCACAAGGGGCCTGGGGTGGGGTGTCGGAGGAAACTTCGAGGTAAGCTAAGTAAGATAAGTGACGTCAAACGGCCCAGTGTCTAGTCAACCGGTGACGACATACTAGCTTCCGAGCTGAGCCGGCGCTCCCTATCGGCTTTCGTACCGGGCCAGCTGCATGATGCAATTCCCGCAAAAGACGGCTTCCAATGAGCTGTGCCAGCAGACTTCAGCATAAGCAGACTTTAGCTAAGCGGAGGCGCTCAGCGAGCTACGCGCGGCATGTGGCTTCCCGGGGTGGTCCACGGGCTTGCATGGATGCCAACACGTCTTCTGCTCCGATCCTTCTAATTCGTGCCCCGAGCGGGCGATGCGCTCTGAACCAAGCACGCCTGGGCCTAAACCGAGTGATCGGGTGGGGTCGCCCAGGAGAAAGCTTGCGCTGCCTCACAGACTCCCTCCTGGAGGCTCCGGGAGTCAGGTCGGTTGGACTTTGGACCGTGATCCACGTCATGGTCGGTCAAGCCGCAAGCGACCGGTCGGCCGTGGTTTCGCGGCTTCGATCGTCATACGGGGATCCCCCTAGAATCATGGATACCTAATCCTTGCCAGTGGCGGCATGCAGTTGAATGCCAGTACCTAGTCATTTTGGAGTCGGTGAACGTTCACTACATTAAGAGCGTGCCTGGTCCACTGCCCATGGCAGTGATAATCTCGTCTCTTTCAGTGCAGAACAGCATGTGTGACATGGCCCACCCGCCCAACCCCCCACCCGCCTAGTAGTTCAGAGCATTTTACGGCCAGCACTCAACTATGGGAAGTCAGCAAAAAACTGAGAGACCCCGTGTATAGACCAGAAGACCCCAGGCAGGTCATGAGATGCAATAAAGGGGACGAAACCGACGGTCCTACTGATACTCCAGAGGAAATGGCTCAGTGCATCAACGCTTTCATCGATACTCATGCATGCAATGTCCCGGTCCTGCTCCAAGTGTACCAAGAATTAATGCACGATCGCGAGCAATAATGATCAGATATGCTGGCCGGCCGATGCCAGGCACGGCAGACCTTGAACACCCGCTTTTGCGAATTGCATGACCCTGCGGGCTGCCGCCAGGTTGGATCCTTTCGTGAGGGAAAGACTCGGACATCTGGTCGTCAATAATGAACAACCGGGCCCCTCAAATTACAGACGGTGAGTCCAGGCCGGATACAGGAGAGGTGACTTAAGTACAGGCACTGACCAATCAAGGACCATAAAATGCGTGCACACCTTAATACAGTCTTCGAAAAAGTTATGTTACCTCGACTTACCTTGACATGTTCTTTCAATTACCTTTAGCTTCTGTATCGAGCCTACCATCCGTGTTGACGTTAGTCTCCTCCTTTGTTTCTTCCTTAGTGTCCCTCATATTCGCTTGGTGAGCAAATTAAGGCACGAGTCCGCTGCATGTACAGGTCAAGTTGGACACCACATACTGTGAGAAACTCTCTGTTGGTTTCCATCCGTCTGACCAATAATATCGAAACATCCTACTGCGGATCAGTGTGCATACGGCTGTCCTGGTTAAGACGTTATCGGTCGAAGTCGTTATCGTCATTGCTATCAATCGGTTCCAGCCCCAGACCCGCCCGGAGTTCGTTTCTTGACATCGGCGGCAAGTGCTGAAGGGGGTACACCCGTGCCCGCGAACCCACCCCCCCACCAGCCGTCCTCCCGTCCGGCGCGCTACTCCTCCGTACGTGGCCCTTCGCTGACGTCATGCCGCTCACTAACGTCATCCCGTTCGAAACGCTACGCTGCCGCGCGACGGCCTCTGTTTGGATGGTCGGGTAACTCCGCTGCTCGCTCTGCACGAAGCCCCGGCCGGAGGGGGAGGGTATCGTTGGGCTTGGAGAGCCGGCCCGGTTGATCCGGTTCAATTGCGCACGCAGGTCCTCAATCTCGCCCTTGGCATTGCGCAGTGCGGCCCGCACGCGGACCAGCTCCTGGCGGTACTCGGCGAGCTCAATGTCCTTCTCCAAACAGTCCTGCTCGACACAGACAGGTTGCTGTAGCTTCAGAAAAGGCTCTCAGCCGGAATGTCTGCATATACTTTGACTTACTGCTTTTGACTCGTTTGCTGATGCTGGGGGATGGCTGAAAGGGAGACATACAAAGGAACGCGAACACGGGAACAACGGCTGACTCCGCATACATGAGCCGGCACACGCTGCCCTCTCCTTGGGAACGACGGGAGATCGTCTCGTTTGCCGAATGGTGGCAACGCCTGCTTGAATAACCTTTGAGGAAGTCCAAACACTCGGACCTAATACGAAAAGCTGCCGTCCAGATCCAATCGCAAGAACGTCAAGGATTCGGACCCCTGCCAAGTAAGGTGAAATGATAAACCAGAGGAGAGTCGGCGAGAAAGAAGTTCGGCACAAAGTCTCGTAACGTCCTTTCTGAGAATCCGGCACATGCCCGTCCGTTGAGGGCCTTGTAACACACGGGTCTGAGCAGCTTACTTTATCCCAGAATCTGCTTCTCATGTCGTATTGCACAACCAGCGGCGCAGGTCTCTGAACTGGTTTATGCCTTTGAAATGGAAAAATAAAAACCTGAAGTAAACGAGCAAGAACAGTCACCCTGTTCCTCAACGTCGAGCTGCTGCAGTGAATGAGGTGCAGAGGACCATAGTAGAGCCCTCACAATGAGCAGAACGGGACAAGGAAAGAAGATCCAGAACCTACCTCGCACTGCCTATTGCACTGGAAGTGGTGCACATCCATCTGTTCCCGGGGCACCTTGGCGCCGCAGTCTTTGCAGCGCACCATCGCCTGGGGGCACCCCGCCAGGTGGATCGCCAGCTCCGACAGCTCCCCCCGCCACTCGCACCCCCCCTCCGCGTTCTCGCACTTGACCTGAGCCCGGCCCATGATGCGGTACACCAGCGGGTTGTGCTCTCTCACGGACTGGGGGGGAGAAAAGTCTGGGTCACAACTTTGGCTTCTGGTTGTTCTCTCGGTACTCACTTGGCCCACCGAGGGGGATAAAAGCCATGCTATTCCTTCTTACTGGATCGGGAGAAGCCAGGTGCAATGATTGGACTGTATTTCTTTGACCAATCGCAGAGGAGGACGGCAATTTACGGACCGGTTTGTAATTTCCAACCGGAGGAGTGGGAAAGGAACCAGAATCCTTCCCCATGTACGAACATCTTGAGGAGTTTTTAAGTTGTAGCAGACTGCAGAGCGACAAGATTCCTTCTATCACCAGATTATAACAGTTTCCATGAAGAAGAAAAAGATCCTTTCCAGGATTGCTAGAGGTCAATAGTGAAAGGAGTAATCCAGGTCCTCAATCCAAACCCAAAAATAGGACTTGAAGTGAAGTGTGTGTAAACATGGAGTGGGCTTTACGTGTGTGCACCTTGTATTGCATGTGCTAATATTGACGAAGCGGCAAGAGTTGCAATATCTGTCAAAAAGGATTGCACACCAATGTCTGTCCTTCAAACAAATTCCTGGGTGACGGTTTCATTTATTGTATCCAAGACGACAGCATTGGACACCACAGCAAAGTGTCCTTTTCCATGTCTCCGCATTACCATTTTCTTTAATCCGCGTGTCCTAAGGCTCACGTTGCCAAAATTTCCGAGTATCAATCAGTCCTGTCTAGGAAGTCTTGTTTATTGTGCCGTCCTTTGAGGCAGACCTGCACAAGCAATGGCTGTGGTCGTTTCCCTGTACAGACCGGAAGAAGTCTCTTGAAGACTGATTCACCTCACATTTTCTAGGTTTCATGTCTCTAGCTGCTGAGAAGAAGCTTCTTCGTACCTTCAACTCTGCTTCCGTCAGGGGCGTCCGATCAGAGGGGCACTCCGGCCCAACCATGCGTAGCGACTGCGAGCCACAATTATGTAGGTCACCGACGTCCCACTTCCCAAATGGTTGGATATGATCTCCACGGTTTCCTGTGATCAACATGTCTAGCAAGGAAACTTTCTTGCAACAAACTGCTTGCAGAATCTTGTGCAAAATCAACCCTGGCCGCCTTAGAATAGAGCTGGCCTCGTGTTGCTGATGCAGCAAAGTGGCGGCGCCTTACCTGGGAGAGGCAGGGGCCGCAAGCCATATGGCCGCAGGGGGTCTGAACAGCATCAAGGGGGGAGATAACGTCATGACAGATGGGGCAGAAGAACTCAGCAGGGAGTGACGACGGAGACAGGAGAACTTCCGTAGAGAAGCCCATGCCTATGCACGATGATGAAGAGCGGAGCCTTCAATCTGGACAAGATTTCTTTGTTTGATTTGCTGGATCTTGGGTCATGCTCTGCAAGTAGAGTTACTATACACTTAAAATGTCCAGCCGCGTTTGCAATGGGGCCGCGTACAGCTTGAGTAACGAGGGTTTGCCACCCCCCTCCTGCTCCAAAAGCTACACAGCGCACTTCATACCATGGCAGCAGCTCTTGAACAATTTAATATTTAACACGATGAGGATGGGGGAAGGGCGCCTCTGATTGACCTAAAGAGTACACTGGTCCAGTGTGCAGAGCTGCGCTCTTGGATGCCATTTTTGCGGGACATAGATGAAGATATTGGAGAAAGCGCTCCTCTCGAACGTACGCCGGCCGAGCCTTGGAGTCCATACAACTTTTTTACGCTTCGTCGCACAGTATGCAACAGGGAACTGTTTCTATACGATGCCCATGGCGAGCAAACCCTAAAAGAAGCCTATCAACCGCCTTCCAAGTTTCATTAAGCAATTGTTCGAAAGTTGGAGAAGCCAGCATGGCTTTCACTTTCTGCATAATTTGACATCGTCTCACTCATCAAATATCTACTCCAAAAAATGCTCAAGAAGGCAAGTGGGAGCTGTATGGAATCTGAAGACTGAGCTACTCAACAGTCTGACTTAACCCTGCGAAGATGGACTATGGCGCAGAGGCAGGCCCTTCGAGTTCAGGCGCGTCGGCTGAGGAGGACATTGTTCCGCCAAAGGCGAAGAAGCAGCGGTCTGAAAGTACACCTGATCGCAAGGTCGCTGAGGGCTGCGAGACCCTACAGTTCTTTGTCAAGCTGGATGGAAAGACTATTGTCTGCAGAGAGAACCCGGATACGGTCCTCAAAGACCTGAAGGTGTCCCTTCTGGCAGAGCGAATAGGAGATACAACGCGTCTGAAGGCCAGCTCTCTTGCAGCAAATACTACATTCACATGCGAAGGGAAGCGTTTGCATGAGGCGCTGAGTCTGAGGCATGTGCCGGCAGGGGCCACGTTGCATTTGTGCCACCTGTTGGGACAAGACCAGCTGTAAGGACATTCGCTTCGTGTGACTGAGTCTTTTTACTCTGCAACTTTTCCAGAACCCTGCATAGCCCTGAAATTTATGCTTTCTCTCTTGTGCCCTCCTAATGTTGCATTTGCTGACGGAGGCTATGATGTGTACTGAAAGTAGACTCGTTACATCTTAGAAACGGCATCTGTCATTCCAATTGTCTCTTTACTCTGCCAGCTCCTGTAAGTGCAGATTCCTTGAATTGCGTTTTTGATTTCGTTGCTCCTTCAGACAGGAAACAAATTTTGAGTGATTCATAGAAATAAGCCTTGAGAAAGAACCCCTTTCATGTCTTGCAGGTACACCCGCGGCTCGATCAGTGCCATCAATCTGTGCAAGTTGGTTGACAATCTCTTAGAAAGCAGGAGGGAGGCGTCGAACGAGCTGGTGGAAAGCATTCCGAAGGAGCTTCACGCATTCTTGAAGCCGCAATTGGAATGTGCTGGTGCAGCCACCTATGCTCAGCGCTTCATCAAGGATGGCGGGGTGGAAGCAATTACGAAGCTTGTGTCCAGCGACTTTCTGTGAGTTGCTTGGACCTGCATCGTTGTAGCCTTGACAGTTTTGAGGCAACAATCAATTGAAGATTGCAATCCTCCTTTTCATACACTTGAATGTGTCTAGGTTCACTTCTATACCACCGAGATTCTGCAAAAGAGTATTCTGGTCTCTCTGCAGAATTCTTGTTTCAACTCGAGTTAGAGCCATGCTCTGACGACTATGTTCATCCCCTGCAGGTTCCTTGCCACATCATGCCTTGCCATGGTCACTGAGCACACTGCGCTCTCAGAGCTGGCCGCTTTCCCTCAAGAGGTTATATTCACGAAGAACGCCGCCCTGATCCTGTGGTGGAACCTCTTTGAGTCCATCCTGGAAAAATACCTGAAAGCAACTGGAAAGTTGTCGGAGTCGAAGGCGGTATATGCAGGCGGTGTGGACGACATGTTTGAGCAAGCCCTTCTCACCCTCTTGAATATGCCTGCGGCCACGTTAGAGACTTGGCAAACGACGATTCCTTCTAGGAGAAGCTCGAACCACCTCAGGCAGACTCTTGGAGGGGCCTTGTGTTCAGTGGTTCAGAAGGCGCTTGCGCACGTGAGAGACAACGTCGCAGCATTCAAGACCGGGGGTTTGCAAAGAGGGCCACTTTCCTCCCCCTTCACTTTGTATCCGAAGCTCCTGGAGAGATGCCGGTCGTTTGGTCTCCTTAGCGGGCCCTGGGGGGAGTACTCCAACGATGGGCTTAAGGAGCATGACCAGTACAAAACCTTAGAAGCAGCAACCGCGCAGATTCTGGAGGACCTATACCAAACTGCGCGGGGCATAGACAGAGCCGCTCGGGTCTCTGCATCCTTGGCGTCTTCCCTCCCCCAGCCACCAGCACCAGATGGCTCTCTTGTTGCAACTCTCAGCGCGCTCGGCAGGCTTCCCCCTCCGTTGCTGATCCGGCTCGCAAATCTGCTAAACTGGATGTACGACTTTGAGGCAGGCGAGGAACACTCCCAGAAAGGCCTCATGGCCTTCCTACAGTCCAACCAGCAGATTTTCAACGCGCTCCTCCACCTGCGCGTCGGCGAGTTTGAGGGCGTGCACGATCTAGGGTTCCTCCTGGTCAGACCTTACACGTTCCTGTGGCCGTTTGAGACCAAGGAGCGCCTGCTGCTGACGCCAAACCTGTGCATCCCCGCCACGCGGAATGCGATCGCCAGCTATGAGGTCCGGGTGAAGCGGGACAATCTGCTCACGGATGCGTTCGCCGGGCTCAGCGCGATCGACGCACAGGCGGTGCGCCAGTTTGGCATTGATGTGGCGTTCGACCAGGAGGAGGGCCACGGGCCGGGCGTCATGCGCGAGTTCCTCACGCTGGTGAGTTCTTGGTTCTCTCACGCTGGTGACTTCCTTGGTTTTCTGCCAGAAGACGGCAAAGTCTTTTTAGTTGCTTCTGAGCCCAAATTCAGCAGGCTCTGAATTCAAGCCCGGCTGCCCTGTCGACAAGGCAACGGTTGGTGGACAGATTGATGGCATTGGTGATGACACGTGAGGGGGCAATCAACGACGGAGGGCAATGTCTTGAGCCTTGCTTGCTTCTAAAAAACTGTGACACGCTCGTGCTCTGCGGCCTTGATTTGCTCGGCATCTTGAAGGAGTGTTCTCTGTGAGAATATAGGCAAGTGTTGCCCCTTGAAGTCGCGAATCTTTGTCTTCCTTGAGACTTTCGTCCTGCCTCAGCCGACAGAGGCCGTGTCCTTATTCAGTCGCCTTGAGAAGAGTGTCTCTTAGCCTTCGGCCGTCCTCAGAATTTGCACCGCTTCTGGCAACAGGTCAGCCGGGCAATTTGCAGGGCGCTCTCATCGCCTGATGCACGTCTCTCCGTATGCCATTGGCGAATGCTTCCAGTATGCGACTTTCTCCCTCATCGACCCCAGGTTTTCTTCAGCTTTTCAAACAAGACCAGGTGTTTTTTAAGAATTGGTCCTCAGTTACTTCCGGGACCTCGTGCCCAGGTCAATCCTCCACATATCAACCCTCTCTGCTGCCCACAGGTCAGCCAGGAGCTCTTCAACCCCGAGCGCGCGCTCTTCCTCGCCTCCCCGATCGACCGGCGCTGCGTGTTTCCCAACCACGCCTCGGGAATCAACCCCGGGCACCTCTCCTACTTCCGCTTCTGCGGCCAGATCATCATTCTCGCGCTCGCGAACAAGGTTCCGCTCGGAGTGACGTTCGGCACCGCTCTGCTGTACGCCCTGGGCGACGAGACCGGAACGACGACCGGCCGGTATGAGTTGGCGGAAGACGTGGACCCGGAGCTGTACGACGCGTGCGAGAAGATTTTGGCTATGGAAGACGACGAGGTGAGGACTATTAATGCGTGTTGCTTCATGTTGAAGAGCTTGGTAGCGGATCAATATTGGGACAGTCTAGGCCGTGCTCGAGCGGCTCGTCGTGTCAAATCAGAGCCGTCCGCTCGTTAAGCCGCAGCAAGCGAACCGACTTAGCAGCGCTGCTCTTTACTGCCTAACGGGTCTGTGGCCCACCTTCCATAAGCTGACCCGAGTGTCTCTCAGACGCCTCCGAGCTGTCAGCTCGTCCGCTGTTGTTTTTGAGACTTCAAAGACCACTTTCTTATTCGTTAAAGTCAGTGGATTCATGACATTTTCCAACTTCGAAAATCTGCCGTCAGCCTCTTTTCCCTGATGAGGAGTTCCATAACGAAGACACCTGAAGGTCGCTCGTCCCTCCCTGCCTTACGATGCCGCTTTTGTATTGCTGTTGTGCGCGTTTTCCGGCTGTTTCTCGGATAGACGAGGTGTCAGTCCCTTGACTTCCAATGCTTCTCGCTCTTTTCGGACGCCTTGCAGAGCGAGATTCAGCGGCTCTCGAATGCAATTGACTACATCTCTAGTTTTCAGCCTGGTTGTCGCGCTACCCGAACTGCGTCCTCCTTTCAGATCACGGACTTGGTTGTGCTCCGATCCTTCCAGCCCGATATGCCGCGTCCGTCAAACTCCTAATGCAGCTATCATAAATATCTGCTTTCAAAACGAGTAATTATTGTCTCTGTTGCCTCCCGTGCTCACAGCCCGTCTCCAATGTGGAGTCTGGCCTCACCTTCGGCCGCACCGTCGATTCAAAGCCGAGTCCCCCTGATCGTCGTTGAGCCCGACTTGCATTGTCCGTGGGCTCAAGCACCTGCGCCTCATCTTCTTGTGTACTCCCGCTAAACTCGTCCAGATCTTGACAACTCAAGGATCGTGTCAAATTGCACATTCGGTTAGACCTGGCCGCCTGACCAGAGTCTTACATGAGTTGAACGCCAAACTTTGCCCAATCCGCAGAACTTGGACCCTGCGATGACCCACAAGCCTCTCATCGAACGGCCCAAGTTCTACTGCCCGAGAAAAGTTCTGCGACTGGCTCGATTCGGATTCGGGTCAGGCGGACGGTTTGACCGAACCTGCAATACCACTCTGGTTACAGCTCGTCCATGTCATTTTGAAACCAGGCACATCCGTTTCACAGGTTGAGAACCTGGGCCTGACCTTCGTCTGCACCATCGACTCCGGCCTCGGCGATCACACCGAAGTCGAGCTCCTCCCGGGGGGCCGCAACCGGGCGCTCACGGCAGAGAATCGGCAGCTGTTCGTGGACCTCAAAGTCCAGAAGCAGGTGATGGAGCCCGTGGCGGAGCAGATCAAAGCGCTTCGCGAGGGCATGGAGTCGCTGCTGCCGGAGGGGGTGTCGTGGGCGCACGTCTTTGCCCCTCTCACCGATCAGGTGAGGAAGCGGAGCGGAATGGGAAGGAATTTAAAGTCTCGGAAAACATTTTTAAAAGGGCTTTCGTCTCGTGCGCGCTTTGCGATGCTTTCTCTCGTACCTTGGAATAGTGATGTCAGTCTGGGCGATGTGAGCAATCAAACACACAAGGTTTCATGCGGCTCGGAGCGCTTTCTGGAGGGCACTTGTCATTGCTCCTGCTTTGTTCCGCAAACTTCTGGGTTGTCATTTGTGTGTGGGAGTACTAGGCATGCAGCCTGTTCTTGTACCTAAAGCGCTCCTGGAAGGCTCCAATGTTGTCAAGTAGCTCGTTGCCGGTGCGGAAGCTACAACTTGGACAGCTGCGGCCGGCTTTGGACACATCCTAGGACCTTTATGCGACGAGAGAGCGGAAGGCGTGACACAGACATAATCTTCGTATGATAGTCGATCTTATTTCCTCTCTCATCTTACGTACTCTCCTTGTGTGCAGGAGTTTGCGTCGCAGCTGCAAGGCGCCACGTCCGACCTGGACATCGACGACTGGGAGCGGCACACGACCTACCACGGCTGCGAAGCCTCCGATGACGTCATCCGGTACTTCTGGGCGGCCGTCCGGAGCCTCTCCCCGGAACAGCAGCGGAACCTCCTGTTCTTCGCGACCGCGATCCGGTACCTACCGTCTACCGGGTTTGCGAGCCTGCACGACCGGGTGCATATTCACTGTGTCGAGACGAGCGTCGAGTCGCTCCCGACCGCGCACACGTGCTTCTTGCAACTGCTGCTGCCGCGGTACACGTCATATGAAACGATGCGGGAGCGCTTGGTCGCGGTGGCGCAGAGACACGTGGCGGAAGGGTACGGAAACGCTTGATGCGACGAGTTTCACAGCAAAGGTTACGTGATGTGGTCGAAAGGACCTCTGCTGGATATAGAAGGCGCTCCCTAAGCGGTAGGGGTCGCTTTAGTATACATGTCATGCAGAGCAAAGACAGAATGCGGCGAGGTACCTTGACGAAAGAAGTATACATACAAGCTTTTGTTTTACTTGTATAAGTAAGATTGTCACGGAGGCCTGCTGCGTTGTTATGCACCGGGCGGCCCACAAAAATAGTTGCAAAAGTGCATTCTTCCTTACGGTCTTGGAGCAGCTCAACGTGCTGAATGGTGTTGTAATTGTCACTAAGTCATCTAACTTGCAACGAGTTTCGCGTTCTATAGCATGGAGTTCGCCGACAAGTTGCGAAGTACGTTAAGAATCATCTCTGACACATGGAAAGGTCAATGATTTCGACGGCGGTTCAACATAGTTTCATGCCCGCGATCAACGGATCAATCTACAACAGCAGTCCTAGCTACTTTGCGCATACTAAATAAGTGTGCGATTATTATGATTGTAACAATTCCGCGCGCGCAGCTGTCATGCAAACGAGATCGATTCAATCACAGCTTCTCGACCTGGCACGCGTTTGTACCCTTTTGGCACTCGATCGACGACTTATGAATGATGCCACCATGCATGACGTACAAGCTAGGTACTGGCAAGCGCACCACATACGTGCACACACGCGGCCCCCGCACCATCCTTGTGCGCAGTCATGTTCATGATAGCTTGCATAAGGAATGGGCTCCGGCAGGCCGGACATGCACTTTCGATCATCCAACATAGCTGGCCATATGAAGGTGACTAGCTCATTACCGCAGGATGGCGATGCCGGCATGTGCAGCGTGAGCCGTCGGCGTGGGACTGGAACCGAACGCGCAGGAATACAGGCTGCGGACTAGAAGTTTGCAGGCTCAAAGCCTGTCAATAAGCTACCATCAGAGATTGCTCTCCAATTCAATCAGCTGTTTCATTGCGTCCTGCTGTTTGGAAGAGCCCATGCCTTTCAGGTATGGTCAAAGACGGTCGAAGCTAGCCGTTTTGGCGCGGAGATCGGCACTAATTCCTGAGTTCGCAAGCCCAGGTTTTCGATCAGCCTTTCTTTCTTTCCGCTGTACAAATACGACGTCACTGTAAGGATTCCGACCCAACTTTCAATATATACCTATGTAACGCCTGATCAGATAAAATTTTATGAAATCAAGACGTTGCTTTTATAAGTCTTCGACTTTACGGTTCCTAAATATGACACTGTAAGTCAGTCGCACGAACAATCTTACAAGACTTCCCAACTAAATGTCTGCTCTGTCAAATGGAGCGCTTCTTAGGTCAATATGTACAAACAGAAAGCATGTTCTCCCCACTCCTCCTACATTTGTTCAGACCTCAAACACCACGATAAGAACAACCTGCACAGACAGAAAGCGAGGTCGAGTCGTCTGAGCACTCTTTTCCTAGGCACCCTGACTGAAAGCTCCGCCACTTCCATCATGAGCAAAGGTAGATAAAAGATAGAGCAGCTTCAGAAATCTCGTCCAAGTAATCAGTCTGCCCTAAGAACCAGCAAAAGCCTGGCTTGGCGTGTACTGCGGGGAAACTCACGAGTTGGCAAAATTGCTGGCGGACGCTGTATGTGGAGAGATTGGAGGCTGTCAATCAGTTCTCTGTGCTTGTCGGACTCTCGTAGGAACAACTCGAGGACTTTCTCGTTCAGCTTGCCAGCCTGGAGGATCCGCTGCATGGCAAGAAAGAACTCACAGAGATGAACTCCTCACGAATATATCTACATATCTGCGTTCAATATAGGAATACATTGACCTGAATGGCTTTCGGCCCTTGGCGTAAATACGAGGCGTGCTCCATCTCCCCGTAAGGAAGATGAGAAAACTCGGGTTACTATTGCAGGAGCCCTGGCCGAAGAACTGTCAACTTATGAGAGCGTCCCATATGAATCAATTGTGTAGCTTGCTTCTCCCACCTTAGCGCCACAGCCAGGAACATCCTCCGACATTTCCAATTGAACAACTGCTCGTTATGGTCAAGGTCGCTGGCATGCCTACTGATTCGAAGCTGCCCTGTCTCTTCAGAGCACTGGTCCGAGTACAACGCAGGAACGGTGAGCTCAACCTGGTCATGCTAGTTATAACATCAATTGGGTAGAAGTTCTAGCACAGCTACTGTTCAGCTAGTTGATCAGAGAAGCTCCACCAACAGCTTAACCTTGGCTACTACCTGCTAAGCCAAAGGCACAAATCTTCGACCTGAAAACTTGTGTAGGAGATGCACTCTAGAATCTATAAAGCACTTCAGATAAGTGTTCAGAAAGGACAACGGGCTAATAGCTGTGTCCCTACTCACAGGTGGTGAACTCACCTGGAAGAGTAACACCAAAACTTCCTCTGGCAGAGCTTCCAGCGAAACGACCTTGTCGATGTTCTTCACAAGCACGTCCAGCGATTGGTTGAACAGAGAGGACGGCCCTGACATCCGGGCCGCTCCTGATTTGTCACCACCGGCTGGGTGAGAAATCCGGGAGGGTTGTCCTGACCAACTCCGCCTTGCTGCACTATTTGCTCGGGCTCTTTACTTCTGGTTGAATGACAAACAAACGTGATTTAGAGAACTCCGTCAGCTATACCTGTTTACCCTGCTCGCTTACCATTGTTTTATCACTAGCTTTCTATTGCTTGCTAGACCTTAACCTACACGAACAGGGCAAGAACGTCTCTCGAAGCTAGGTTAAACTCATAACACATGACAAAGTCTGCGAACATCGCCCGTTCAACCTGCACACTGCAAGCAGCGCGTTGAGCGCATCCTTTTTGGAAAGCGTTGGATGCTTGAACGACAGAAGACGTAACTTCTGCGTCGTAAGCGCAAAGCTATCTAGAGGAGCGCAAAGCTATCTAGAGGAGAAGTTGAAGTTCCTACTGCAGAAAGGGCGCCCTCCTTTCCCTGTAGTCTGTAGAGTCGCGAACCTTCGAATGAACTTTTCTGGTGCCTGGACAAAGAAAGATTTGTTGTGTTTAACCCGTCCGGGTTAACATATGATGGCCTTACATAAAACGCCGGTTCTCGCGCCACTTACAAGAAACGGCAACGGATTAGTGGTAGATACTGCCGGTTGACCATACGGCCTGCAAATTCTAAACCCTTTTCTAAACCCTAGGTAACCCGTTGTTCGAACTTCGAACTGCTCTAGAGTCTAGCTGCCATACAAATTTGAATATTTACAATTAAATAATATTGCAGGGCAAGCCCAGGGCCAGAGCCAGGGAGCTCAAATTCAACGCTGTCTGGCCAGATCTTCGCTGCTGAACGGGGAGCATGCAATTTGCACAGCATTCTTTTTCTCGGCCCTGGGCATCAGAGTTGGTGGCAGCCTCAAACCTACTTTAGACATCAAACGACTTACTCCTTGTAAGGCAGTATTACTAGCATTGCCGTGGCCGTTTGCAGAGCATCACGCAAAACGTCAAGAAGCCCGGCGCACAGTGAAGCAGCTGAGTCGAGTCAGATTCCTTCCAATAGTCTATGTAACATCTTTCCAGAAGGAGCTGAAATGTGATCAGACCTTGAATTGGTCAGCTGGATACCGAGTTCCACTGTGCCCCTGCTTTCAGAATAAGTAGTCACCAATACAAGTCTTATCAGCAACCTTTTGCTCATCAAGCTGTTTGTTACGGCCCACATTTCACTCCGCTGATCGACTGGCAGCGCAGACTCCATCACAATCATCTGATCAGTGCAAATCGGGTTCTTGATAAGCTCGCTCTATCAGCAAGTTCTCACATATCAGTAAGCTCGACCCACCAGCCGAAACTGCCTTGTCACTGGCCCCCCATCATCAGCAACATTGCAAAGGTTTGATACAGCCAGCGGTTCGGAGCAATCTCCTAGTTTCAGTCTCATCTAATCTTGAACTAAGTTTCCCCAGCAAAAGACTGAATTAACCCAACCTAAAACCTTTCTCTAAACCAGGAGGTTCACTAGAAAAGTTGTGCCAATTTCTCCTGGCCCAATGCCCCTCCCCACGCACTCCCGCTATGACTACAGCCCCATACTCCACCGCCCCCCTTGGCGCTGGCCCAACGACACCGGCCTCGCCGTCTACATCGCCATAAACCTCGAGCACTTCTCCTTTGGGGGGGGGCTCGGAGCGCAGCTCGCGCTGCCCCCCCCGACGCAGCCCGACGTGCTCAACTTCTCCTGGCGCGACTACGGGAATCGGGTTGGGGCGTGGCGGTTGCTAGACCTATTGAAAGAGTATGAGTTCCCGTGCTCTTGTCTCGTAAATTCTGAGATCTACAGCTACTGTCCTGAGCTCCTCAAAACGTTTCAGGGGGAGGGGCATGAGATTGTTGCGCACGGGAGGGGGAACCACGAGCGGCAGGGGGGGCTGGCAGAGGACGAGGAACGGAGGCTGATTGCGGAGGCGACGGAGGTGTTGGAAACGAAAGGGGGGGTGCGGCCAAAGGGGTGGCTCAGCCCCTGGATCTCGGAGAGTAATGTGACACCAGATCTACTGCAGGTGGGTGGGTATCTAGGAGATGAGCTTCAGTGTCAAGAAGACTCGTCTGGAAGAGAGCTTTCCTGATTTTTGTTGCTTGCCCGGTTGGCCTGGAAGCTGAGTCGTATAAATTTTCCACCTTGACTCGCTGAAATTTTTGAGAATCCCAGGAGATAGCTTGGAAACGTCCAGGATTTATCAATCTCAGTGTGCAGCCCCCTCAATGGCAAGACCCAACGATTGCAACAGTGTTGAGATGCACTCACTCTTGGGTTCTCTGTTGTACGCACACATCGGCTCTGCCGCTTTTCCTTCCAAGGGACCAATTCAGCACCGAGCCTGCAACAGCCGTTTGCTTGGTTCTCAACTTTTGGTCGCTACCTAGGTCTCTTCAAACTATGGTCCATGCCTGTCAAATCGTGTAACAGGTTGGCGCACTGCATTCTTCTGCTGAACCTTCGCTCACAAATGCAGGAGGCCGGGTATAAATACACTCTCAACTGGGCTTCCGACGACCAGCCCTTCTGGATGCGCACGCGGAGCGGATCGCACATTGTGTCCGTACCCTATCCCCAAGAACTAAACGACATCCCGACGATAGTCCCCAACCGCCGGTCTCACGTCGAATTTGTCGACATGATCATTTGCAATCTTCGCGAAATGGAACGCCAAGTTGAGCGGACGGGCCAGGCTCTCGTCATGGGAATTGCTTTGCATCCATACATAATGGGGCAGCCGTTCCGGTTGCACGAGCTGCGGCGGGCGTTGGATGTATTAAAAATGAGACAGAGTGCAGAGAAGATTTGGCTGACGCGCGCTGGAGATGTTGCAGAGTACTTTGCGGGCTTGGACTTGAAGGCAAGCGAAGTCACTGAGGGTGGTCAGTAGCGGCCGATTTTGGAATGTCCACAAATCCTGATTGACAGAGTCATTGCTTTGTCAGGAGCGGCGCTTGACAGTTGTTAGCGTCCGCTTTGTGGCGGTGTGGAGGTTTGGACGGGCGGAACCACATTCCGAGATATATGTGTTAGTATCAACTCGGCCGCGCTTCTGGCCAATTTCGTATACGTACTTACTGAAGCTTGGTCAGTATACAACCTACTCAACGGCTTTCCGACCATCGGTCGTCTATGGTGCTACAATCGTTACTACTGTAGCTCCGGCTTGCGCGGCATGGATATCATAGTGTGGTACATAGTACAATATTCAGAGCTAGCTGAAACTTATGTACGCTCTGGCGCCGTGGCTGCTCAACACCGAGGCCCATGCCACTTATCATCAAATACTATGCTGCATAGTATGCCTGACTAAATATACTTGACAGCCGCATGCTCCACAAGTGTTTTTATTGCCGGGCAGCCGCCGGACTCAGCCTGCGTCTCGACCGCGCAGTTGATCGGCGCGTGTGCAACGTACAGCCAGCCATATGCGCCGCAGCAATTATGTCGGCATAGATCGACACATCTTTGAATGTTCGATGTTCAATAATATATGGTATGCTAATGAGGTTTATTGCCGCCGCATGTAAATTGCCCTGTCCACAAACGCATGGTTTTCCAGTATCCCAAAGCGAGGGGCTAGCGTCCCTGCCGTTGGATCAATGCTGCTTGTTAACCATTGCGCAGGACATTGCATGTGGGCTCAAGCCCTTAAAGCTGCTATAACGACTTAGGCCCCTTGTGTGCGAGGCACCATCTTCTGATGCTGCCGCTCACGGTACTAGCAGGGACAGCGACTGGCGACGCTTCGATTGGAGGACCGAATTGTGGACTTTCGATCAATTCAGCACGAGCATTAGTCGTTTCTAGGCAGGCGTAGTTCTTAGACCCTAGAATAGCGCCTGCTGGCCACTTCGTGGCAGCGCGGTTAGTGCAAATGCAGAATAGGTCGTTTCTTCGTTCGGTTCTAGGCTGTCGAATATCGTTGCAAGAACATGTCCATGCGAACTTCGCATTCACAATGCGCCTGTACCTGCACACCGCCCCATGCCTTTGATGCGCACGGGCTATAAGAGAAGTGTCCATGTTCAATTTAATTGGAACATCCGGAGCAACTGCATATCTGATCGAGATGAAGTTGCATGACGGTGTGTACTGTCATGCATATAAATGAATCAAGCGCGGAGCACGCCCGTGTATAAGGGCGGCCGCGGCCAGGCTTGATATATTAATTCAATAACGTAGTTTGACCATTCACTCGGTCATTGCATGTCTATAGGACCGGCCCCGCGCCCATGCATGTAAGCCACCAAAGTCAGCTGTACGCACTTTGAGGCATGTGATTCAGAATTAATGATGAGATAGCCGCGGCCGCATTTCATGATTGCATGCAGTACGTTGTTCACAGATCGAAGATCGAGTACATAGAAAGTGCAGCCCACTTGAGTCCATGAAACAGAAGTGATGTAGGAATTCTGGAGTAGAGTAATAGACCTCCTCCTTCAGAATCCATGGAATCCAGCCAAGTAATGATGCTAAAAGCGATCCTGCCGAAGATGATGTTGGAATTTCGGATATATGTAGCCCTTCCAATCCTAGAGCTGTTATGATTCCAACGCATAACTTATTTATCGTACAAACTTTCGGAGCTTCACCTCATGGGATGGACCTAGTTACGTAACTCTGCTAAGCAATCTCCTCCTTGATCCAAAAACAAACCTTATGAGAAACCCTGATTGCAAACTAAAGCCAATGTCCTCAATTCATTTCACCTTACAGTGCGCGACGTTTATCTGAACGATCCGTGCAGACTAAGCGGACCCAATTCCATTTCGACGAGTGCAAAATATCACCTCAAGCAAGCAAATACGCTTTTGATCTCCCGGTTTATTTTTACCTCCATATTCTAACCAAGAATAAGTTACCTCTTCCAATGCAATAGACTACAAAAATGAGACGTAATCTCGTGAAGCACAAACGACTTAAACGTTGACAACGAAGGCCTGCGTTGTGTTGGCGCCATTATCGTTGTAGACCGTGATTGTCTGACTCGGGGAAGCATTCCCGTTGGAGTCCTTCAAAGTAACCTTGTAGGTTCCGTGGAACACGCGCATCTGTAAAGGCAGCAAGCAAGGTTTTTGAGTCTCTCAGCAAACAACCATTTTGATGCATGGATGATAAGCGCCAACGCAAACAACCGCCACCGCGAGCGCCGCCAAAAAAACTGGCAAAGAGGAGAAAAACCAGGTTAAAAAGATCACTATACATTAGAAAAGAGGGACGATCCAGGCGCCGCTGAGCGTGGAATCTTTCGTTGAGGTCATCTGCAGCTAATCTGGAACATTCCACTTGTCAAACAAGCCTGCGGGCTTGCTGACTGCTTGCTGTTGACGGAGGAGAAGGAAGAACGGTCGGGACGCAAGCCGAAACAGAGCCACACGACGTAGCAATGAGCCTGAATGTGTCTGGGGTATCCCGAGGGTTTGTCACCGACTGAATGGAAAACGGCGCAAAGAAAGTGATGTAATGACGCCTGAAAGAAAGGCGTCAAAGCGAAACACTCAACGAGCGAGGGAGCAGCGTATAACGGCGTAAAGGCCGAACGTGGAAGAATGAAGAAAAAATCACCGAAAACAAAACGAGGCCTCGCAAGGGGGAGGAAAGTGGCCGGGAACACGTTTGCAAACCTTCGTAGTAGCAGAGTAGATGGAAGCCACGGAAGCGCAGAAGAAGAGAAATGTGACGAGAGTTCAAGAAAAGAACGGGACCAAAAGCGGAAGTGGAACCGGAGTTAAACCCACCGGCGAAGCGCTGCCTTGCCTGCTAACCGCCCTGTTAACCACTCCGTTACGGGAGCCCAAAAGAAGGACTGGCTCTTTCTGGCACCAGTGCAGCGCTGCCGTGGCTGTTGAACCGCCTGATAATCGCTCTCCTAACGGAATTTCAAGAAGGAGATGAGGAAAGCCTACCGGCGCAATGCAGCCTCGGCTGCTAACCGCCCCGTCAACCACTCTCGTTACGGAGGCTAAGAATGAAGGATTAAAACCACCATGCGCAGTGCTACCTTAACTTTTAACCACTTTTGAAATCCCTCTCCTTACGGGATCCCAAAACAAATAAAACACTCAAAACATACCGGCGCAATGCTGCCTTGGCTGCTAATCGCCCCGTCAACCCCTTTGTTACGGCAGCTCAAAAAGCCGACGAAAGCTTAACCGCCCAGTAACCAGTCTCGTCACCGGGGAACTCAGAAAGAAACGATTCTTAAAACCCGCCGGCGCAGCGCTGCCTTGGTCGCTAACCGTCCCGTCGACCACTTTCGTCACGGCAACTTAGAAAAGAGACAAGCACCCAACACCGTTAACCGCCCCGTTAACGTCTCTCGTCACGGAAACCCAAAGTAAAAGACGAGGTATAGAAAACCCACCGGCGCAGCGCTGCCTTGGCTGCTAACCGCCCCGTCCGTAACCCGCGTCGTCCACTCGTCCCGCAGCTTGAGGTACCGCTGCCCCGCCGCATTTGGCGCGTACGTGTCCGAAGCGAACATGCACGGTCCGCACGTGGCGTCCGAATCGCCGCCCCACGGGTACGGCACCATGTGCTGGAACATGATGGCTGACACGTGGCGGTTGGCGAAGAGCTGCCGGAGCGATGTCTCGACGATGTTTGCCTGGTAGGTGCGGTCGAAGGGGTAACCGTTGCCGAACCCGACGTTGACGTTGAACTCAGTGACTTGGATGGGAAGGCCCGTGCGGTTGTGGATGTAGTCGATGCCTGAAAACGTAAGGTGAGCGCGATAAGGCTTCTAGAATCTGGCAGAATCTGTTTTTGATTCTGTCAACACAACTCGAATGTTTTAGAAGGAGAAAATGCTCAAATGTAAGGGTGTCCTCCTACGAATGCTCTTGCTCAACAAGCTTTCTTTCGGTCCGGCCAGTCTCGGTCGAGGGACTTTAAGAAGGATAGAGAACCGTTTCAAGGGAGCCCCCTTCATGTATACGCAGTGCGAAAGAAGAGAACCTTTCCAAATCTTCCACATTCAGAACACAGGAGTATAACAGAACCGGGCGACAGAGAATTGTCGCCGGTTTGGAGTCCCGCCTTCCGGGTTCTCACTCACAGCTTGGTGGAAAGCCGCAAATAACCGTCGATAGATGGGATGATAGCCAAGGCGCGGACAGGACCCCGCGACAAAAGCCACGTTCTTCCGTCCTCCGCAAATAAAGCACTCAAAAGCACAGCGCAAGGTGGTTCCCTTACCGATGCTCATGCGCTGCGCCTCGTTCTCGTTGGGCGTGATTTGGAACTGCAGCCCCGCTACATTCACCAGCTGGCCCGCCCCCTGAGCGTTCAGGAAGTTGATCCGGTCGATGTAGTTGTCAGGAGATACGGGGTCTCCGCCGTTCTGCAGAGAGTCGGTACAGCTGTGAGTCGCTCCGGGGTTTGGGGTTTAGCAGAGAATGCAGAGCAAAAACGCATTTCCGAGTGTGCTACCGCTCAACAAAGAGGCACAAATCTGACGTTGCGCAGTCAAACCAGGGTCGAGGTTCGTAACCGGACTCTGTGACCGAAGAGCCTTTTCGAGTGCCATCATATGAGAAATGAACTTGACTTTGAGCGCAGTGGGGCAAGTAGACAAGGCGGGTGACTTACTTGAAGTGGGAAGTTGTAGTAGCAGCTCTCGCCGACATCTGCATTGCAACATTTTGAAGGAAGTCAGATCTTATTAGGCAAGCAAAGTAGGAGGACTGAAGAGTCCCTCTGCCTTCCACATCTCCTAACCCCGAGTTTCCGAGGACATGCGCTCCGTTTTGCAAAGGCTACGACGAGGGCGCATTTAGGCGAGCGTACTCGAGTTATGACTCAGGTCAAGTGCCACACTGATGTGAACGTCACGTTGAGCAAGCGGCTCGGCGTTTGGCAGATTCCCCAGAGGCGTCTTACTTTTACGAGAGCCCATGCACGGCAAAAGCAGGTCGGTGAAAAAGGTCGCAAAATACCCAACTCTCAAACAAGAGGACGGAACACGAAAGCGAGCAAAAAGACAACTGATGAAGTCAAGGAAATAGGCGCGGCGCGCTCACTGTACTCGTTGAAGGTGATGGGCGTGTTGTGGCCGATTGCGAGGTCGGCGGAACGGACCGTAGTGAACATCTCGACTGCAGGTCCAGGAACAAAACGTTCGTGAGTGGCCAGAGCGAACTGGTTCTCGAGGACTTCAAGCTTTTGAAATACCAGAAAAGAATTTGACTTCACGTCCAAAGAGCTGGAACGTCTGTCAATGGCCCCGGCAAAACGGAGCGACTCGGGTGGTTAACAAGAACGAAGTTCCTCGGAAAATGGTTTGGAATCATTGAATATTAGTTGGAGACAGGGTCGTGAAAGCGCAATTCAGAGGAAACGCCCCTCTCAGAACGCACAAGGTAAAGAGCCCAGAGCAAACGCTGAAAGCTATTCTTTTTACTCTTGCCAAGCTGAACCAGCTGAAGGGACTCATGGAGGAAACCAACGCACCGATGCTGTCTATCCCGTTGGCGTTTCTGGGGATGTACGTATTGTGGATGCCCTCATTGTCCACCGTCACAGTGACGTAACGACCGTCCGCCGCGTTCATGGCCCTGATTGCGCGCTGCGCGATCAGCGCGTCGAGGTTGCCCTGCGGAGGCGACACGTGGCTGTCAACGGACGGTCCGATTTGCTCCAAAAGAACCGTGTGACGGCGGTGCTACTGCGGGCGTTTGCAATTGTGCACAAAAGCGACGACCAGGTTCCACTCACTAGGATATCCTGGAAACCTGATTGACCTCATTCGCCTGAACTCAAAAACCTTAAACTGTGAGGTGAAGTTGGTTCTTGTCGGTCTTAAAGGTAACCCTGAAACCCTGAAAAGCTTCCTTACGAACCCTGGCCCCCACTTGCTGCTGCACCCAGTCAAGGACTCTAGAAACCCTAACATTTCGAATCGCCTCAAACCTTGACTTAACACAAACCTTGCAAATCTGAAAGGGCCTGCTTACGCACCCCGGCCGCCACTTGCTGCTGCACCCATTGGGGGATCCCGTTGTTGAGGTCATCCCACACAATCTGGGGTCCCCATAGGGACAGGTTCGAGCTTTGCACCCAGGCAATGAACGGCTCGTTGCCGGCGTAGTTAAGCGTGTTCGGCGCCGGCTCGTCAGTGATCCAGCCCCTGAGGAGAAGGGTTAAGGGCGGGTTGGGAAAGGGTCTGAAGAAAGGTGAACAGCTTCATCGCTCCAAAGTGGTGAAAATGCGGGTCAACCTGATGATCTAGCCACTAAGACGGGAGTTAGGGTTCAGCTTATGCATTGGGCTTATGCTTTTGCTGATCGTGGGAAGAGGGTGGAAAAGCGACTAAGCGGGAAGGAGCCTTTAGGAACGAGGCAGATCCAAGGTTTGCACCGCTTTTGCTGGTCGATGAGCATAGAGGGTCCCATGGCAAACCTTATCAGCGCGGCTTTTAGGCACTTTTGCGCAGCACTAAACCGGTGGATGAAAGCGAAATTTATCTTGATTTGTCTCGCTTTTTATGGATTACCCATAGCAGTGTCAAACTGAGGAGATGTCCACTAATCACAACCCCTCTGTTCTAAGAGGGGTTGGTTCTAGCAGTAAGCTACACAGAAAGCGGACGTATGGGTACGCTCGAGCCAGATGCCACATACAAGGACAACAGAACATGCGAAATAGACCAATCTAAAAGCAGAAAGTTCCCCATTTTAGCTACGAGAACCAGGGGGTAAATCATAGTATCTCAGAAAAAGGGGCGACTCACGACAATCCCTGCGCCACAGCACTGGCCTTGAACGTGTTGAACACAAAGTTTTGCAGCGCCGAGTCCGTCACCACTTTCGTGTCGAGGTCCTGGATGCCCCTGCAGAGTAAGCGACGCTAGGTGAGGTCAGGTGACGTCAGCGTACCGAGTTTGCAGGCACTGCCGAGAAGAACGACTCTGTCTGCTCGAAGTTTCATTGGTAGCCTCATTTATCGACACCTGTCAGCCGCACACGCGATCTTTCGAAAGGTAGAGACGGTAGACACGCGTCCTTCTAGAAGCACTGTTCTCGTTCTGGGGTTTCGATTGGTCCTGATTCAGTGGTACTTCACAAGGTACCGGGACTGATTTCGCTCAATCAGTCCGCAACTAAGCTCTGGAACTTGATTTCTTCCGACGGTGGGACAAGCACCTAGGTATCTCCCTCCTGTCGAAAAGGCATCGGCCTTCGCAGTCAAAATTTTCAAACCCTTCCCTGTTCTTTTCTTTGCCACAAGATCACCTGTGTCAGACGCACGAAAGAGTCGAGCTGCCTTTGAAAGGCCCTATAAACCTGAAGCGTCCGCGGACATTTTCCTGATCAGTGAGTCAAAGGGTCTAAAGGAAGCAGGCGCTGGTCATAACAGGCCCTGATTCTCACCATGGAAAGCCCGCACGGACAAGCTCCAAGTCGAACGTTCCGGCCACGGGGGCTCCGTTCCGGCGGAAGGACAGCTGGAGGGGTGCCTTGCGCCACTGCGAACGGTCGGACAAAACACGTCAGCCGATCGGATGAAGATACGTCAGCCTATCAACTGAGATACGTCAGCCGAAACACGTAGGGATACTGGGAGAGGGTTCTGGACGTGGACGTTTTGAGAAAGAAGCTGTCGTTGTCCGCCAAACCAGACGGCAGCTAGCGGTCCAGAAAACGGGCCGTACTACGGTCACGCATGCGGCCGTCGCTGCCAGCGTTACATATGCAGGCAGATGGCAAGTCTGCTGAAGCGAGAGTTTTGCAAGGAATCTGAACGGATGCGTCTGTTTTCTGGGGTTGGTACTTGGCAACTATGCGGAGGCAGCTGACGTCAAGGTGAGCTTTCCTGTCAGCATCTTCATCCCGGACGTTCCCAAAGCGAGTCCGACTTCCCGCAGTGTCGGACTCAGAGAATCAAAGACCAGAGACCAGGATACTGAAAGGACACTGATAACGCATCTGTTCTACAAGGAGCGCGGAGAAACACGTTTCAAAATATTAATAAGCCCACCTGATCTATGCTTGCGTTCTGCGCTTTGATGATATCGGACGTGCTGCGTGGAACGACGGACACGCCGTGCACGTGGATGTCCGCAGAAGTGTCCGCACTGCCAAGGAGACAAACAATCAGTGAGTGCTATAAGCCTACAGTTCAATGATAGATCTCTCGCCTTGTGCTCAACTGGTTCCCAGGTTTCGAACAACGAACTTTCTGGACTTCCAGTATCCAGATTCAAAGTAGATTCAGAAAATTGTCACGTTTCCTACAGCTCGCAGAAATGGGCACCGTGGTGAATTAAGTCCTCGAAAACATCCTCGAGTTCTGCCTGAGCGCCGCTGCGGTCCAGGATATGAAAGAGAATGTAAAAGCGGTTGCTCCGAGTCTGAAAATCACAAAAGAGTTTTTGATGGGGTGAGAACAAAATGAACACAGGCGCGCGGGTGTAAATAGACACTCACCCGCCGATCCGGATCGTCTGTGAGCTGGTGGGAGGTGTAAATGCGTCCATCAGCGGCGATTAGCGATTGTTTTGGATCAGCACGATAGGGAGTTTGGGAAATCAAAGGGAAAAGGAGGACAGTGTAAAAAGGCACTTACACGCCGATCCGGATCATCCGCGAGCTGGGGGCGGTGTGAATGCGTCCACAGCAAACTCTTAAAAGAGCGCGACGAAACGTCCCAGAAGGTTCGGAGGGAAAGGGACGGTGTGAAAAAGCACTCACACGCCAATACGGATCATCTGCGAGCTGGTGGGCGGTGTGAATGCGCCCATAATGAGAGACCAGCAGTCGTTTTGGATCAGCGCCACGGGCGCCATGCAAAAGGGACCCCCCTGGAAGCTGCCCGCCGCCAGAGTGTTGCTCCCGAAGATGATCACGCCGCGGTTGGTCTGGTTCACCGCGTTCCTCGTGCGCACCTGTGAAGGAAGGCGGATGACGTCAGCGAGCCGGAAAGTGACGCTCGAGACAGAGAAGGCGGCACTAGACCGGGATGTATGAGATGCGAAGAGTCCTGCTGCAAAGGGTGCTTCTGATGAAGACCTTGTGACGCCTTAGTAGATTGCATTGAAGGCGCTCAAGGGCCGTGTCCGGGGGTAAATACAGATCCAAAAGATTACATCAGCGAAGCGGAAAACCTAACACTTCAACTCGAGGGACTCGTGACATGAGCCAAGCTGAAGCCCTACTCGTTCGGTTAGGGAAGAGAGAGAGCCGCAAGGGAGCAACACAGCGGAACCTTTTCGTCAGATGCTGACGCTCGTGACATCACCAACAGGTGATCCAACAACGTTTTGAAACTCACCCATGCGCTAAAATAGTGGCTCTGATTCGCCTGCAGGTTATTGACTTGCACCCCCACAGCCGCATCGACCCGACCTCCCCTGGCGGCAGCACTTGCCACCACGTAGGTTCCAGTGGAGTCCGTCTGGTTGGTCAGGCCGCCGGAACAGAACGGACAGAACCAGTTGAACGGAATCCCGCTGGAGAAGTCGTTGTAGACGATGTTGCCCGCGGGGGCGCTTGAGACGAGGGACGTCGAGCACTGCAGAGAGCAACCGGGGGAAGCTTAATCGACTAATTGTAGCTGCCTGAAGCGGTGTTATAAGTTTTTCTAGTTTTGTTGTTGATAAAAATGTCCGCTGATCTCACCATCGAGTTTCAGCAAAACCCCTGTTCCTTCGAGAAGCATGTCGACGCCCGTTGACTAAGCAGATACCGAAGCTGGACCGTTGGATGCGTTGAAGCACAAACACGACGGAGAAAATTCAGACATGATCGGGGGGGTCGCTCTGGGCACTCACCACGTTCCGGGGGGGTGAGGGAAAAGCAAGAGCTGCACAAAGGAGCCAGCGGAGAAGACTTTGTCAGTACCAGTACCGAGACAGGATTTGCAAGGTCCTCCGTGGCAACCTCCGAGCGACCTAAGAATTCCACTCTTGCCTCCACAGCTCATTATTGCTTGTTCCGTAAGTTTCGGATCGTCAATCTCTGGGTTGCGAAATATCAAACGGTAGTCCTTACGATGAAATTGTCGACGACAGTGCTCAAATACAGGGTCGAGCACCCAGGCTACGACAGACACAGATTCCACACACATCGGCGTGCTTCCCAGGTCAGTGCCAAACTCTACTACAGAAAAAAGCACCTAGATGTGGAACCCAAATTCACGGGTTCACAATCTCACAAGGGCTCCGCACTCACAAAGGTTCGCCGAGCCGGACAGCTGGCACGTGAAGCCGTTGCCCACGTAAGGGCTCCGGCAGAGACAGCTGGCACTCGTCTCTGCGGCGCTCGCGCTCTTGGACGTGACAGGTGTCGCGTTCGGGTCGCACGGCCGGCAGTTTTGGCCGTCCCCCGCAAATCCGGGGAGGCACGCGCAGGAACACGTGGCAGAGGAGCCGCTGCCGCTGCTGACGGAGGTGGCGTTGATGCCGCAGTCTGAGGGATGCGTTACGAAGGAATACAAACGGTTACGAGAGGTTACGCAGGGTTTAAGGTCGAAAAAGTTGCAAGGAATTGATTTAGGCTGAGATGGCTCGAGGTGCATAGAAGGGGTGCAGTCTGAAGGAAGGTTACGGATTGGTTTCGAGGGTTTCAAGGTTTCAGGGCTGAGATGGCTTGAGGTGCATAAAAGGATGGCAGCCTGGGGATGAGTTACGAAGATATGAGATGCTTCTAGGTGCCTGGAAGAGGTTGCAGTCTGCTTAGAAGGGCTCGGCCGCATCGCGCAAAGGGGCGTCAAGGAAAGCTTTGAAAGGGAGAGCTCCAAATGTCGAGGCACGGAAAGTCTCGGGTTAAAGACTAACGTTCGAGTGAAACATAAAGAAGAGACGAAGAGCTCAATGTCTGTGCAACTTTACTCCAAAAGGCGTTGAAATTTTGGAGTGCGAGCCCTGTCCATTTTGCCTCCAATCTCTCGCGTCTCTATTTTGATCGGAGACTAAGACCAGTGGCAGTGCACCATCTCAGAGAAGAGGGTGACGAAGAACAAGTAGGGTATGTAGCCTCCTCATTACATGCTTGTACAGTTGGACACCCCGAAGTATGTATACCCTGATACTCCAACATTAGGCAAAACAATTTGGTTCTCACCACCAGCGAGTAAGTGCGCTCTTCTCAATCTGGTTCCAAGATTGCTTACAAGTCAGTCACTTTAACTCTAGAGGCTTTCTGGATACAAAAGGAAAAGCTCACTCACATCGGGACTTGCTACAGACGTAAGCGGTAGGGGAGATTGGGAGCACTGAGCTGCATGCATAGTCCAGTATCTGGCCGTTCTGCCACTTGGCGCAGTTCTCGTTGTTGCGCTCGACACCGTAGCTTCCGTCGGCGCTGTTGTAATCGTTTGGCTCGGCTGTGCTGGCAACCCCGGTCTCAACGCCGCGCCACCGGACGACCGACTTCCGGTTCATGAGGTCCCAGGAGACCGAATTCTGGGCCATGCAATCCTGCGAATGCAATGAAGGACTTGGATGAGTTGGTCTCTCTTTCCATGCAGTCCTGCGTAGCAATGGAAGTTTACATAAACGCGTATTTTTCTTCTATTTCTTGTTAGAGTCTCTTTCTTCTTGCGGGAGCCCCTGCGCATGTCTAGACGACCGCCGGAGGAGACTTCGTGAGAATTTTCCCAAAAGTGCACCTTCCTTGCAAGCCCAAGTGCCACCTGGTGGTTGATGTGCACAGCGATTGTGAGAGCTGTGGCAAAAAGTTGATCCTAGGGCTTTGAATCAGAAGAGGTTTGATAGAGTGTCACCCCACAATATTCTTCGAGGGAGCGAACTAGACGACGGCAAGCCCGGAAAACCCATCTTTACACAGAAGCTTTGGTCACCTACAAAAAATACTGACACTATCATGCAACTCAAGCCCTCATAGGCGCCCTTAGGACGACCGATGTGAGGCTGACTTAAACCTCGAAATGCTTGGGAGTACATTGCATGAGATTCAAGAAGCCAGGAAACTCCAATAAAAACCACCGTCTACATCCGGACATAAAGTCCGTACTCCACAAGCCCACCAAGACTTTCCAACACCTGGTTTCTTAACAAAGTCGCTTCTCACCTGCCAATACCACCCGGCACTCGGCAGGGCCTGGTCCGCCAGCTGGCGCACCCCAAACCAGCAGTCCGTTTGCGCACTGCCCGCACACGTGGCATTGATGTCCTGCCACTCTCCGAGCGTGGATGCCGACGCCAGGTGTCCCCCCTCATTCACACAGTGCTGCTCCGCGACGTCCCATGAGACTCGGGATGAGTTTTTGACGAGTAAGTGACAGCCGCCATTTGAAGTCTGAGTCCAACCAGAGGGGCAGGACGCAAAATCTGCCAGGAGAACACGTATTCTTTCTCCGTATCCTTCCACTTCTGGGGCTCCAGAAGGGTTTTAAACGGGGACGAATAAGAACAAAAGCGGGGTTGGTTCTTTGAGCCCCGTCCATAGGGGTGCAGGGGCAAAGTGCAAGTCAGGGGGCAGGCTAACAATATCTATACTTTTCTGTTGTACTTATTCTGATCTACTTGATCGATCTCTTCCAGCTCCTAGTGACAGGAATGGAGGTGCAGCAAAAAAGGATGGTGGTCGTGGTGCCGTCCAAGGGGGTTAAAGTAAGAGCGGGATAGAAGAAGGGTTCGGGTCTGACTTCTCTGGCATCGAATTCCAGCACACAGCACGGAGATGGTATGAGGAGAGGCGCTCGCAGATAAGGCTTCAGATGTGAGACATACTGAAGGGTTTTGTGGAAAGAGTGAAAGTTCTTCTTTCACCACCTTTTCTTTTCATGTGTCTGACTTCCAACCAACAGAAAGAAAGGGGAAAAGGTGGCCACGAAAGAAGATTTTGTCTTGGGAGTCATCTTGAGCTGGGGTAAAATCCTGCTTTGGGGGTCAGACAGGGGGTTTGACAGGGAATGGTATTTTTTTTCTATTCTTTTTCGACAACGTGTTGGATTTTCACCCTCGAATGCGCCAAGAACGGGAACAAGTGGATTGAGACAGCTTGGTGACTCAAGAGCTTGGGGAAAACACGGAAGGGCTTTGGAGCGGAAGCATTGATTGGCTGTGCAAGAAGAACGAGCAAAGGGGGCTGATACGAGTAGAGACAGGAGAAGAGAGTACAAAAAGCTAGCTTGCAACCGAACTCAGAAAGAGCTGATCGTAGGGTTACACATGCAAAATCTACCAGCTTTGAGCACAATTGTCAGGAACTGGGTCCTTGATTGCAATTTCATGCTCACATGCTCAGAGTTTGTAGCTCAACTATCACCTTGTCAGGCTTGAAAAGATACTTTTTGCGGCCCGGTATGCGGCGTCAAGAGATTGTACACTGACAGAGCTAAGGGAGTCCACATTCAAAGCCAGACGTGTACCTGGTGAGTTTCTAAAAGTCAAGAGTGGCCCCTTTTTGAGTCGTTAGCTCCAGAATTATTTTCTCGTTACAAGAAAGGGCACAAGGCAGTAGCCCCTAGAGTCTGCTCACGACTTAGCCAAGCTGTTCGCAATTTTGGAGAGCTCATGCTGCAACAAAAAAATCTGAACATCACTCACTTTGAAAGGTCTGCCCGTTCACACCGCTGCCATAACTCAACCCGAGCAGCACAACAAGTAGGTGACAGCAAGTCTGAGGGTGCCAGATCCTGAGTTCAGCCCCGCTTCTCCCACTAGGAGTCTGCCCTGCTCGTGGCGACATGGTTGCAACGAATGGTGGGAGGAATCCCTCACAACGAAGCACAAAAAGTGATGCACCTGCGGAACATTGGTGGAGAACCTGAGAGAACTCTGAACGAGCAAGATCCAGAAGAAGAATGCAAGGAGAAGCCGCCGTTTCCTACCAATTCGAATCCTACGTTCTGTAGGCAGACCTTCCTGCTCAATTTTGAAAGCTCTGCAGATTGCAAGTTTGTAGAGATAAGCGAGGCAGGCGCTTTTAAGGACTCCAGTCGGGACTCGACTCTCGAGTAGTCCACGTAGCTGGCAACCGTCACAACCGATCCAGGGTGATCACCACGTTGGACGGTGCAGATCATCTGAGCCGCATGCAGCTGTTTTGGACGGTTGCCGTGATTCTGTCTGATTCCGCTATCTTTGGCAAGTGATTTCCCATTTAATCGTAGGCCGTCGATACGATTTGGCACAGTTTGTCCGCCAATCGGACGGGCCCAGGCTGACGGTGAGTGCATTATGCAGTTGCAAACTCGGATAATACCGGTATTGCATGAAATAATGACTGGTATGGATTCACCATAAGCTGATAAGCTACCGTATCTCGTTGCAAGTTTGAGAACTTTCTGTAGACTTTTTGTGAGCATTGCCCTTACCATCTGTCTGCCATGTCATGTCGATTTAGCTTTCATTTATTAATTAGACGATCATGCACTTGGACGAGCAGAGCCGGCCGTGCCAGCGCAATGCCTTTATCAATATGGTGCCATCGACCGCAAACAGTTGACTCCGTTGCGTGCACACTTTTCATAGACAGCTTCCAAGCTTCTTGCCAGCCTGTAACTTTTTGACATTGCATTATCGCTTCTCCTCACTTACAAAGGACTTTGTTCCCTTGGTTGACCTTCTTTTTGCAGCCGAGACTCTAATTCCTCCATAAGCGATTCCCCCTCGGATCCGTCCCGTTGCACAATTAGATCCGTTGCCGCTTCAGCTCCACACCCGTACACAAGAATGCTGCCCTGTGTTGTGCCGACGAGGATCTCTTCATTCTCCGCTCTTGCTGCCAAGCACCGCAGCTCATCGCCGTAGGGTATCGTCTTCAGCAGGTGACCCTAGAGTAGGAACAAAGTCTTGTTATATGTCAAGAATGCATGCTCCTCAGGCTTAGAGGAGCGAAAGGGGCGGCCCCCGCCGCGGTCCTGCCGAGTTGCTAACCTTTGAACTGTTTTGAAATACGGTTGCTTGTCTCGCTTGATGGCTCCGAATGGTAGTGGAAAGAAGCGCCGAGTCAAGATCGATGAAGCATAGAATGCTGAAAGGCTTGTCACAGGGAACTTAAAACGCGACAACGAGCTCAAACATGCTTATCAGGCAACCCTATCGCATGGTGAGATGCGGAACCACTTCTTGACGACCGTTCTGTACAACTTTCGTAACTTCTGCAGTTTCATCTCAATAGACAAAGCAAGATGGTCCGTTCCCGATCTTTCATCAACCAAGAACCTCTTCTTCATTACGTACCTGACAGCCGTAAAGGACGGACGGACGGCAAGTGACGAAAGCAGCTTGGAACTGCACGTATGAAAGCCTCGAAGAAAGATTTCGACGCCATGCTTCTCACCTTTTCGTAGTCCCACACAAGAACCCGCATGTCCTGCGAGCTGGACAAGAGGCGCCCGGTCACTTTCTGGACGGCGAAGTCCGTCACGGGGCTCTTGTGGCCCTCAAGAGTCCTTTGGAGGGCGCACGCCAAATCCACCGAGATCTGCAATTGGCAAGATAGTGAAACTCATTGGGTGTTTACGCTCTACTATGCTTCTCGGCATAAAGTGTCTCAGCAAAGTTAGCAACTAGCCTAAGAACGACATGCTTGACGATTCGATTGCCGGGAGAAACCTTGGCGGTTTAATGGGAGATGCATCGAAGTTGAAGGAGTACGGAGCAAGCAAGGAACGAACTGAGGCGTGGTATGCGGTCTGCCGAAATAGAGAACCTTGGAGCCTCAGATTAGAGAGTTAGAGGAGATTTGGGGTCAAAACCGGCCGGAATTCGACCACTGACCTACTAGCCTAGTGAGCCTAGGCTACTAGGCTAGTGACCAGTGGTTCAGCCCCCCGCAACCGTCGCGCGCGATTAAATTTAAAATTTGACTCACCGTACGGACGATTTATCGCGATCGCGACGGTCAAATTTCGATCGCACGGTCTACGGTGAATTTCAGCTAGGATCCTAGCTCAGTGGCAGTACCGGTCAACTTTTGCGGGGGGTCTGACTAGCTAGCTAGCCTAGGCTACTAGGTTCCGGGCGGGTTTTGACCCCAAATATACTCTAATTAGTAGCTTCGCGCCAAGGGGCAGGCGGAAACGCGCGAGGAAATCCTTCAGGAAAGCCTAACGTTTACAAGAGGAAGGACTTCAGGCGACTTCGGTCACATTTCAGGTGAGTGCGACTTCTCTTTATGTTCGACTCGGGATGTTCACTCACATCCCATATCCGAATGGTGCCGTCTTCTGAGCCCGAGAAGAGCAGGTCCCCCTCTAGCAGAAGGCACGTGACCGGCGCTTCGTGGCCGCAGAGCGCGCCCCGCGGCTCGGTGTAGCGTACCGTGGCCCAGACCTTGATTGTCAGGTCGTTGCCCGCCGTGAAGAGCAGCTCCTGCGAGGCGGAGAGACTTTATTCAGATGATCTCCAAATTATGACAAGCATAGCGCTTTGGGCAGGAATGTGATGGCCAGAGCGTTCCCAATGAGAACGGGAGCTCCTGCGTGCGGAAGGAGAGGCTTCTACTGACGCCTTAAAGTTGCTTGGCCAGATCATTTTCTTCGGATAGGAGCTCCTGCGTTGGACGGAGCAATTCCATTTTTTAGCACCCTAATGACCGTGTCGTATTCTTTGAGCATGCGCTCCTGCGTTGAAGGAAGGAAAGGCGCGTATCGGATTTGGTAAGAATCGTGGTATAAGTATCAGCCTTGGCACTTGGTCAAGTGAAGCCTTCCATTGATGGTCAGGCCGTTGCCCGCGGTGAAGAGCAGCTCCTCCAACCCGTGAATATTCCTTTTCTAACTCATTGCAAGCACAGCGTGTCGGGACACTTCACCTTTCTGCGGACTTTGATGGCCAGATTGTTCCCTGCGGTAAGCAGAAGCGCGTCATAGATTGGTTCAATGCACTATATTACGCGACTTATTAAAAGGGGTCTATGAATCGACAAGGACAACTGGAAAGTCGGCGTTCCCTCAGAGGAAATTACCATATCTCGACTACATTTGGCGAAGTCGACTCATGTTGCACAAAAAGGTCACGCGTTGATACTTGTCGTTTTGTAAACGAGGAGATCTACGTCAAAAGGCAAAGCGGTAGACCAATTCTTACATGTCTTGTCGAGTGTGCAACGCACAGGATTTCCGCATCCTCATGCGCGACGAACTTCTCAATGAGGTGCGGGGACGCATCAGGGGTGCTGTGTATGTTCCAAACCGCTACCTGCACGGAAGAGCGGAACGCGCGTGGAATGGGCGTGCCGGGCAGACGGAAAGCGGAGCGGAGGGGGCCGGACGCCTACGGAAGCAGAGCACATCGCATTTTTTCGTGGAACTGAGGCTCGATTTTGTGCGCGACCAACTGAACGAAAAACGCAGGGACCGCGTTTGCTTGCATTTGATATGCCCCAGAATCTTTTTCCAAGGAGGTTTTGGAAAATTGCAGTTAAATCTCTTTTCACATTGATCAAGTGGCTAAACGCAAATCAGTCACGCTCTCCCTTTTTGATTGATGGAGTGGAGTCACTCTAGCAAGTCTGTCAGAAAAGTTGTGACAAGAGGCTGCGACGTACACTCTAGCAGCTCGCCTACCTTCCTCCTGATCAGATACCGCTGCGCATCTGTATCCTACTATCAGCAGAACCCTGCCGGAGTGCCTCTGCTGAATACAGTCTTTGAGATGCAGGGTTGAATTGATTACTGAAGGACGCTTCGGAAAGACGAGGGCGACTTCATACCGTGCCATCGAAGCTTGCGGTCGCCAGACAGTGGTCCCCATTCTTTCGTGAGAAGTAGGCCAAGCCAGTGATCGTGTTGCTGCATAAGAACAATATTGGACGCTATTGGCGGTGTTTCAATCGATCTTACATGACGTCTACCTTCTTCTTTGATCTCGAGGCGTGTCTAATCATCGGCTAAAGCTGAAACCTTCCACTTGACTTTAATGCTACAGCTCTGGTGCTCTGCCTCAATGCCAAAACGTTTTGACGATTTCATGGATTTACTATATCACATGGCCAGTCCGATCGCGTCACACTAGTGGACTCCAGTGAGTCCACAGGATCGAAGTCCTCTCGCCTTCTTCTCAAAATTCGCAGACGTATCCTTGGTAAGAGGCCAAACTACGAATGGGACTGGAATGATGGTCACCTCTGCTCCCGCAACATGAGCGCTTGCCGCGTGTCCAGATTCCATAGGCTGATGCTCCCGTCCTCATGGCCGCAAACGAGCCTCTCTTCCTCGTCGCAGAAAAGCAGGCAGCTCGGCTCCGCCTTTCCTGTCTGCGGTACGGAAAGAGTCCAGTAAGGTTTATCTAAATTCACAGCCGGTTGCACTGTGAAAGCACCCGGGGGGCGGTTGGGGTTAGTTTGGGAGTTGGGGTGGTTGCGGGTGCGGAGCGCTTTTGTGTTAGGATGTTTACTCGAGGTGCCGAAGTCTTTCGGTATCGTAATGCATTCGGCAAAGAAAAGAGTCTGGTCTTAGCAGTATGGCGGAAAGGGCAACTTTACGGAAGTCGCAGAGGGAAACGGAAGAACGACGAAAGATCTTGCGAGGGGTAAAGGAAACACCAAAAGTCTACTTTCTATGCAAAGCTTTACGAAGTATCTGTGGATAGCCTCTGGAATTGTAGCATCATTAGCGTCGATAAGATACAGGAATCTCCAAGTCCGACACCTCTTGAAGCGGAAGATGAATGCCACAGTCCAAGTCTTGCTTCCTCACCCGCAGCGTCAGGCGACATGTCATCGAGTCCAGGTCCCACTGCTTGATCGCCCCGTCCGCGCCCGCGCTAAAGAGCCAATCGGAGTCCCTTCCCCCGGGCGCCGCTTTCCCCTTTTCCATGTACGAAAAGGCGACCACCGGCCCCCGGTGGCTGTCTCTGAGCGTGTGGAAGTCCCGCTCGCGCTCCGCCCGGAGGAAGACCACGTGGTCGCCGCACGCGGCCGCGATGGTGTCGCAGTCGTCTAGGAAGAGGACGCCCGTGCAGGCGTCCGACGAAATTTGCTGTGGGAGAGGATTTGGTTAGTTTAACGTGCATTTACCTGTTTGTTCGAGAAAGCTACATTTGGAGTTTTTGCTTTTTGCCGTTCCAAGGTGCCGCTTCCTCATGAGAGGCGTGGGATGAGTGTCTCGGGGTCAAGTTTTTGCCACATCTACGGAGGGACAAGAGACAGCTTCGCAAGGAAGTCACAATCTCGGTGGACCCTTTATCCAAGGCCGACGCACCCGCCCCGAAGGATTGCGCGCGCCCCTTCTGGGTAGGTCTGATCGAGCACTGAACAGCGTTTTAGTCGTCTTAGTCTCAACCAGATTCTTATCTGAGAATGGAGAGGGTCCCAATCTGCTCCAAATTTCTCCAACCCTGCTCGAATGGAAAGGTGCTAGCGGACCGAAAGACACTTTTCGCTAATTGCAAGTACCTGAGAGCAGGAGATCCCAGGAAGGTGCAGACTGTACACGTGGACGTAGCCTGCATCGTCGACGAGAATGATCTGCAGGTGAGGATGCGCAAAGGTGAGGACCTGAAAAGGAACAAAGCGCGAAGGACGTAACGCATGGCATGACGCGATGGGAGTCATCCTATGAAGAGCTGTAAGGGTGTGCGTTTCTATAACAAGAGCGAGGAGTGTAGTGCTGCGAAAGGAAAAAACTTATCTCAAGTTTGCTTGAATTTGACACGTGATAGCAAAAACAAAACCGGTTATCTTTTGCTGAAGGGCATTTTTCCCCGTAACCTTACTTGGCTGGATCATGTGCAGCTTAGTCCTTGAAAAGTTTCCGATTAAGGCGACACCTATCACCCAAAGCACTCACGGCAAGCACTCCTCTCTTGGACGCAACACAGAGACTGCGAATCCAGTCCTGAACGAACAGACCAGTAGTAATAGTAGCGTGCCACCAGTCATAATGATAGCCGTCTTCCAAGGCGTACGGCCCGTCTCAGTCTTCAACTGCTCTTTCCCTTCCCACTTCAAGGATTTCGACACAGATCAGCAGCACGTCTATGACACAGGGACTAAAATTCAGAGCAGACGCACCTCTTGATGCGCGCGGTCCCAAGCGACCCCCGTGAAGAGGCACTGGTGCGGGTTCTCGTACGCAAACAGCATGCTTCCGCGCTGCTCGTCGTAGGCACGTGCTCTCTGGTCTCGCGCCAGCGTCACCACCTGTAAGGATAGCCGATACGGCCTTTGAAATGATTCTCTCTATGCAACGTATCGGCCCTTTGTGAAATGTGGTTTGTGGAACGGCGCAATAAGGGAAAAGCGAAGCGTTTCGAAAAGAAGGGAGCCGGCCCCCCGTTCAAAAGAGGGCGATGGGTTCTTCAGTGCAATTCCCCTCAATTGTAACCGGTTACTAGAGATCACTCGTTATTTACAGAGCCAGTTCTGAGCGTACCCACTGTTGTGTGACTTCGCAAGCGGGTGGCAATCTAAGAATGGAACGATGCGGCTTGTGGAGACTGTTGCTCATGTTGATTAGCAAAGCTTTCAAAAGGTAGAAGAATTTTCAAGCCGTGATTATTCAGGTGGCCCTTTCGCTGCGGTTTGCCGACTGAAACTGATCGAGAGGAGTGAGCACGGATGGTCCGCACCCTCCGGGTGTTGCTAAAGGAAATCAAGCTATCCTAAGTACTGCCAACGTCTACTTTTGGAATTGCCAAAGCAAGCGAAGATGAAGAAGCTGATGCTGCCGAAGCTCACCAAATGTTGTGTCGCTTGGTACAGCACGTGGCTGACGCCAGCTTTCTCCAGCCTCAAGAACGCTGGCTTCGGTGACATCACGGTCGCTGGAACCTGAACCGATACCGGCGCCGGGGCGAGTTTCACGTTGCCCTTCCTGGCATTCAGGCTCGGGTTGCGACAAAGGCTCGGGGCCGAGGAGTCATCCCGGGTGGAGGTGGATGCACGGGATCCGCTCCGCTCGCGCTCCGCTTCTGCTGCAAAGCAGAGCCGGAGCGCCGGGTTTGTTGCCCGGGTTCCCCAGCAAGAACAGATGACCGAAAAGCACTGACGTGTTTCGGTTTTAGCGTCTTCGTGGTGCTAGGAAACGTGAGCTTCTGATGGAGTGATAACCGGATTGGTTAGCGAAAACTATTGCCGCCGTTTTGAGATGACCAACATTGCTCACTGAAAAGGCAGACGTGTAGCGCATCCGCTCGAAATTTTCAAATCCTTCTGCCTTAAAGTCATGGATTCATAAGATTCTTGAGCAGGCACGTGTGCGTTGAATGCAGCGGAGTCCCAAGACCGAACAAGGCTGCCTACCCTGGACCAGTCCATCAGCAGATATGTACCGGGCGCATCGCCAATGAGTTTCGGTGTTGAGATCCTGAGTGTGAACGGAGGTCGTAAAGCGGCACAAGTAACCAACACCAACTGCCGACAAAGGAAGCACGTCTTTCACCTTCTTTGGCGTCCAAGTGCGCCTCGACGTCCGGCGAGAAGCGCGTGGGGATCCTCATCTTCCTCTCAGGCGACGCCGGGGCGGGGATCACGCCCTCGCTGATGCGCTCGAGCGGCGCGGCCGCGCGTTCTTGCCATGCGAGGCTCAGGGGTTCGGGCGTGCGCGCGGAGGGTATGTTGAGAGGTTCGGGCGAGCGCGCTTGGGAACGGCTCGGAGGGTCCGGTGAGCGCGCGCGTGATGAATTTGAACAATCAGGCGAGCGCGCTGGAGAACGGCTGGAAGCGCCGGGGGAGTGCGCGCGGGGAGGGTTTGGAGGTTCGGGCGAGCGCGCGCGAAGAGGACTTGGAGAGCGTGTGCGGGGAGGGGTTGGGCTTTCAGGCGACTGACTGAGAAGCGGGGTGGCCGGGACGCTGACGTCAGTCGCCCGGGATGACGCCCGGGTGGAAAGGCCGTGACTGTCGGACGAGCGGGAGGCGGCCGAAGTGCCGCGGCTCGAGGCGCCCATCCTGCAGAGGACAGGGTTTGAGGTTTAGGGGCTGCGGCGGGCCGGCCGCGGATGAGGGAGGCCCATATCGGACGAACGTACGTGCAGAGCTTGGTTGCCGACCGTGAGTGCTGATACAAGTTGCAACGTTATCCGTGGTGACACTAACCTCCGTGAGATCGTATTTGTTGCCATCCGCAAAGATTCAGCCGTTGGCTGCCGTTGATCTTCAACACTCAAAAGTTCGAACATCGTTCTCATAGTCAGCAAAAAATGCGGAGACCAATGAACGGGATATAAGGTACCAGGCGCTCTCAACTTTGATCGTATTGCCCCATTGTAGATCTCGGAAGAGAATCCGGGGTGCTCTTACATTGCATGAAGCGCAGTGAGATCTTGCTCGCCCCTTCGTGACTGCTTTGTGGTCGACAATTACTTTCATATTTGATTGATGTCGAACTGTAACATTGCTACTTTTCAAACGAATCCATAAAACGGGGCAGCAGGCACGCTCACCCAAATAGGCGCACGCTTTTAGCTGACCCAAGGAGACCGTAAGACGTTGCAGCCCCTGCGGGGTTGAAGTCGAGGGGCGCCGTTCCGTCGGGTCTCCACATGCCTTCCGCTACTTGCGGCAGGAAGGCCGTCACCCCGCCGGCACTGCACGGTAAAGATGTACGTTGAGTTCAAAGTTGCTCCGGTGTGCTGCTCTTTGCCTTGTCTATTTCAATGTTACATTCGAAACGCATCTGGCCTGGTCGACAGGAATTTACAGCCACTATATCTGAATAAAGCATGAGACCAACGCCCTTGGATTCCATGTACAATCAGAATCTTCCGTATGTTCCTCTTTCAGCCCATTTTATCCCATCGAACTAGCCTTCCTATGCAACAGACGTCGGTAATTTGAGCGATCATTTACGCTCTAGTCGACCAGACAGTCGCGACTCGGAAGTCAATCCCATTAGGCAGTCATTAGGCAGTCAGCCTGCAGGGTGCTGGCAAAGTAGTTGACCATCTCGAAGCAGCAGAGATGATTCCTTCCTGGGCCTTTGCGTTATGAGAAGATCCTCACCTATCTGCCGTGTAAAGGATCCCCAGGTCGCCAACTCGTCTCGTGGTGTCAAACGACATGGCGTTCACCCAGTCGTCCATTACAGCGATCGTCCTCTGCAAATACGACGCAACACGTCAAAAATCCAGATTAGAAAATATTTATTTGTGCACCAACATACAAGCACACGGCTGATTGACGCATTAGTTGCTGAGATCAGGTGGCCTTTGAAAGTTCGGTGCTTCCTTGTCAGGGAAGCGGTTTGCCCTAAACAAAAGCGCATGCACTCGCTCCTTCTCAGCCAGCATACGAGCACCAGCCCAGCAAGTTGCACAAACTGCATTAGTCCATATCTGCGACAGGAGCTGGGCTCTATGCGAGAGCTGCTGCAAGTCAAGCCAGGCACTCCGTCACCGTATTGTCGGCAGTTACTACGGCAATGCAACACCCGTGTCCGGTCATATCCTTAAACAAACCGTTTTGAGACATTCTCCCACATGCGGACTGCATCACCTCCCAGGCGAAGGAGATCAGGCTCTAGGAATCCGTCTTCTTCGGCTGTCTTTTAGCCCCAGGCTGGACTTACGTGCAGCGTAAATGATGGAGACGATCCTCCTTGGTCCTTGGCCCCTGCCCTCCAGAGACGGACTGTTGCATCCGTACTGCCGCTTACGAGGTTATTCCGTCCAACCAGTGCCATGCAGGTGACTGTTCCCCCATGGCCCGTAAGGGTTTGGATGCAAACCTTCTCAGGGACTCTCAAGCTCGGGTCCCAAACCTGTGCGTTGAGTGGATTGGTCAAGATCTTCATTGACGCTCTCTACGCCGTGGATCAAAACTTGATTGACACGTAATATTATCCTTGAATGTGGTCTCTACGGATGATTCCGGTTTTGAAACAGACACTCCGAACCAGAACATATGAGAACATGACATATGAGAGGAGGAAGCATCATGCAGTGAGAAATCACCCCTCCTTCGATTCTCGATTTTGCACAATGACGCACTGTTTATAGCTTGTCTGAAGCGTTTCTGTACAGCCGGCAATGAGCTTGTCCTTCAGCAGATTAACAACCACAGTCTCATTCGGACTTGCATCCTTCATTTTACAATCACTCTAATTGTTGCAGGCCACGTTGTCCAACTCCATGTCACCAGCTTAGAAGAGTGCTCTGGTCATCAAGGAATGCACATTTATCTCTCTGTTGAAAGACACTAAAGGCTGCTCACCTTGATACTGAGATCAGAAGACCCGCTGAACAAGAGATATGATCCTGCACCCCTTGTATTCGAAGGCATGTGGATCAAGCTAGAAACACGGCCGTTGTGTCCAGCCAACACAGTCACATCTCGGTTGCATCCTGCACATGGCATCGTGCGGGATTCAGATGACAGCTACTTGAAGATTGCAGATGCATCATGTAAAGGGTTGCCTGCTTTCGAACCAGTCATCTGGCACCTTGCATGCATTACTGATTGCCCCCACGTCGATGAGAACTTGCACCAAAGTCTTGAGCCAACGATGTATTCTGCAGCCCTATTGTGGTACCTTTGGAATGCCTACGATTGCATTCCAAAGGTCAATCTGCTCAGGGAGCTCCCAGACAGCTCTTCCCAAGTGAGCACTTACCTTCGGTCTTCCAAACCTTCCATAGAAGGAGCTTTCCATCCTCGCGGCCAGCTGCGATCACTCTCGCCTCTGGGATATAGGTCAGGCAGTTGATCCTCCCCGCCTGCTTCAGCTTTTGGCCCCGCTTGCCGAGCAGCTTTTTCTCCTCTTCCACAGCTGACCCGTCTGCCTCTGCTGGACTGACACTAGCCACCGCCGATGCCTTCTGTGGGTTCCTGGACAGAAGAGCTGCCCTGGATCCATTCGACCAAGGTCGGTCTACATTGTGCTTCTCCTTTGGTGCGTGTAGCGATCCTCTCCTGTGTAACTCAACTTCTAAAGGTACCACCATCTTTGCGTACGGAGGGGTGTCGTGAGATTCAAAAGCTGGTTGCCCGCTCGACTGAAGGCTGAGAGATGGCTGCAGTCCCTTTACGAAGTACTCAAGAGCTGGTATCAACGTGCGAGCTATGCAGCGCTAAAGAGATGTGCACTTGGTGGTTCTTTGCGAATTGAATGATGCTGCAGCTACATGATTGTTGAACTGGATAGGCGCCATGCCTTCAGGCAGCATCTACCACCATAACAGCATATACAAAGCGGTGAGGATCTGGGGGAACCCAGCGACTGCCGGGTCAGCAGCATGGTGCCGGCAGCACACAGGGATTGCTTATGGTTTGACCCGCTTCCTCATGCTCTTAACGGCAGTGCTAAGCCATATCCAATGGTGCAAGCTCGAGCTGGCTCGAGCTCCTGTTTTGTTACAACGCCTTGGAAACAAGAGCTTCACCAACTTTTAGGGTTTCGTTCGTAAGTATGCTTCGACTGAAAACACGTCGAAGGCGCTGGGCGGGTTCCGACGGCCGTGTTGATTCGACGCGGTACTTGCCTCGCTTCGAAAGCTAGCGCTTGGAAAGCAGCTTATGCAGGAAAGCTCATGCAGGAAAGCTCGTGAGCAAACAAAGCACAAAATTTCAAAAGGCAATGTCGCCAATCCTCATTTGGCCGGAGGACAGAAGGTGTTGAAGTTATTTATCAAGCTAAGCAGCATTGCCCAAACCCTTGCCACAAATGATGGCTCAAGGTCAGGAAGCTACGGAATTGCAGGCGATGGTGAGCCAGGCTGGCAATGCAATCCTTACGCTGCTGCGAGATGGCAATGCTGAGAACAGATCGCAGGCGAATGCGTGGCTTGCATCGTTGGCCGTCCGTCCGGAAGCGTGGCCGATCACAGTGGCGCTTTCATTGCAGAGCTATGATGCAGCAAATCAGGACATTCATTTCTTTGCGCTAAACATGTTGCTGCACAAGGTTCGCTCAGACAATGGCCATCAACAGTTCTCTGTAGACCAGAAAGCGGACGTGTACTACAAGCTGTTAGATGCTCTGCCGAGGGCTGGGAACGATCTGGTGCGGGCCAGGATGAGCATTGTGATCGCTGCAATTGCTGCAGTATCTGGAGCAGAAGCTTGCTATGAGGTGAGACACTTGCTACGGGAACTGCACAACACTGTCAGTGGCTGGTAAAGTTGATTGGTCCACCGTTTCTCAGTTTACTTTACAGAAGGTAATGGAAATGGTCACAAAGGAATGCCTCACCGATGCAAGAGTTGGAAGCCAGTCTGAACTTAGACTTTTAGAGAGCATTTCAACATCCCTTTGGTGGTGGTGCTAGGTGAGTACTGTAGAGACCAGCCCAGAAGCTGAGATTACCTTTTCAAAGGACAAGCAAACACTTTCGCCGTCAGCTTCAGTGTCACTCTTTTTCACAACAATTCTGGTCTGTATTGCTTGCGCCTTGCCAATCATTTCTATTATATGCAGCTGTTCCGAACCAATTGCAACCATGGACCATCATCCAGAGTCGTCTACTTCTGATTGCATGCAACTTTTCAAACAAGCAGCTGTTTCCCCAGTGACTATCAAGCCAAGCAAGAATCCCAAAGTCAACACTTCTGTCATATTTGTTCGTTCGACCTTGTAATTGTAATGCTCATCGGATGAATTTTGTGGGACTTCCACTTCTACTTCGCTTGATCTCCTGAAGCGATTGTTTTGTCATTTTGTAGCTCATTGAGACAGCCACCAGTACCACCAAGTTAGGAGGTCTGGGTGTCCTGTCCCTGGAGGTGCTCACATCCTTGGCGGAAGAAACAGTCCTTCGATCAAAAGCACATCAGTGGGAGGTGAGGTGCACACCTACTTCTTTGAACTTATCGAACAGCAAGTTCAGTGCTTGGCACTTACCGTATGTGATTCAGATCCGGGACATACTTGCTCTCTGCCAGGACTGCATCTGCCTGACTGGTTTCTCTTGTTCTGACGGCTCTCAGCGAGCACCCAAACAGTCCTGTGTTCCCTTCAGCTTATCAGTTCATGGCTTGATTGCAGGTTGTGGAGGCCATGCAAGAGTGCTCTTCCAATGTCCTGAAATACCTTTGGCAATTTGTCAGCTCCACCACTGATCCAGCATGCATCGCCAAAGCATTCTTGTGCTTGGATAGGTGAGTAAACAGTATGACGGATTCGTTCGGCAGTCGCTTCATATGTCATCTTTTACATTGCAAAGACATGGCATTACAAATCTTTCACATGGAACAATCTGCTGTTGTCTTTTTCTGCAATCAAGAGTGAGAGGTATGCCCAAACCTTGACGGCCTCAGGCAAGTACATGACCGGCTGACAGCCTCTTTGTTCACGGCAACCTTGCAGATGGCGTCATGCTGGCATCACTCTTTCTGAGCTCCCGCCATCCTTCCTGGCTGCGCTCCTCGAGTCTCTCAAAGCACCAAACGAGGCCATGTTTGATGCAGCGGTCATGGTCCTCTCAGACCTAGTGCGAGAGGTCGACGTCCTTCCACTCAGAGAATCTGCAATTCGATCAGTCCTGACGGGAACTCTGGCTGCGCGTGCGCACCTCCAGGCACAGTCAGGCTTGGATGATGACAGCCGGGAGAAGCGCGCGTACGGTCTCTGTGTTCTTGGCTCTGCGATTGGTGCAGCAGAGGCGCCATTTTTGTGTAGAGGAGGGAGTGACGCGGTGGCTTTGGTAGAGTGGCTGGTGGATGCGACGGCTGATGGCGCGGATGGCCTGGGGTTTGATGGGGCAGCGCTAGCGCTCGAGGCTTGGCCTAAGATGGCAGCCGTTCCACGGAGCAAGCGCATCCCGCAGTTTCAGGTGCCACTCTTCGAGGCAGTCCTGCAGGTGAGCGAGCCTTCCTATTTTTCTGGCAGCAAATACACGCCCCCCCAGTCACTGCCGGCATGCTCCAGTAGGGAGAGCTTCCTTGTGCACACTCTTCTTGGTGCGTCTCAGTTATTTTGGAAGGCCCTTTTGGGATTCGACTTCTCGGACTTCGTCGGCCTCCAGAAAATTATGGTATAGATACCTTGTCATCAAAGTTTCGAGCAGTGGATCTGACAAAGGCTGACATCTACAAGTGCAAGGCCGCCTCTGCCTAAAACGTACCCCGACAGGAAACTGATGTATGTATACTTCTTCTAAAAGGCCGTAGCGTGAGCCATGGACCTGAGAGCGAGTACACATTTTGTTGCGAGCCTGAACGTCGTACACATTTTGTTGTCCTTTTCGCAGGCCATTGTGCGCATCTCGTCCTTTCCTCCCGACTTCACCTCCTGGGACGACTCCGACCTGGAGCGCGACGACTTTTTCCACTTCCGGGAGAGCTCGGCCACCGACAGCCTGGCAGCCTGCCACAAGGAACTCGGAACGGCCATTCTGCGCCACGTCAGCAGCATGCTCCACCAGGGCTCCACGTGGCAGCTCAAGGAGGCCGGGCTCTTTGTGGCACGGGCAATCAGCCCGGCCGTTTGTACAGCCGCCATGGGGGCAGGATTGAATGGAGTTCTGGGAGCGGCGGGCGGAGAAGACGAGCAGGGCGTCAGTGCCGCGTTCGTGACGTCGCTGTATGAGAACCTACCGAAGGCTTTAGAAGGTAACGCACAAGGCTATCCGTGTCAGACTGACGTTGTGAGTCTGTCCTGCGCTCTGGTCAACCGCTAGCGAGACTTCCTTTTCAATTGAGAGTATCGCTTTCAAAAAGCAGAGTCTTCTATTGCGAACCTCGCATTGGGCACGTTATTTTGAATGTATTAGTCCCTGGTTTCGCACGAAACGATCTAGCTGTCTGGACCAGGAAGGTGCACCCGAAAGCGAAGGCGTTTATGCAACTCAACATTTTCGCATTTAAAGCCAAAAGCCCTATTCGCTGCTCCAAAGAAGCTTCCTCTTTCTTGCAGGGACCCCCTTGCACCCACTCCTGACAGCCGCCGCTTGCCAAGCGGTAGAAGCATACTCACCGTTCGCTGCTCTCAAGACAAACCTACTGGAAGTCGGAATCACGTATGCTGTCATGGCTCTCTCCTCACAAGAAGGTCAGTTTGCCGATGCTCTAAAGTTTTTGATCTGCTTGGTCAATCTCGCTGCTAAATTCCGAACATGTAGATCTGCGGTCATCCGCATCAGCCCTTGATTTAAATTCAGAAGTCGAGGCTTGAAGGTGACTCTGGCGAGCTACAAATTATCGAGTCTGAGGTTGCCAATCAAGGACTCGAGAGAACCACGAACCGAGAAGTCGGAGCACGAGTGATATCGTTGAAATCGTCATTGGAAAGAGGAAGAAGGCGTCACTGAAAATATCTGACAATATCGTTGGTGTTGTCAAGGAGCGTGGGCATCAGGGTTGCTTCCCAGGTATATCGAATTTTGCCCGAAAACGGCCTCGAATGTGGCAGCCCTGCTTTCCAACCGTCGACTCGGTCTCTTAAAGTCCTCGTCAAGACATCCTCACATGCATTCTGAAACACCCGAAACATCGTTCTTGTGCAGCTCGTGGCCCCGCGGCCGCCGCCCTTCGTGCCCTCTGCATCATTGCCGTTCCCGGCCTGGCTGCAACCCACCCGGAGGCGCTCGCTCCTCTTCTTGGCGCGTGCGAGCAGGCGGCAGCCATCATGGGTTCCGGTGGGGAATTGAAAACGGACGAGCGGATCGCTCTGGCGGAGGCGATGGCCGCGGTGGCAGGGGCGCTTCCTCCGCCGCACTCGGAGGAGGCGGTACGGAGGCTGGCGGGGCCGGCGATTATGAGCTGCGGACAACTAGCGGATGCAAAGGTGAGCATTAAGGTATTAGCAGCTGGACACGCGCGGATCTTTCTTCGAATCTGAGAGGAATTGCAAGGGCTGTCTGGGCACCGAGATGACCCGGACGTGCTTCTTGGTATCACAGGTAAGAGGGGTGATCAATCCTGTCTGGGCTGCTTGCGAGATGAGCAAGCACGATCGCTCTCGTTTTTGTGACGAGATGGACAAGCAAAGACGTACCCAAATCGAATGACATGTCTGACAAATCTGCATTCAATCGGGCCTCGAAGCGAAAAGACCCGATTATTTGTTCTTCGAACCAATCGTATCGGATTCGATTTGATGGTGTAACAACCTTGCCGCATGTCTGCCTTGATGCCACGTTTCTAGACGCTTTTGGGGCACCTTCCTAAGTCGAGTGCAATAAGGAATTAGAAGGAAGCGAGGGATCGCTGGGCGGAGAGATGTGTTACTGTGGGAATCTAAAACAGAGTGTTTGCTTCTACAGGCACGGTCCATGGGGATGAGCGCAACCCTCGCCGGCGACCTGCGAGTTCTGTCCGCCATCATAGGCTGCGCCAATCCGGTCCCTGGGAAGGCGCACCCCGCCCTGGGAACGCTGCAGGACGCATGGCCCGTGCTTGGAGCGATTGCGACGAACTGGGCGAATGATTCAGCTGTAAGTCGCAGCCGAGGTGGCTTCCTCTTGAGTGCGCATCTGTGCACATTGTGATTCTCACCATAGTGTGCTTTGGAAAGTCGATGTGCTGTGAGGATTTTCTTTTGATTTGGATGAACCACGTTCGAGACTGAGGACCGCTTCGGTAATAAGCGCTAAGATCCTGAAGGCGATCGACAAGAACCTGCTCTACACCGAAGAGCATACAATGGAAAGGAAAGTAGAGGCGCTGCCGACAGCTGGTAGAGACCGGCAATCTTACAGTCGGCCCGGCTTCAACGCCAGGCCCGGGCCCCGTCTCTTTGAGATGCTCGTTTGTTTTCGCGCTGCAGTTTTGCTCAGGGTTCAGCTGTAGGTTGGGATCTCTTGCACGTATGGAGCATCTATTGCTTTTGCACCTTATGATTCCCTATCTCAACGATTTACCGGCAGGTAGCGGCAGCCATCTGCGGCCTTTGGGGAGTGGTGGCACGCCACGTGGGCACCGTCCTCCTTCCGGTGACCTTAGAAGTGGTCAGCAAAGTCGTCTCCATGTACAGAACGCACCTCGAGCCCGGCAGTCTAGACTGTCTGGCAGAGGTAAGACGGTCTGCAATCAGTTCAGGGCTAAGGTCTCTTGAGTCGAGTTGTCGATATGAAGGGGAGTCCTGATTACCTTTAAGGCCGTTCCGGCCTCTGGAAGGCCGGCTGTTCCGCGTTCGTTCTGTATGTGCGGGCTCAAGATCCTTAGCGCATAATGTGTTCGATCACGGATCCTCTCCGAAGATCAGCAGAAGGTAAGTGATGGAAAGTGGAAGCTAGGCGTGGGCTCACACTACCATATGGAGTCCCGAACGGGGTTGTGCATCACATGTGCACGGCAGACCTACAGCTATGATTTGGATCCCACTTTCGTGTATCTCGAATCGCGGTCGATGAGATGAAAGGGAGGGCACCTTGCAATCGACTTGGGCTCCTTGAGTAACTCCTTGTATCTCTCGTGAACCCCTTGACGTCTCCTGAGCTTCTGCAATGGGTTTTGATTCATTTTCTAAACAACAGCCAAAAACTTTCCGCAGATCATCGCCCTGCACGGCCCCTCCGCGTCCCCGGACCTCCAGGCCGCCCTCTCCTCCACGCTCGCCGACGTCCAGGCCTCCCTCCCGATCCTCCTGGGCAGCCTCGCCGCTTCCGAAGACACAGCAGAGGGATCCCCCTCCAAACGCCTCGCGCGAAGCGGTTCCGATGCGGTCAGCGGTCTGGTCGTCAGCCCGAAGGAGCCGCTCGAGGCGCTGCGCGCGGTGTGCCAGCTGGCGCGCGCGCTGCTCCGGTGCCTGCCCCGTGTGCTCCTGCCGCAGCCCGCGTTCCTGGAGCTCCTGCGATGCGCGTCTGGTGAGCGCCTGGTCAGAAACCCGTGGCGTTCTCGGACCCCGAATCCTTTAGTTGGGCTCTTTTCAGGCTTGGTCTTATGCCAAGCTTCTTTGACCAGTTGACATTCAGCTCTGCCGCCCATGAAAAAGATCTAGCACGCACGCCGTCCTGTTTCATGCATTCGCGTCCACAAAGAAGAGTAAGCAGCGTCATACTCAATTTGCAGACCCTTGGACATGGACACCTTCCCTTTCCTTCTCTTTCTTATTTCATCGCATGTTTTTGGAGGGAACACTTGGCGTCAGAAACCGACTCGTGTGATGGCACAGTGTTTGAGACGCCCGGAGACGGTCACCTTCTCACAGCCCTTCTCCTTGTCCATGTATTCAGACCCCCACAAGAACAAGGACCTTTATAATCCAATTTTGCATCTTGCAGAGTGTTTGAGACGCCCGGAGATGGAGCCCGCCCTGAGCGCGGCCGCGTTCCTCACCGAGAGCATCGCCGGGGGGCCGAGCACCGCTGGCAGGCAGCCCGGGGAGCCCAACTGGGGCCTCCCGCAGGAGCTGCGCGGGAACGTCGACGCCGCGGTTGGACAACTCGGGCAACGACTCGTCGAGGTGAGGCAAATCTTTCTTGCTTGAGGGATGCCGATACAGTTGGCGGTTGGGGGCGCTCTTTCTTTGTTGAAGAGAGATGATTGAACCGGAAGGAGAGGCGGGTCATCGTTGATTTGTGAGTGTTTCCGATATACAACACAAGCAGGCTGAGGTTTGAGGTTGTGAGACTGGTCGAGACGGCAACGGTCGCTGGCTTTTGCAGGCGGAAGAGTCGGCGGCACAAGTTAGATGTCTTGCATGACTTGAAGGCTCGTGGCTGTCGTACTGGCTCCCAAGCATGCATGTCGGTCAAGCTGTGTAACCACAATGCGAACTTGGGCCAAATCTTCCTGGAGCAACCGGGCCGTATCGTTTGTGTCCCCTCTCTCGACCGCAACTGTTGGATTCGACGAGAAGTCTAGCAGCCTCACATTCTTTGCTGTCGCCTTTTTTCGCAGGAGCTTCTGACTGCGATCGCGTCTTCAAGCCGCCCTGCTGCGCTTCTCGAGCCGCTGGCGGAAACGCTATACGCCCTCCGGTGCCAGTACCGCCAGGCGACCCAGGCAGCCATCTCCGCAGTCCTACGGTCGCCGGCTTTTCCAGCCCGGCCAGGGACGCTCTCGACGCCGGGCAAGGAGCGCTTTGTCGAGGCTGTCGTGAGGGAACCGGCTCAACCAAAGCGGCGGTTCACAGGTGGGCTCCTAGTGTTCGTCAGCGCGCAGCGCTCACACTTTTGGCACCTCGTTCCCACTTCGTACGTTTGTAAGGAATCCAACTAAAGCAAAGGCGATTTGTATTCCCGCTTTTTGTTTGAGTCGCACGCTGCTCTGAGGACCCGGAAGCTTACTTACTTTGAGTCATACTCCAAATGAAACTTGCAAAGCTTGGGTTGGATAATCTGCATGCTTAGCCGTTCTGAGTTTTTTGAGCTTTCCATGTTCGGGTGCTCATTTGACACCTGAAATGCTGCAAATGGATGGTGATCCTTTCTTCTTTTGGTGGAGCCCTGGACTTGTCTCGCTCGAGAAACAAACGAGGTGCCAAGAGACCAATAAAAGCTTGACACTTCTTCCGGATTCCTTGCAGAGTTGATCATGGACTTCTCGCGCGTCTGCAACGGGCAAGCTCCGATGGAGATACTGCAAGGATACTGAAAAGGTTTGGCTTACAGTCAGTGCGGATTGAAGGCAAGGCTTTGAAGGCAAAAGCTTATGGGCGATACTTTGGCACGCAACGATGCTCAAATGACGTCGTGGATAGATTAAGTCGCGAGCATCCGGGTCAGGAGGTTTTGGATTCTACAACGAGTGCGGCGTTCCGGCCCAATCCGACCTGCAATGTGCAACGGAATGTCGAGCATCAAAAGTTAAGGTTTTTGGTCCTTTGGTCGATAGATTTCCGCAGGCTGAGCCGACCTATGTGTCTGGGTTCTGAAACGAGGGAGGCTTGCAAGCGTAGTGGTTGTACTAGGCTATATCTTAGGACCGGTTGTCGATCGAAAAAGAGTCAGCGGAAATAATTCCACGTCAGTCACTTGTTGACAATGCAATTGCTCTACTTTCTTGGCACTGAGCGGCCCCCGAGCCGTCGAGCTTAATCGATTCAATGGTATAGATCACGTGTAAAAGCTTGAAATACGTGTAGGCATCACTAATCAAATGCGCTAGGACCAAGCTCGACTGTCCAAGGTCCTTATGATGGCTCGGGCCGCGGGCTGCTATATATAGTTGCATGTGAACTAACACGGGCCTCTTGTATACGTATGCAAGAGCTAGCTGGCCGCATAGCACAATAAAGCTATGGACCTCATGCAATTCATGCATGAATCATTTTAGCCGCGCGAGCCTGTCGACCGGCGACAACATCAAGACAGATTGAAACCACTCATCCTATTTGAGAAATTTGTATTTGTGTATTTCAAGACAAAGGGACTCACGCCGGGCCTACAGCCGCTCGCTCAGGCTCGCAGCATGGTTTACAGATTCGTTAGGGAGCAAAATCCAGGCCCAGGATTGCGACGTAATCCAGCAAACTCCATGCGACCCGGCGTCATTGTAGAGTGGATTCATGCGTGATGCATCACCATATGATATTTGCAATTGATGCACGACGCTGGCCCGCAATTGAACTGATCATGAACTCAAGCTTTGCCTCTAGCTCCGGGATGCGAGGCCGGACTAGTGAAGGTCATGGTAGTTACCGTCCGCACTGAGCAGGACGCCGGGCCGGCCCGCCGCTGCGCCCGACGACATGCCAGCAATTGCGCGTCGTGCCGGACTCGAGCCACGATCGATCTCGAAATGGTCATGGCGCACTGGACTAGATCAAGACCCGAACGCACCGAGCAAACTACTAGCTTGGGAAGTTTAATCGAGTGCAGTCAGGTACTGATTACGGTACAGCACTCACTTCTTGTAGTTGCTAGCGGCCGTCCGCCTCCTAGACAGCTGCTTCGTTTACTTTCTTTGGAGTAAAGCCTGGCAGTATACCGCCGCGCGGCCGAGTAAGTTTGATGATGATAAGCAACGTAACCATGTCAACCGCCGGAACTCTGTTTACAACCTGAGTACGTCAACCCACAACCCGTCTAAAAGTCAGTATTGTTCAGATTCCTGTTGCGGAATCATGGTAACGAGTCTTTGCAGCGCAGTCCTAACGGTAAGTCATGTTACTTCATCCGTCCTATCCGTCCAAAGGTAGTTCTATTCAGTTCTCTGTCCTGATCAATCTGTCCGGTCTATTCTGTCCACTCTGTCCTGTTCCGTAATTCCGTGTGCTAGCTTTCTGAGCTCATACAGTTCGTGGTCCAGTCTATTAGTTGAATTGTTACAGCTGTCTCAGTCTGCAGTCCGTGTATAGGCCGTCGAAAGCTAAAGCAAGCAGTCTATAATGCAGCGTCCGCGTTAAATCCTGGCACCGGCTATGCCGCCGCAGAACGCGGAGTGTGGCTGTTGCTGACGTCGTCTCCGTCCGTAGCGTGCAGAAACGTCCGCAAGCTTTGGCCCCTTAGGAGGGCTTGCAGCATTACCTGCAGCGAAGCGGCAATCCAAACTAGGTGTGGGCGAAAACGGCAAAGGGGCGGGGGGGTCAACACAGAGAGATCAAGTCTGAGCAGAGACTGGACATTTCCTCTCGTGTTCCTTTTGTCTGTGCCGAATAGAGAAGCTTGTTTTCTGGGAAACTAACACGGAGGTTGCAGGTCTGGCGAAAGACTTGCCGCTTGTTCGTCCTCTTCTTGCTTCGTTCAGATTGTCCCAAATGCTTTCTCAGTCATCAGACAAAGGGGGCCAGCGAAAGCAACAGCAAAGAAGAAACAAGAATTGAACAAATTGAACCGGCCGGACCTTGCCGAGCAGCACCGTGTCGGTGTCCCTCGTTTCCGAGTCCGCAGCAGGATTCAGAAGGGGACACTCGGAGAGAGCGGTCTCGAAAAGACGTACGAGAGAAGTGATACGAAGACGACAAGAGAAGTGAACGTAGGTGTGCAAAGATGGAAAGGTGGCTTAAGATGCCGGACATTGTCGAGAATCGGCGTCTCCGCTTTGTTGAGCTGCCCTCCGTCCAGCCAAAAGTACAGTCAAGATAAGACGAAAAGAACCTATCTGTTCTAAAAGAGCGAGATAGGATAAACAGACGGGAAAGAAAGAAAATAAAAATGAAGCTCATTTTCGGACGCCGGACCTTGGCGAGCAGTAGCGTCTCCACTTTGTCGAGCTTCTTATCTTCTGGTGAGGACGAAAATGAACTACCTGTTGAGATGGAAAAGGGCTATCAACAGACGGGAAGAAAGATGAAAAGAACGCTCTTTCGGACGCCGGACCTTGGCGAGCAGCAGCGTGTCCGCGTCCGCGAGGCCGCGGTCGCGCATGAGCTCCAGGAGGCGCAGGTACGCGACCTCGGCCTCCTTGTAGCGCCCCTCGCGCATGCACAGCAGCGCGCGCGCGCTCAGGCCCGCCGGGTACTGCTGCGCGTCGGGAAACGACGCGAGCACGGCGCGGCCGCACTTGGTCTGGAAAGGGAAGCGGAAAACGGGATTTTGACCATGGGTTTATAGAATCTTGTAGCATTCGGAAATGAGGGCCTTTAATTATCTCTTTGAGGAATGGGCTTGATTTCGTCTTAAAGAACATGGCCGCTTGCTGCTGAAGGAGAGCTTGTTGTATGAGTTGAGAGTTGTGGGCTCTCAAGTCTGCTTAGGGAACGGGAGTACAGAAACCCGAGGTCAGGAAACTCCTCCGCGCTTTGCTGTAGGGAGGTTTCATCAATTTCCAAGGCTTTACGAATCAGCTTTTAGGTGGCGCTCGCAAAATCTGCCTGCACTTGCGCAGCTCTGCTTCTCCTGACATTATGAAGGGCCGCCGCACTTTCGTGAGCCCTGTTGCTCCACTTTTAGCTCTTGTTACAGAAACCTCAACGACCAAGTGTCCCACAAAATTAAAGCAGCTCTGCAGACACCTACTGACCACGTGGAACGTGCTACTCGCCACTCGCTACTCGTGGCGCTTTCCGATCCCACCTTCAATCCCCACGCCGCGTACAGAATCTCGTCCCGGACCTCTTGCGCCTCGTCGCTGCCCAGCTGCGTGGATAGCGCTGCTGCTGCCACGTAGCAGCTCGCTGCGGACTCGTCCTTGGCCAGCCGTCCGAACAGGTCGCCCATTCGGACGAAAATCGCCAGCGAAGCGCGCTTGTCCGGGTGATTGGCGTCCGCATGGAGCTGGTAGGCCTGCGAGCCAACATGTTCACAAAGAAGGTTGACCTTAGAGGTTTTGTCGAACTTATTGCGCTCCATTCTTTCTTTGTATCTATGCTGTACGTCATTCATCAGTAGGTAGCCCTCGCCTTTCATCTCCGGTTTGTCTTTGCCTCCTTACAGTTCGTCTTTGCACCTTGCTTTGTTCTTTAGTATGTACAGCGGTTCTCAGCAGGTGATGGGCCGAACGAATAGAGCAAACGACAAGGCGTCACAAGCAAGAGACCATTGATCGCTCAATGTTTCAAAAATAAAATTTAGAAGCTCGCTTGGCGGCTGCTCCACTTTTAGATGTTCAGGCCATTAATAATATGCAGAATCAGCTTATGCCAAATCGGAGACTAAGCGTAAATGCAACGTCACCGTAAATTGACACTGTTTTGAGAAGCTATGGAGGCCATTCGGAGCTCACCTTTGCAAGTTCTTGCCTTGATTTCTCGTACCACCATGCGGCGGTTTGGTACGGAGCAACAAGACGCGAGCTTATTTTGACCCCGCTGGCAAGGTTCCCCAAAGTCCCTTGCCGCCCCATGTCTGCCTTTGCGGAATCCAGGCTTCCACGCAGAATCCTCTCCTCGCTTTCTGGTCGGTAACTCTTCACAACCGCAAATGATCGCTTTCTAAAGGGCGCCTTGAACGACTCAAACGCCCGAGCGTTGAACTCCTGTTCGCTTCCACCGCCGCCGTCGCTTGACACCAGATCTCCAAACGGGTCTGAGCTGCTGCCTTCCTCCGCGCTGCGTGTGTCAATCACTCCCGTCTTCGACTGATCCCCATTCCTCTGCAGCTCACTTCCGCCTTTTGAAGGATCCTTTAATTCAGCGCTTTCTAAACCACCCATTGTTGTAAACCCCCCTACTCCCGAACTCTGCCTCGCAAACTTTGCCTGCGCCCGTTCCAAATCCTTCGCATCGCCGATCCACGCATACACCTCCGCGAATGCGGTGTGCAGGCCCGCCTTCGCTTTCCACGTGTCCCCCTCCCGGGCCTGCCACGTGGCCCCCCTCCCGAGCGCCGCTGCTTGTTTCAGCAGCAGGAGCGCGCGCACCTCGCAGCCATCGTCCATTGCGGACAGCGCGGCTAGGGCGTCCGAAGTGAGGGCCACCATTCGGACGCAGGCGTCCGAGTTCGCTCCCACAGGAAGAGTTGCATCCGCCATGACGGGCAATGCAGCTGACTATGGGGGGAAAATCTTTGCTGGGCAGTCAGTTGGGTGCGGGTTTCCAAGTGTTTGGGGGGCTTTGCTGCCATTATTTGACAACCGCGAAGACGGCTGCATCGATATGGATTACCGCTCCCCGGTTGTTGAAGCAACAACGTGTCATGTTACCTGAGCAATGCGAGACTCACACCTTTACGGCGTTGTGTGCACTAATTCTTTGCTCCGGCACTGGCATTGCCCCCATACTCAAACGCAAGGCCACTCACTTATATGTCAGCCGTATGTATATTAATTCGTCACAGCAACCACGTCACATTTGGAGCAAACAGTCCAAACAACATCTCTGGTTGGTCACCTTGCCAATCTTGAAGCAGATCGACGGCGAAAGACAGATCGAAGCAGGTACGAGTTTGCGACTAACCGCACCTTTGTTACTGGACCCCTTGGGCAGCCCTGCCCTTGTGCTCTCCGCAATGTCCAGAGGCTCTCCTTTTACCAATCAGGAGCCATAATAGCTTCCCTTGGTGCGAGTCATCAAAGGGAGCACGCTTGTGGAGTGCGGTTGGCTCGGATGCAACTGCCACGTCCTGTTACATTGAGGCTCACTGCATTCCAGATCTGCATGGGGAAATGTGAAGTCCCTTTTGTTACATATTAGCACGCTGTTTTTGCAGCCAACTGGACCGCACCTCTTCATGCCATTGCAAGCTACTTGGATGCGCAGCCTTACAGCCTTTCAGAAGATGACTCAGCGCCCAACTCGTCAAAGATGACCAATTTATCAGGCAGAGTCCCAGGCCCTGCTTGCTGATTGGTTCTTGGACAAACCTGACACACGCGCGCAACTGCTGCTTGATTCAAGTTCCTCGTGCGGCGTACGTATTTGAACCGGGGGGCTATACCGTGCAACTGAATAGCGACCCGGGCCGGCCGGCGGCCCTGCAGGAGTCCATGCACGTCAGGACTCCTGAGCTTAGGTCCAGCTTGAGTCGCTCCTGACTCACTCGTCCGACCGATCGACGCCGTTTGAGTCATGCACTGTCTTCCCTCCGGACTGGCCCCGTCAATGTTTGGCCCTCTGACCTCAGGCTGTCCTGCAAGAGCCAAGTACTAATAGTATGTTTCCACAGTAACTAGCACCCTACGTGCGCAGTGACATAGCAATGAGCATACCCCGACGTTAGTACGTATGGCCGATCCTAGGGGTGTCCATCCAATATTGCAGTGCGTGCATGAGCGTAATGCGCATATGCATGATCCTATTTGTAGTTTGCATCATATGTGGCGGAAGTAGCATGCAGCTGCATTTAATATCATCAGTCACGTGCGCGGTCTAAATAGATTGGCTTTTGGCCGTATAGTTCATGGCTTGCACAGGATGCATGCCGCCATGAGAGTGACTTACTTTCCGTCTTATAACAGCTTGATCCGAACCAATATATGGAAGCCACTAGCTGGCACATCATTGGCCTTTGAAGTCCGATTCACAGCCGTGGTACTTCGTAGATAGGGCTCGTATCAACATTACACCCTAGCTAGCAAAGTGTACCGAACAAAGATGTGACGTTCTGATCGATCAAACAGATAATCAGAGCACGTGACGGTATGGACATGCACGTCTGCAGGCGCTAAATGCTTGTGGCTACTGGATCATACACGAAGCACAAATCAGACAAGCTTATGGAATTCACTGCCATATGGCCTATCTTCTTGCGAAAAAAGAAACAACTGCTTTATCGTGCTGGAGCTAGCTAGTGACTTCGGAGTGACAAGTTTAATTGTGGATTTCGGAGACTCGCTAGTAATACACGTTTGGGATCCACGAGGGACTTCAACTCAGCTTCTGAAGATAAGCGACAGAAATCTCTCCTTAAAAGAGCATGTACCTACCTTGTGCCATATCAATACTCAAAGTAATCTAACCATGCTCGCGTTTCCCTTGGAAGAAGAGCTCCTGAGCTTTTGACCAGAACTCTGCTATCTTACAGCACATGCATCGCTCTTCCGTCGCTTTCGACGTCGTCAATCAACGCTCCGGGATTCCAAAAAAAAACTTCACATCACTCATCGTTCCTGCACCTCCTTTCTCAATCTACGTACTACATCCGAGAACGTAATCACACCGCTAAGCAACCCCCCGGGGTCGGTCACCCACACCTGCCGCGTCCGTCCCTTCAACGCCTGCTTCAGCACTTCCCCGAGCGGCGTCTCGGGCGAGCAAGTGACCGGGGCTCTCGGCCCGGGCGCATCTTCGGAGGTCCCCGCCCCGTCGTCCGACGACCGGGGGGTCGTACCGAGACTGCTCCGTCGAGAGCCGTCTTTGTGCACCGCCCCGAAACCGAACCGCCGGGCCATCGATACCCGGGAGAGAAAGTCGATGACGGTAAGGTAGGGCAGCCCCTTGAGCACCTCGGTGGTTACCCCCCGGAGGTGGGACGCCGCCAGTGTGCCCACCACTTTTAAGCCCTTTCCCTGTAAAGAAGACCGTGTCGGCAAAAAGAGTGTCAACGACTGTGAAAGTCCTTCGGCGCGACTCGTCCGCTGCGGGAGGAGGTGAGTTGACGAACGCAGACTTCGGTGTCGATGTCATGCAGACGCACTCTCGAAGGCGCGAGGTATAATCTGCGGTCCCCCGTTTGAGGAGACGTACTTTCTGATGAGAAGTCCACCGGAGTCTCCTGAACTGTTTTGCTGTTGTGCTGCCCGAAATATAGACCGGTGGTCACAATCGTTACTGTGATGGGCTGCTTTGCAGATGCTTACAGTCTGAACGGGGACGACCCGCACAAAGTCTCATCTCCAAAAAGAGGTAGACGCAGTTTGGATACTTTGTGGACGCCCACCCGTACCGACATGGGCTTCTCCGCTTCTCGCAAAGTAGCGTGGTCCGCATCAACAACCGCAATCGCCGTGTGCGCATGGTAGATAACCGGACTCCGACATACCGAAGTTCGACCCGACACAGGACAAAACTTGCTTGATATCAGGCGCAATCGAAGCTCACCTGGACCAGTGGAAAACTTCAAATCAAGACTAATCCTATACCCCGACTCAACAGTCAAAGTTCGGCGCAGATCGGATGCTCACTTGGTTTGTTCGACTTCTGGTCCAAACCTCTGGTCCGCTTCAACGACCGCGATCGCTGCTATGGGGTGCTTTTCAAAGACATGACAACGACTGGTGCAAGAATTGACTAAACGAAGGAGAAGTCGGACGCAAGTAGGACGTGACATCGAACGCAACCGGGACAATAATCTGGACGCTAGTTGGACAATATTGTGGACGCTCACCTGAACCATCATCGGCTCCTCCGCCTGCGGGAACGTGGCGTGGTCCGCCTCGACGACAATAATCGCCCGTAATTGGCTGCTCAGCACAGCTTCGGAAACTAAGCGGAGACCACCAATAACGACTCCCTCATGAAAGCAGGGAAATGCTATTCGGACACGTTTCGGACGCTCACCTGTACCATCATGGGTTCCTCCGCCTCCGGGAACGTTGCGTGGTCCGCCTCCACGACCGCGATTGCCGTGATGGGCTGCGCCACGGAGACGGCCGCGTTGCGCATGCACCGCAGCGCATCCACCATCAGCATGAACGCCGGGATCGACAGCACCGACGCGTGAATGACGTCAGCCGCTTGGACGGTCTGCGACAAAATCCGAAATTGGTGATTCGAAGGCAAAGTGGTGTGATTGAGAAGAGCAGGCTTTTGAGCGCTATGTTAATCATTCACAAGGAGATGAAGAAAATGGACATAAACAGATGCACGGCGAAGCTAAGAATGGAGAACAAAACCAGATGGTGGCAGTGCCCTTAAAAGCACGTCTCCTTGGTTTTGAAAGAGAGTAGACACAGCTCGGAACTTCGGAGTCGCAAACTTAGTTATGAGGCGAATAATCTACCGAGTTCAAGTACAAAAGTGGGCTTACTTTAGAGAGAAGCCCCGCGAAAGCCTCCTCGTTTTGGACAACAAACCGGATGACGTCGGTCTGCGTCAGGAAGTGGTAGTTGGACCCCGCCTCCGCAAACCCGTCGGACCTTCGGGAGGAGCGGGGGGTGCCGGGGAGGGAGGACGTGGTTTGGGGGACGAGGACACGGTGCACCCCTTTGGCAAGGGTGTCAAGGGCTGCCAGGATCCTGCACACGTCAAAGTGACGTCATGCCTTTCGGCTGCCAGGATCTTGCGCACAGTAGAAAGATGTCAAGCGTTATGGCGCGGGGATTTGCACGAGTCAGGGTGACGTCATGCCTTGTGGCCTACAGGACTCGCCCAGGAGTCAGGGCTGAAGAGATTGTTGTCCAGCCAGAAGCGTTGTTGACAGGCGGAGATTTTTGGATACTTTTAGACAACATGTGAAGATGCTGTATGAGTCTCAAAAAGAAAAGTCCTTACTGCGCCGTGAAAACAACAGTTGTGCAAACGCCAGACGTTGCAGGCCTACAGCGCGGCCAAATGACAAGAGGCATCGACTGACACCAACATGTTCCATGCACCTAGGTGACAGGCTGGAGCGCTTACGTGGTGTCGGGGCGCAGCACGATGAGATTGAGCCCCTCGATGGAGCGCCCAACGAGCTTCTCAACCGGGGCCTCCAGCGCCCACTCAATGTTGTCCGCATTGTCCGCAAAGTGCATCAGAACGTCCAAAACGCTGATCACGCCTGCACGTGGGAGTGAATTGAAACTCAGATTCGGGTTTTGGAATCTTGAATTTCAAGGTCGGCACGTTGTTTGTGAGCTTGCCCCTGGAAAGCGCCGCTTATGTTCGAGAAGTGATGTGTGCTGTCCTGAAAGCCAGAGAGATTGTAATGCCCTGGGTAAGGAGGGCCACCATTGGTGGACAGCAGATCCTCGCATGATTGTTGCCAATTGTTGCCTCATGTCAAGCTTTGTAGCTTCATATACAGCTCGACCACCTCTCCTATCATCAGATGAGGCTGATTTAAAAGTCCGTCAACCAGTAGAGAAACAGAGAGTGGGTGGAAGGAGCTGTCGACGCAATCCGGTCGATTTTAGAACAGCATTAGGCAAGCGCCGTTCACAGATGAAGATCTTAGAAACTTGCGGCCTCATGGTGGCAATCAGGGAGAAAGTCCTGAAAGGAAGGTAAAATAGGAGAAAGCCATCCCCTCACCAATGTACTGCTTCGTCGGCAGCCCCGTAGAGGGGTCACTCTCCAGGACGCTGCTGCCGCCCCCCAGCGCACCAATCCACTCATTGGGAGGCGCCGTGATTGGGTACGCCAGCACATCGTCGGTGAGATACGCGTTGATGACATCACCCACTGTCGAGGTGTAGGGCACCTGAATCAGCTGCTGCTTGCGCACCACAAGGTCGCCTATCTTGTGGTCTCTCAGAAAGGCCTGCATCATGCAGATGTTCCACCTAACCGGACTCTGTGAGCTATTCAGGCTTCTTGCATTTCTCCGCTATTCAGGCTTTTTGAACATTTTACTCCTTTCTTCTGGTTGCTAAGTGCGAAGCCGGTGCCCTTTATGGGGCTGTTCAGGGCATTCTACGTATGAGGATTCTTTCACCACCACACTGGTCTAGGTAGATTTGGCGGCCTCCAACTTCAGCTTCTGGCCAGGTGGTTTGAGAGCAGACGCCACTCCTAAATTTCAGCTAGCAATCTGGCTCCAATTGCTCCTCTCAAAGAAAAGGTGCCTGAAACCAAACCCTTATTGACATGATTGAGCTGTTCCTCCCTCAGCGATTGGCTCTTTGTCCGCAGCTGTAAACAGATGATGCAAATGCAGTGCAGCATCAAATGGCCACAGAATTGTCAAATCAAGTATCTGCAAGCGGCAGTCTTGCTGATTGCTTTCAGCACATTGGAGAGCATGCGGAGACGAGAGAAACTGGCGAGAGTTGAAAGGCTTGTTAATATGCCGCTGCTTTACAATCTTCAACGCCAGCATTCTGAAAGAAGCTGGACGCAGAAATCAGAGTTGAGGACGCTGGTCAAACGCCCGGCCTGCATGGCTGGCTGCAGACTTCTGCAGAGCTGAGCGGCGCCTGCATGGGGCGCTTTCGACGTCTAAACCCCCTATAAACCCCGCGGCTGTTCGCCAAACCTGACCGGACGCCGGCCGCCCGCCGCCGCGCGCTGCATGATTGATGTACGCCGCCACCAACTTGCCGGCAGCGGTTGGAATGTGCCCCGTCCTAGATCACGTGACAGCGCTGTGGATCATATATTTCCATGAGCATGCTCAGTGCCGCCCTGGCACTGTACAGAATTGCTGGCAAATGCACACACCGTCAGCTCTTTAGTGAATGGAAAGGGGATGGAAAGTGGAAAAGTACTGAGCTAAATTGTACGCAAAATATCTCTTTCTCAGGCAAGCTGTTGCTCTGCACGACGAGCATGTGAAATATGTCCCATGAAGTCATGGCAACATCTATGTTGCTGTACGGTGTGACCTGGGTGTGACATCATCCTCCACCCTGGAGCCAGACAAGGAGCGCAGAGGAGCATAAGCAGTTACTGAAGCAGGAAAAGTTTTGATCAGCGGAGCTGGCATAAGTCGTGCAGCCTTTCAAGGGCTTCAAGTTTTGGCACAGAAACCTCTCCTTTCAGCGGCATATATTTTTGCTAAGACATATGGTTCTCTCCTGCTTTCTGGTTGTCGACATCCTTGCTTGCCCGTCAGACGACCATCGGAAAAGCATACCTGATTTCCAGGACTTCATCCAGTGAATCAGGTGACTTTCATCGTCCCCAGGTCTTCTGAAGCTGATGATAGCGTCTGCTTGAAAGAAGAAGCCAATTCAGGGTTTCACCTTGAAGACTCCGTGGTGACTGGGCCTTTCTAGAAACGAACGCTTTAAGAGGCAGATGAGCCAAAGGCGGCACAAATTGAAGGAAGACAAGGCAGGAGGTCTGAAGCTGGAGCTTAACATGCTGGTGCCACATACGTGGTCAGTTGGAGGATAACCTTCGGGCCAGCGTCTGCGGGCTGGTTTGGCAGGATCAAGCATGGGCAAGCGAAACCAAATCAGGTGCGCCTTTTACACGCCTTCATTGGGTCCCTGGACGACGTTCAGCAGTTGACAGGATGCTTGCAATCCTATTTCTACATTTTCTGAAACACTGCCCTAACACTGGTCTGAAACATATGTCACAAGGTAAATTTTGAAATACGATACTTTAGTTCACTCAGATTTGAAGGGCAGCAACCTCAAAGCCTGGTTCCAGAGCTGCTTCTAAGGTCATTCTGGTATTGAACACCCTGGTTTACATGGTCTCGGTGTGCTTTGATAGGAGCGCGCTGCAGCGATTTGGCCAGGAGATATAAAGAAGGTTCTCTGAAATACGACGGTTCTCCGTTGCACTACTTCTCGGGTCAAGGTAACCAACAAGCTTGAAAATGCAGATTTCTTCTAACGCTGATGGACAGGCATGCTTTCAGGCTGCGCAATCAGACTTGTCAAGACCGATCAGCAAGCACAAAGCACACAGAGCGAAACCAGAAGCCACAGAGGACCCAGCACAAAGCACAAAGCACAGAGCACAGAGCACAAAACACAGAGCACAGGAAGAGCACAACTTACTGAGCAAAGCTTATCATTTCAGCATGCCCCACAACGGTAAACTTACTGATCATCAGACTGACATTACCAAGGAGCTTGGTAAGTTGATGAATTTGAGCACGGATCGAGCAGTCTGCCATCGGTCTCTTTGCTTCCGCTTTGTTTTGTATCCAGCGGTCCCTGGAAGCTTGGCCACCAGTGAACCAGCCAGAAGGTGCGATTCTGACATGGCTATTGATGCATTTCTCGGGACTTTGTGGTAAAAGGCGGGTTTGTGCGCTCGACAGGGGGCTGCTTTCAGCTGGAACAATGGCCAGCTTCGGCACTGTAAACGTCAGCACATTTACATGGTGGTAACTAGGTTGTGCTCAGAGTTTGCCGCTTTCCAAATGTTGTGCAGGCCGGTTCAGGAAACCGACAGCCCCAGCAGTGAGAGGGGCCACCATGAGCTTGGATCGAATGCCGTGGGATGGAAGGTCTATGATGCATTGCAGCGCCTTGATTCGGGCGGGGAGCTTAGCGACCCTCTTGAAGACATGATCGAACAATCCTGGAAGAAGTCGGCGCGAAAGTGGTTCTGCTTCGACTCCGTGCTCAACCCGCACTCGAGCGCAGTCAGGGTGAGCAAAGCCGAGCAGTAGCCGATAACAAGACTTTGTGTACTCATCTGGTTTTCTATCGCTTGGTTGATAATCTAGACAGCTTTCTGGAAACGCGGGCCTAGCTGCAGCTCTTAGAGTACAACCTTCTGAAATTCATCTCAGCTTAGGGATCCTATCAAAACTTCCGCAATCCCTGCCTTTCAATTGTAACCAAGTCTGGGGAGACTAGATCTCAAGGACGCCTTCTTCTGAATACCTCTCTTTTGCAGCTCAAACGTTTTGAAATGCTCCGTCTCTGTGCAGATATGGAACCGCGTATTCCTGCTATCTCTGCTGTGCAATACGGTGGTGGACCCCCTCTTCTTCTACCTCCTCTCGGTCGACACCACACTGCTCTGCGTCTACGTCCAAAAAGCTTTTGCCATCACCGTTACGGCGTTACGCACCATAAACGACGTGCTCTACCTGATCAACATGTGGCTCCAGTTCCGCACGGCGTATGTCTCGAAGTCCTCGTTGAAACTGGGGATCGGGGCGCTGGTGACCAACCCGCGCAAAGTCGCCATGAATTATGTGCACATTCTGCGCGGGGGGCTCGCGCTCGATATCCTGGCGATCTTGCCTTGTCCTCAGGTAAGGTTGAAATGATTAATAAGAATACGGGAAGCAGTTCGTGCAGTCAAGGGCTGATGTAAGCATCCACAAGATACGTATCTGGCAAATCAAGGAAGTCTGCTCGGAATCAGAAAGCTCTCTTCAGTTTCATTTATTCGCTTTTCGTACGCGGAATGCAACTCAACCCATCGAGAGCGCCCCAAATTTAGCCCTGCCTGTCATATAACGCGCTATTACTGACGTCAATTCCATGCTAACGGCAACCATGCTGACGTCATATCTCCATTCCCCAGATCGCCATCTGGATCCTGGTACCGCGCCTCATGACGTCCGGCAACACGTCGAGAGCTACCACCACGCTCCTCTGCTCCCTGCTGTTTCAGTTCGTCATCCGCCTGTTCCGGTACTTCGCTCTAGTTCGTCGGATGCAGCGCGTGGTGGGGTACATCTTCTGGGGCTCCTGGTGGGGCTTCGTGCTCAACCTGGCAGCCTACTGCGCCGCCGCACACGTAAGGACGTATTAGTCGATTTTCGTAGCGCACACCGATTCTGTAGGTTAGGTTGAGACACAGCTTCAGCTTTGAGTAGTAAGATTATATTGGCGGCGAATGCGGAGTGGCTAAGAATTCCAGACTTGAGAAGGATGAAATGAACATCTTGTCCGTCTCGGCGTCTGAAGATGAAGCTGGCTCTCAAGGGCCTGATCAGTCAGAGTCGAATCTTCGTTACTGAGAGCGCAAGCTGCTGATTCAAGCAACTCTACCAACTTTGGAAGGAAGCTTAACCAAACTACCACTAGCCAACTTAGGAACTCACTTAAGTGAAGATTTTACCTTCTCACTCAGGTCAAAACTTAACGAGTCTTACCAACCCCCAAACTTCAACTTCTCGAATACAAGATTTTATGACATTTCCTTTTTACCTCACGCTAATTATCCACGATGGACGCCCCCGCCTCCAGCACTTTTCCCTCTCTCTCCGGGTTTTAACAGTGTTATCTCCTCTTCTTCAAATACTTTCTTCTGTCTCCCCGTTTGGACACGCGGTACTCCGAGTCTTTCCCCGCTCACATTCTCTGCATGGACCCGAGGCCAAAAGCCTTCTTTTCTACGCAGGTTTTTGGCGCCCTGTGGTACCTCTTCGCCGTGTCCCGGGTGTTCTCCTGCCTGGCGCACCACTGCGAGCGCTACCCGGGGTGCATCCCCCACTACCTGGCCTGCAAGCCCCCCATCCAGTTCGCCAAGGATCCCAACATAAGCATCGGCCGCCTTCACTGGTCGCAGAACGTTAACGTAACGCTGGAATGCGTGCAAGACCAGAAGACGTTCCACCACGGCATCTACTGGAACGCTCTGCCGCTAGTAGTCGGGACCAGCGTCGCCGAGAAGATTGCATTCCCCATCTTTTGGGGGCTCATGACGCTCAGGTAAGTTTTCGCCGGCACTGTTAACAAGCTGATTGCTGGGAAGGTTCTTTATAGTCTCTGGCTGTCCTCCATGATGCTCAAAATATTATGAAGTTCCTTAAAGCTGAAGCTTAGGTCGTGGCAGAGCAGCTAAGGGGAGCAGATACGAAATCATGTCTCTTGTCTGGGAAAGTTTTAACAGTGAGTCCGTTTAAGACGTCAGGGGTTTTGGGACGGAATGTGGCTCGATACGCGAGCTGTAGTACGCCAACTTGCCCTGAGCATTCAATACGATTCCTCCCGCGCAGCTCGTTCTGCAACTCGCTCACGCCCACCGATGATCTCCCCGAGACGCTCTTCAGCCTCGTCCTGGTCATGTCGGGCCTAATGCTCTTTTCCGCGCTCATTGGAAACATCCAGGTAAGCACCTACAGTTTCCTCTCCCGTACAGCTCTTTCTGCAACGCCCTCACGCCCACCGATGATTTCTCCGAGACGCTCTTCAGTCTCGTCCTCGTGATGTCGGGCCTTATGCTCTTCTCCGCGCTCATCGGAAACATCCAGGTAAGCACCTACTTTTCCATTTCGTCAGGGGCTTTACAGGGGTGCAACTTCGAGATTCGTCAAGTCCGGCTTCCAAAGCTCGAAAGTCCAGCCCTGAAAAGGGCTCTCAGTATATTTGTTCTGTCAAGATCCTTTTTAGAGGATCTCTAAAGTTCATCACGATTCTTCGTGCTCGTCAAAACTTTCTGTAAACAAGGCGCATAACGTCCGTATCTTCTTTTGGGCGCTTCAGGATCACGCGTCGTACGCTTGTCAGCTCTGCAGTTATCAATCCCCCGTCTTCCCGTGCACCTTCTCAGGTATTCTTCCAGTCGCTGTGGACGCGCGTCGACCGGATGCGCGCGCGCCGGCAGGACCTGGAGTGGTGGATGGCGCGGCGGCAGCTGCCGATCCCGCTGCAGGAGCGCGTGGACGACTACGAGCAGCAGCACTGGGCGGCGACACGTGGCATCGACGAGGAGGCTATGACGCGCGACCTGCCAGAGGGGCTGCGGCGGGACATCAAGCGGTATCTCTGCTTGGACCTCGTCAGGAAGGTGAGAAGCGAACCAAGCTAACAAGGGACCGCTTTGGTCACAAGAGGGTATGTTGAGTGTTTACCTTTGCTTTCTGGACTTTCCTGCCACACTGAACGTGCCTGCGAAAGGTGCAAAGCTTGAGAGGTCTTGCTTGATTTACCGACCCTTCAAGCAGATTGGCCTCCGAAGAAAAGAGTTAGACGAGAAGCGCAAGATCGATCCATTTGATTGCTTTGTTTTTTGAGTGTCCGGACCACCGTCCTGTTCTGTCAGAAAGGCATTGCGATGATAAATCACTCAGGGGCTTCACAGGAGAAACGGAAGTTCTTTTATGTGCTTTCTTTGGGGAGTCTTCAAGATGTCTCACGAACGTGCGCGCAGATCCCGCTGTTCTCGTACACGGACCCGCTGCTCCTCGACATTCTGTGCGAGCGGCTGCGCCCCGTGCTCTTTACGCGCGGCCTCGTTCTGATGCGCGACGGCGAGCCCGTGCGGCGGCTCTTGCTTCTTGTGCGCGGCCGCCTGCGCAACGTGCACACTTTCGGGGGCCGCCCGAGCGTCGCCCTGCTGGGCCCGGGGGACTTCACCGGGGAAGAGCTTCTCACGTGGGGTCTCTCGCGCACTGCGGATCGGAACCGGCTCCCGCTTTCCACCGCCAGGTTAGCTAGACTTCAGCGTCCCAGATGCTTTTTTCCAGGGGATACGTTTCTCTAGTCTAGCAGGTTGTCCCTTTGTGCATCTGTGCCGCCTACACAATTTCCGAGAGCTTTTTTAAAATCCACGAGATCTTCAGATGGCTGGCCGCTTCTGGAAGCATTACGGCAGCAGTTATCTGGACACTTCCGATTACGCGTTTTTCATGGCGACGACACAGGTTCGAATCCCGTAGGTTGATCATGGTAAGTTGGGTAACCGCAGAAACAGGTAATCCTGACGAGGCTGTGTGGAAGGCGCCTGCGGTTTGAGATTGGGCAGCTGGGACAATCTCGTCAAAGATTCAATGTGGGGATGTGTTGACCAATATTGTCCTGTGGTGCAGCCTGGACTGCGTTGACACCGTGGAGGCGTTTGCGCTGGAGGCAGACGACTTGATGTACGTCACATCGCATTTCCAGCAGCGCCTGCAGAGCAAGAAACTGCGGCACACCATTCGACATTACTCGCCGGTGAGGGTGGCAAATGATATAAGCTGTATAGAGTCCTCTGACTTTGACTGGTCGACTTGACTTGCTCACTGTTGTGGAAGTTACTCCACAACAGTGAGCATGTCAAGTGTCTTTAGTTCATGTCAAGTGTCTTTAGTCCGCCTGCCAGTTTGGCGGATTTTCGAGTGCGCAGACAGCCTTTTCCTCTTCGCAACATACTGTCACCTGCTGGAGATTTAGTCTCGCTCCTCTGTACTTTCTTCCCATCACGCATGCCTCAGGCATTTCCAGAGCGTTCAACGAAAGAGTGTTCGGCAGCCCTGGTGGGACGAGATCCCAGTCCTTGCTGCGTATCTCTTGCAACAGGCGATACGTGTCTTCGTTTCCGCAACTCCGAGAGTCCACTCAAGTGAGAGCTAGACACCTCCGCAGCGTGCATTCGAAGACGACCAAAAAATATCATCGACTTTGCGCTTTCTTCTTTGTAGCATTGGCGCACCTGGGCGGCTGTGACGATTCAATTGACGTGGCGACGCTACAAGGAGGCTGCGGCCAGCCGCCGCGCGCGCGCGCCCGCGGGCCTGCCAGGACAGCTGACCGACCGCAGTAGGTCGGACGACCAGACGAGAGACAAGTTACGTATGTATACTGCTATGTTCACATCGCCAAAGCCGCAAGATTACTAGACGGTCTGCGGCGAAAGATGCAACGGCGGCTAAAAAGGGCTCGCATATTGCTGCACGCGCGCACGCTCATGGCAGCAGAGCTTGGCTGACTACTTTTATTTCAAGGTATCAAAAGGTGGTCGACTGCTGTGTAAGGACAGATTTGAATGCTCGCAAAGTAAGGAGAAGGTTTAACTGAAATGAGGTCTGCCAACGAGAATCCTAGCGGCGAACTGTGAATGATGCCAAGCAGCTCGATGTCCAATCAGCCGTTACAGACAAACGAGTATATGTCTTCAAATGGCGCTAGGATATCGTTACGGTAAGGTTTGAAGAGGTTGAGAGCCCTTGGTGACTGTGTAGGAAGTATCAGAACGTCAACTGTTGAGGAATCTTCTTGCAATACGTCGCAACATAAGGATGTTGTCAAGCAGCCGGTGCCGGTCCTGCCAACATCTACGCCTTAAAGAGGAATACACTCTAGAAGGAATCAATATTGCTGGCAACAAGGAGCACAGCCGCTCGAAATCTGTTGCTTGGAGAGCAACTTTGCTAGACTCCATCCTTCGGGGCTCTGAGATTGATTGGTTGAAATGGCCTGGGCGGGCCAGGACTACCTCTGTATACCTATATGGCACGCAATTTTGCCTCTTTACTAGAGTGGGCCCAGTGTGTCGGTGCATGCTTGAAAGCTTTCATGCATGTTTCCTGTAGCTTCGTAGGGTGCGGCAAGGTAAAACGTTTTGATGTCAGGCATTGCTTTTGTGCGAAATATGTCTTGGACTTCAATATATACATCTGTACAAGCACAGCTTAACGTTTCCCGGCGTAATGCTTGGTTATTTGTATAATCCATGTACGTATAATCTCACATGTACAAGTGAGAGCGACGGACCTCATGGACGAGTTACAGTGTAAACATCTTCGCATGCAGAAGAACAGGTCATGTTTAGATGCGACGCAGTCGAATTGCGCTCGGTGCCGGTCGCGTCGCCCGCGCGCGGCCCAGCGTTACACCTGACCCGACACATTTGACCCAATCCCCGCTTAAACCCGCGCCAAAATTCAGGCACGCGACCGGCGGCCCGGCCGGCCGCGAGAGTACGTGCAACTTCCACTTGAAGTTGCCGGCAGCGGTTCCTCAAACGTGCTGTTTCACGTGGTGTTTTTCTGGCGTGCACGCCATGTGCAGAACCCTAAATTAAGGAAGGAGAGTGAGGTCGCTACAGCCGCTCTCTGTGTGGGTACCCTGACCAGCTGATTGGACGGTAAGCAATTATGTGAACCTGCTCACCAGGTTCAGCCGGCCTTGGCACGAGTCTAGTGAAAATATCTCAATATGAAACTTTGCTTTCTGTTGTGGTTAAGAGATGATCATGATGCCAATCCGTCAGTGCAGCGGCCAGCCTATCTGAGAACAGGTCATTCTCAAGTCTCCTGAATCTCTGATGACGCAATCATGATGCAAGCTGCTGATTTGATCCATGCCATGGCATCACTGTGACGACATTTTCACATTAATCCTGGCACGTGAAGTTGAATTAGATAGGATTGCTGCTTTCTTTTACTCGATGATACAGCTACTAGCCTTGGGACCTGGCCAAAAATGCAGCCTTTCACAATCTCTTGGACCTCCAATCTGATCAAGTCGCAGGCTGTCACGGAAATCACTTAGGAGTATGGACAAATCTCCTTTTCTGAATTCCCTTGTAATTGTGAAGATTGTATAGCGTCCTTGCAAGGGCTGCCTCCAAAGGAAACGAATATCGGGGCTTACAAAGCTTCTACGTCTGCCACTGTTCAAGATTCCAATTGGGTGTGACTGGGGCAATCGGAGGGCGTCAATGACGGGAAGAATTGCGGATCGTGGCTCTGAGTCGCAGCAAGCGCCGGTCATGAAGGAACTTGCCGCACCAAATAATGTCTCGGCCAACTTTACATTGTATTAGTGTCTAAGCTCCCAAGAGCCAGCCTGCGGAGGGGGGGGTTATGGGGGGCCGCAATCGAATCAGGTGCGCTTCTCAGAACCTCCAGTTACTTACCACCTTCTTCGAAACCATGAAACTGAAACGTGAGACGTCCTTGATCAGCCAGTAATCTGTGCACTTGGCTGCTTACGTCATCGTGATGGCTGCGCGTCAGGCAAAAAACGGCTAAGAATATTCTCTGATTCAAAAACTGGCAATGAGAAGGGCAGCTCTTGAGAGCCTATTCAAATTGTTAATTGCTTTCAGCACACAGCGGTCTACGGCAGATGCAGCAGACTCCTATGCCCTAATCCAGTAAACTGCCTGCTAGGAGCATCTACTTCATCCAAAGCTTTGCTAAGCAAGGAGCAGTGGCCTGTTCAAATGTGCATCCAGCCTGCAATCAGCTGCTAGCAGAGGTGCCTGCAGAATTGCATGACACAGGCAGCTCCAATCAGTGCCAGTTCGAATGAGAGCAAAGAGAAGAAGGTTCAAAGAATTTAGGCCACTGAGCAGAACAAAGTTATATCAGTTTGACCTAAGCTAGTTTGGTGCTCGGTTTCACAATTCATGCCCGTTTGCAAGACCAGATTCAACTTGACCCGGTTTCCCATCTGAGTTCCGCCTCTTCTTACATAGTGCTTGCTCTCAGTTGTCACTCATGAATCCTAACCGTTCAGTCAGGGAAGAAACGCTGGCCACATAAGGTACCTTCTCAATCAGGCTTTCATCAGGTCGCAGCAGAATGCGGTTCCAATCTCAACTCAGACTTCTCTTGTCTTGCAAATAACGCAGGCCTCTTGAGAATGCCGACAACCCCAGCAGTGAAAGGAGGGATAGTGAGGTCGAGTCAGGTCCCGCAGAATGGAAGGTTTACGGTCGAAGGCATCGCGGGGGCTCGAGTGGGGAGCTGCAGTTCTTCGAAGAGGTCGAAGACCAGCCGTTGAGGAGGGCGGGCAAGAGATGGCTCTGGTTCGACACAGTATTGAATCCTCATTCAAAGGCTATCATGGTGAGCTAAGCAGATTATACATCAGCCCTGCTCGGAGTAGAGCAATCTCAGTTGGCAGCTGCGAGAAACTCAGAAAAAGACTCCTAGATCTGAATCTCAAAGACATTCCTGGAAAGTTCCGAGTCCCTGCTGCAGCTTGTACTGGACCAGTCTCCGTTCGAACCTTGGAAGCTATTTTGCTTCTCAATTGTAAAACCCCTCGCTTCTCTACCAAAATGTGCGAATCAACCAGAAGCTTTCACATGAGAATTATGCTCCCACAAGCTTCTCTGATATTCCACGTATCATCTCGTTCTCCACCAGGTGTGGAACCGGGTCTTCCTGCTGTCGCTGCTGAGTGGCACGGTGGTCGACCCCCTCTTCTTCTACCTCCTCGCGGTGGACCTCTCCGAGCTGTGCGTCTACGTCCACGAGCCGTTCGCGATCGCCGTTACAGTGTTACGCACCATGAACGACGTGCTCTACATTCTTAACATGTGGCTCCAGTTCCGCACGGCATATGTCTCGCGCTCCTCGCTGAAACTGGGGATCGGCGCGCTAGTGACCAGCCCGCGCAAAGTCGCCATGAACTACGTGCACGTTCTGCGCGGGGGCCTTGCTCTGGACATCCTCGTCATTCTGCCGTGCCCGCAGGTGACTGCTCAATCTTGACTTAAAAACACGCAACTTATGTCACTGGCCTCGAATCCATTTCAAAGTTGAGACGATTGAAAAGGACATGAAACAACCAGCAGATTGGTTCAGCAGAACTTCCTTGAAGCATACCCTCCAATCGAATGGAACCGACATTAGCTCCAAGTAGGAGGCAAGAATGGGATTGCTTGCACCTCGGAAGTAGGAGAACCTTTTGTTCCTGAAGAGCCTCTGCCACAATGTGCCCGCCTGTAAAGAACGCATATTCGAATCGTCCGACAACAAAGGGCTCCTAACGGCAGCTTGCTGCGCTCATCAGTCACTGTCTGGAAACGGCAGCACGCTTTCTTTCAAAGTCTGCTTTCCATCATCCTCATGCACTCTTACACACTCAGTTCCTGCTCATTTTCCTCATCCTTCATTCTTCTCCCCCTTTCTAGTTCACCATCTGGATCCTGGTTCCGCACTTGATGACGTCAGGCTCCACCGCAAGCGCGACCACCGTGCTCCTCTTCGCTCTTCTCGTCCAGTTCATCATCCGGCTCTTCCGGTACTGCGCTCTAGTTCGTCGGATGCAGCGCGTGGTGGGGTACATCTTCTGGGGCTCCTGGTGGGGCTTCGTCCTCAACCTGGCAGCCTACGTCACCGCCGCGCACGTAAGCACGTCATAGCCTAGTCTGTGGAAAATTCAAAGGTGCTCATACGTGTGATTCCGGGCGCCTTTGGCTCCCGAAATCACAGGCTTCCTTTCCCGTTCGCAAAGGCTGCAAATTCCACAACCCGTCATCGTCGGAACACTGAATCTAGTTGGAAATGATTGATTCGTTTTATCCCGCACGTTCCTAACTTATCTGTTCAACGCTCAGGCGAGAAAGACACCTTCATCTAATACCAACGTTCGCAAAACTTCTTCGCTCTCCAGCCTTCCGACTCGCTTCTCTTCCTTTACTTTCAAAGGGCTTTTCTCCGCACACCCCTCTCAAATTTCTGCTTCTTGAAAGCAGCCTTTCCTCCCGGGGTCCTCGTTTCCTGCTTGTTGCCAGCTGTATCTCGCGCTAATCTCCTCTTCTTACCCCACGTTTCTCCTAGCTTCTAATCCTTCTTACCCCACTCCCTCGCCCCGGGTACGTTGTTTCTCGGTTCACGTCCTGACGCTATTGCCTCCCCCTGGTAGGTGTTCGGCGCCCTGTGGTACCTCTTTGCCGTCGCCCGAGTCCACAGCTGCCTGGCTCACAAGTGCGACCAGACTCCCGGGTGCACCCACTACATTCTCGGCTGCGACCCCCCCATCGAAATGGTTCATCACCCCCACTTCAGCGCCGCGCGCGCGGCTTGGACTGGCAACCTGAACGTGACCACGGAGTGCATTACGGACGCAAAGTCGTTTCATCACGGGATCTACTGGAACGCGCTGCCCCTGGTGGTCGGGACCAGCGTCGCGGAGAAGATCGCGTTTCCGATTTTCTGGGGTCTCATGACGCTCAGGTGAGTCACCCGCACGAGAAAGTATGGAGATCAGGAAGGTTTCTTGCACACTCATAGAGCTTGAGTGGATGTGCTGCAAAAAGATCTTTGCTACTTGTTCAATCTCACTACTTGAAGTGCAACATGATTGGGTTTGAAGAGAAGACAGCATCCCATTTCTTAAAAACGTGGTCTTTTTATTGCGGAATCTCTGAATGAAAGATAGCCAATCTTCTTTCACAAACTCCCGTTCGGGTGATCAGCCATGATTTGCGCAGAAATGCAGGAAACCTTTCAATCCGAACGGTGGACGACGAAAGCGAAAACGAGAAAGTCCGACGGAACAAGTAGCTAAGTGCTCAGTACAATCCCCTCCTCCACGAATCAACAAACCTTTCGCATTCTGTGTTGCTTTTGCAGCTCGTTTTGCAACTCGCTCACGCCCACAGATAACCTCCCCGAGACCCTCTTCAGCATCGTCCTCGTCTTGTCAGGCCTGCTGCTCTTCTCCGCGCTCATTGGTAATATTCAGGTAGGCACCTCAAGTTCTTGCTTTCAAGTTAGATTCATAGTCATGGAACTTTGGAATTCCGCATTTTGTTTTCGGTGACTGGAAGGCCAGCTGCTCTTTTCCAGGTTCTCTCGATCCTTGCACCTAAGCTTTGAGCAAGGTATGAGAGCCGGAAAGCTTCTGCCTTTCCGGTCTTCTCAGCGATCCGAGGAATTAAAGGGCTGTGTCCCGTTTTGTCCTTGTACCGTCCAAAGCGCGTCAGTATTCTTGTGAGTGACGCGCTCATTCCAATTTCTTTTCTGCCTCGGTCTGAACACCACCCCAAAAAAGTAACTTGATTGAGGTGTCTCTTCTCTGCTTGTCTTCCCCAGGTGTTCTTCCAGTCGCTTTGGATCCGTGTGGACCGCATGCGCTCGCGCCGGCAGGACCTGGAGTGGTGGATGGCGCGGCGGCAGCTGCCGCGGCCGCTTCAGGAGCGCGTTGACGACTACGAGCAGCAGCACTGGTCGGCTACCCGGGGAATCGACGAAGAGAACATGATTGCAGATCTGCCGGAGGGGCTGAGGCGGGACATCAAGCGCTACCTCTGCCTAGACCTCGTCAAGAAGGTGAAGAGCTTCGAGGCAAAACTTGGTCACTCAAAAGCGAGAAAGTTTGAAGTGGAGGAACGAAAGCGACAGAAATGAAAGTCGTTCAAACCAGTTGTGGGGAGAGAAGTCAAGTACTACTCTGTGGTCACACTTCTTCTTTTAAGGAGATTGATGAGTCTGCTTCGATGATGAAGCGCGGCCCACAAAGGTTCAACGTCTGAAACTTAAGCGCTTCGTCCTTTGCCTCTCCAACCCCCTTTTGAGATAAGTTTCCGACTGCTCGCGCGCGCGCAGATCCCGCTGTTCTCGTACACCGACCCGCTGCTCCTCGACATACTGTGCGAGCGGCTGCGCCCAGTGCTCTTCACGCGCGGCCTCGTTCTAGTTCGCGACGGCGAGCCCGTGCGACGGCTCTTACTTTTGGTGCGCGGCCGCCTGCGCAACGTGCACTCAGTTGGAGGACGCGCCAGTGTCGCAATTTTGGGCCCGGGGGATTTTACCGGGGAGGAGCTGCTGACGTGGGGGCTCGCGCGGACGGTTGACCAGCACCGCCTGCCGCTGTCCACTGCCAGGTCCGCCCGACTATGCTCTTTTCGAACACTTCCCGCTGTCTTGCCACGATTTCATTCGCGACCGTTGAAACAAACGGGACGCATTAAGGTTGGGGTTTGATCGAGCAGATCGAGGAGAACGGATTGCGCCTCTAGGCTTCTCGGAAGATGTCCCGCAAAATACTCTTCTGCGTAGTAACTTTTAGTCCTTCAACGACAGATCGACCTGAGACGAAGTGAGAAGTTCTCAGAGTGCAGAGTCAGAAGAAGTTCTTCCCAAGGCTAAAGCCAACGAAGTATTAAAAGAGCATTTCGTGCTGCATCTGTTCGGAAGGCTGTATCCGCGGGCCGGCGACAAACTTGCTGTTTCCGATATTCCCACAACATATTTACCCACAGATTTGTCTCGAGCTTCAAACGTCAGGCTCTGTTTTAGCCGAGTCGTCAGCTTGTAAGTTTGATGCAAATGACACTGCAGGGACGTCTGCCGATTCTTCTTTGTTTCGTCAAATTCTGTCGTCTTACGCAGCCTGGAGTGCGTTGACACCGTGGAGGCGTTCGCACTGGAGGCGGAGGACCTGATGTACGTCACGTCGCACTTTCAACAGCGCCTGCAAAGCAAGAAACTGCGGCACACGATCCGACATTACTCGCCGGTAAGATTCTATCCTGAGCCCCTTGCTTATATATCCTGGCGGTGTTATCAACCTCACTCCGCCCAGTCGAATTCGTCTAACATAAACTGGTTACGAAGTGGTTAGAATTTTGTCACTTGGTCTGACGACCTCTTGTTTGAGCGACCCACTATCACACGCCGCATGCATCCGTAACGAGATATCGTGGACTGTCCAGCCCACTGAGCGCTGAGTCTGTCATCATTACTGAAGCATCAGTACAAAGGGCTGACTGGATTCATTGTGCAGAATTGGTCGGCAGTCTTTAGGAGAAGTCCAAGAGCCTCGTAAAACTTCGTTTTTGTGAGAAAATGACGGACAGTGTCAAAGAAACCTTGCAGATCCCAGCTAGTACGCTGACCAAAAGGCGGGTTGTCTGACCTGTTTGTGGGACTAGAGGTTTCGGATAATTGATGCGGTTCTTAGAAGAGCGGCACCAAGGTTTCAATTAGCTCTTTCGTTTTGTCACAGCATTGGCGCACGTGGGCGGCCGTGACAATTCAGCTGACGTGGCGGCGCTTCAAGGCGGCCGCTGCGAGCCGCGGCCCGCGCACGGCCTCGGGCCTCGTCCCGGTCCCGGGGCAGCCTACCGACGACCCGACGAGGGACAAGTTGCGCATGTACACTGCTATGTTTACGTCGCCCAAGCCGCAGGATTAACATGTTCACAATGGAGACATTATGGCTCGCATACTTTGCACGCGCGCGCAAACTGAAGCACTAGGAGAGGTTTCAAAAGTGCTAGTTATAGAAGCGAGGATAGTTAGGATGTTGAAAGGTATGCAGCTTAGAAAAGTAGGCGCGGGCCAGCCTTTGAGCTCTTGCGAAATTGATTTTGACTTGTGAGCTTCGAACGTGGTGGATACGTAGTGACTGTCTTCATTGTCTTCTTGAGTTCGTTGTCTTCATTGCCGTTGTATGTGCACGGCAATGAAGACAACAAACTACTTTTGAACTCTCGGGTTCTGAAGTTGATTGTCGATTTGAGGATTTTTGGCTGGCGTCGCACCGGAGTCTTCAATCTATGGTCGCTGACATCTCGCAGGAAGTTTACGTAAGAGGTTATGGGCTTGACCGTCCGCCCTTGTTAAGCCAACCGTCGGTTCTGGTTAACAGAGGTGATTCGCAGAACCCCCGGTAAACTTGAAGCTGTCGTAATCCGTATACGCCTGTCGAGGGGCGCGGGCGCTGGCCATTGGACGGTGTATCAGAAGAGTCACCTTTCTTATCCAACGGCAGACAGCTTTCGGATACCATTGATGATGGACCTGCAATGATGGCGCCGCCTTTCATATCATTGACCCATGTCTTGTATGTACCACGTGGAAGGTGGTGCTCCACGTGGCCAGATTCCGAGGATCTACCGCCCAGGGTATGGAGCCCTGCCGTGCGCAGTCCTGAGCACAGCTTGACTTGACTAAGGACTTGCTAGCGTCGCAGAAGCTGTGCTTGTAGCTACTTGTACCGTCCTGGGAGCTGCCATATGTATGTTCTATCACACGTTCATCTGAGGAATGTACCTGGAACAGTGATTGAGCCGTCTTTCAGATGCTCAAAAGTAAATGCGCTGCATTGTTTGTGGCGTCTCGGGATAGTCTGTGACAGTTTATGACGTCTTGGTTATGCCGATGTTGGGGTGCAAAGTGAGCAAGTCAGAGCAAAGGATTGTGCGGGTTCCAGCCTGCTAACGCCCTTTGACAGCGGCACGATAGAAGGCATCATGCAAGGTGGTGTCCAAACTTTGCAGATATCAGCAGCTCTGCATGGGGGTGTCGTTGGACGACTTGTCTTCACTGAGCTTCTTCAAGCAGGCAATGCAAAGCTCTTGGCATCGAATCCTGCGACGCAATCTTATGAGCAACGAAAGGCTTTGAGGTCTCTTTCAGAGACCCTTGACAGGAGACGGTGGTGTTGTACGCTGTGGTGTGTGCACGGCTCGTGCACAAAGAGACGTACTGCCTTACCCCCTCAAAGAAGAATTGAGCAATATCATGGCGTCCGTCCGTAATGGTATTGCTTCTTTTCTCTCGAGGCTTTTTTTTTTCCACACTGAGATGTGGCCTCCTGAAACTTGAGACAAGGCGTCCTCTTGATGGTTGCAGCATTTACGTCTTGCTTTCAGAGTTGCTTCACCAACTTTCGATCGGAGGTTGCTCGGGCAGATTGCTGATGCTTGGAGCTGATACGAGTCCTTCCACCATGTACTAGGGTCTTACAGCATTGCATGACCCTTGTGTGTAAAATTCTCAAAAGAGTTGCCCTGTTCAAGATGCTTTTCCACAATGTCAAACAGTATGGACATGGTTTTGGACAGCCCTTGTATCCGTTGAACCTTGTTGGATCAGGAATATGGTCAAAGGACCATGAATGCTGTCAAGACATTGCAGCAGAGTGCTCTTCCAATCTGCTGGTTGGCCCAAAACACTCTGGTCTCAGCAAGTAGGCATTCTGTCTACAGTCATACAGTCAATCAGACTCACCTCCAACCTTCCTACTTTGCAGCAACTCTTTTGCTGGCCATCCTTTGCTTCACCTCAGCAGCCACTGCTGACCTTACCACTGATGTCAGCAACGACGCCTCCCGTCGCCACCTGCTACAGGCTTCCTGCCCTGCAACAGGCAGCACTTGCTACACAGCGGATGGCACCACAGGTTACTGCTGTCCAGGGGGTTACAACTGCTACTCTAGCGCCGGCCTGACCTGCTACCTCCAGGGCGTGTCCTATCCGTCCTCCTCCTCTGGGGCAGTCACCAATGGCTTTGTGTCTGGAAGTCCCCCTGCGGAAGCGCCAGCTCCTCAGCCTGGATGTGAGTAGATCTGTGTTTCTTCTGATCTCCCTATCCTCAGCAACATTATTGGGCCCTTTTGCTAGACAGGACTGTCACTCCTGCCTCCTCAAGCAGCCAAGCTTTAGCTTTTCTGGTCTGTGCGCATGCAGCTGCAAAGGCCCTAGCTCACTTCGAGGTAGAGAAACACAACATCAACGAAGCCTTTCAATGTAGGATGATTGAACACGAGTCAGCAGACTAGACTTGGTGCAACTCTGCCGCTGCACCAAGTCTTCTTAACCACCACATCTTGACTGTTCTTGCTTGTAACTGCCAACCAGCTGACCCCACTCTCTACCTACTCTTTGCCACCTGACTTGTCTGCCTTTTTGAGCACTGTTTTTCTCAAAGAACTACTTTCAAGTACTCGAAGTACTTCTTTGTTGACTAGCTCTTGACGATCCCTGGGTTTCAATAAAGTCTTATCTCTTATTGCAGCCGCGGTTGGTGTTCCTTTGACTGGCTCGAGCTGCACTTCCTCTGCCTACCCAACAACCTGTACAACTGCGGACGGTTCTGCTCGGTACTGCTGTCCGAGCGGGTCTGGATGCTTCAGCTCGAGCGATTTCACCTGCTACATCCAGGAAGCAACAGGCGTGTATCCCTCTGCGCCTTCCAACTTCGATTGCTCCAAGATCATTGAGATCACAGTGGATGAAATTCAGGCGCTCTTCTTGACCGGAGAGCTGACCTCACGTGCCCTAATCGAGTGCTACCTGCAGCGCATTGCGGACTTTGACAACCCAATAACCTTCAAGGGCGAGGTAAGGTGCAGAGATTAAGCGTGCAACTTTGATTCACTCTTCCTGTAGATGAGCTGCTTCCATTACCAAGACTTTATGGTGAGGTGATTTGCAGATTTGAGGTGCCTTGGAAGTGAGTTTCGCCTCCAAAAAGCGCGGCTGCCTCTAGTGTAAAGCTACCTCTCAGGCGGGCCGATAATCGACTGATTCGTTTGCTAGGCAAGAAGAGGACTAGAACTTGTAAGCAGGAGTCGTTTCTCCAAAATTCATGTCTGCAGGGTGATCCAGCGTGTGCGCGGTTTTTGAGTCAGGCCCCCTTTCTAAGATGCTTAGCATCCTGACAGAACCACCAAGAGACGGTGAAAGCGAGCTCATTAAGTACTCCTCCCGATTTCTAATTCCGTCATGTCTGTGCAGGTTGCATACGCAACAAATTCCGTCATCGAGTTGAACCCAACAGTGCTGGCAGACGCAGATGCCAAAGACGCCGAGCGAGCGGCATGTCTTCCTACTTGCAACCTCAGCAAGATCCACGGGATCCCCGTCCTGCTCAAAGACAACGTGGCAGCAGACGGGATGAATGTCACAGCAGGTGAGCTGCTTCACCAGAGGGGAAGCAGAAGCAGAGGAAGATGTTGTCAAATTGAGGATCCTAGAGATGGTGGACGGTAATGTTGGATTAAGGGACTAGAGAAGCTCATTGTGAAAGATCTTTTTGGAGCAAGAAAAGTTAGAAGCAGATGGTGGAAGGTCTTTAAAGACCAAGTGAACTTATCCGCTGTCAGAGAAATTGAGAAAACCTTCTCAAACCAAGAGAACCAGGAAGCCACTGGTGCAACATCAGTTACGACAAGGGAACTCGGACATTGATGTTGGAAGATCTTTCACATCAAGGGATCCAGCTAGACATGGTGGAAGCTTTTAATAGATTAGGGAACTTCGAAGCCCTGTTGGAAGTCCTTTCATATCATGGTGGAGGATTCTTTCAGACGAAGGAAATTTCGGAGCTACTAAGTTGGTCGAATCTCTTATCAGACCAAGAGAACTGTGTACAAGCTCATGGTGGACGGTCTGCTGAGCTCTGCAGAATGTTACATTCATAGAGTTGCTAACCAATCAGAGGGTAAAGTACCACCGTGCACATACCATCCTGCTTCTTGCAGGCTCCTACGCTCTGCTGGGAGGCTATCACTCCCCCGCGTTCCTGACAATCCTTATTCTGAACGCTGGCGGCATTATTCTTGGCAAGGCGGGCCTGTCTGAGTGGGCCAACTTCAGAAGCATTTACTCTGTCTCAGGATGGTCTGGCCGTGGAGGTCAAGTCAATGTAAGTCTGCCTTCAAAGTCAGAGGAAGGCTTCCATTTCTTTCTCCTTGAAAGCCGACGTTTTGAGCTAGGGGCGGAGAATCGACAGCCACTATTGAGAAGCAGCAGCAAGGGTCTTTCCTTGTCGATTTCGTCACGGGGTAGACAATAACACGTACGTCTTAAGAGGCGGTTGGTTGTTGCGGTCAGCTTGGTCCTTTGTGGAATAGTTAGTTTAGCGTTTAAATACTGTCGGTCAGAGCGAGTCAGATCGAGTCAGACATTTTCTGCGAGGAAGAACAAAGGAAATCCTTCCGAGTAGGAAGAAGCGAATTGTGAAGGCTTTTGAGAGCCTTCTTGAACCCGTGACCCTATCCCGGACGTGACGCTTTTGATAAGTCGTGCTTGATTGTGCTGCCTTGCAGAGACTGCATGCTTTAAATACACAGTATCGCAAGCACAGTCAAAGGAGAGGAAAATCTTCAAAGCTCGTCTTTGGATTGCGGATAAGCGCAGAGCCATTTCCTAGATCAAAGATCCAGCACTTTGCTCGTGTTTTTCTACCCCTGGTGGACCAACAAGCAGGCTAGCAGGGTAAGATCTGACAGTTGGAAGCGCGGAGCAAGTTCTTCGAAGACCACACACCTTTCAATTTAAAGCATACCTTGCTTGCGTATTGAACCTTTCTGCAACATTCCACCTGTTTCTATCTTTTCCTCCAGGATCCGTACGTTCGCTACTTCATCGACGGTCAGGACAATATCACCGATCCTTACACCAACATTCCTAGCGCAGTCACGCCAGGAGTCTACTACAACGCATCCAATCCAGGCATTGTGTCAGGATCTTCGTCTGGTTCTGCAGTTGCAGCAGCGGCCAATATGGTGAGACCACAGTGGCGCATGTCCAACCTTCGAAGAATGCAACTTCTTTTACCTAGTAACAGATTCCGACAAGTTCCAGGTGCTGCAGGCAAGCGACGTTGAAAATAATAAGAAGTGCTTGCTCCATAGAGTGACATCCGATTTGGAAAGTGCAAAGCGAAGGACTTGCATCCGTTGCTGGTGCACAAGCTGCCCGTGCTTATCATATGTCGTAGTTCCATCCGTCCATGTTTCTATAGAAAGATAAATGCACAAGCAATTGTGACTCGGTATGGATTGAATTACAAACCAAGCTCTCTCGTGCAGGTCACTTTGACGATTGGCTCTGAAACTAGCGGGTCCATTTTGTCACCCAGTCAGTTCAATGCAGTGGCAGGCATCAAGCCGACAGTGGGCCTTGTTAGCAGGAGCGGAGTAGTGCCTCTGTCAGCCTCACAAGATACTGCAGGGTAGGAATCCGGGTTGATGCACTTTCTGTTTCTTGCATGTTTGTCGTGTTTTCGCCGATTGGAGGCCTGTTAAAGCTGATTGTAGTGTTCCTCAGCGAGAGTGAAAAGTGTTTAGTCCCTTCACTCTCCTTCTATGCGCTTATGTTTTGCTGAAGCAACCGGCAAAGCTCGACATTCTGCTGTGTGAATATCGGAGAGGCAATGCCGTTAAATGACTTAAACAAAGCTTGCAGATAGCCTTTTAAGAGTAGCATTATCATTTTTCCAGGCCCATGTGCCGCACTTTAACGGACGCCACCTATTTGCTGGACGTCATTGCTGCACCGGACGCAACCGACCCTGTAACGCTCACTCAAGTGGTTCCTGCTGGAGGTTACGCACAGTTCCTGAATAAGAATGGGCTGCAAGGTGGGGGTGCTTCCTCGAAGTTTAGTAGAGCGTGCTTGAATTCTAACGGACGCTTTACAAGGCTGACGTCTGCATTTGGAGGATCCCTGACGTGGAAGCTTGAATGGACTTGATAAACTCAGAAGGGGCTGCTTTTTCACTCTTGCAAGTTCTTCCCATACGCCGAGTATCGATATTGCTTTCTTAGTCCGAGAAGTATCACATGCACACGTTCATCCTGCTTGACCAACTTCTGCAGGCAAGAAGATTGCGATCGGCCCAGTAGGACCGTACGATGGAGCCGACGACCAGATCATGGCCGCCTACGCTAAAGCCGCAGAGTTTATGAGGTAAGCAAGGCAAGGTCTACTTTCAGGTTTTTGAAGGCTCTCTCTTCCTCATTTGCTCGTCCAATCACCGTTAGAGAAAAGATTGCAGTGAGTTCCTGGACATAAGCACATAAGCACAGGAGGCTTCTCGAACGTACACCTTAGTGTCGGACAGTATCTGGATGGCCACGTGCCTCGCGTGTTGTGGATCAGCTTTAGCTTGATGTACAAGCTGAATCACAGTCCTCGTAGACGTTCTAGAAGAAAGCAAACCGTCTCAAACGTAAGATACTCGCTGCAAGATAGGTTCTTCTCTCGCTATGCGACCTGATCACTATCCGTGCGCGCATGGCGGTGTCAAATGACGACTTCGTTAAACAGAGCAACTCGCTTTCATCTGCAGGTCCGCGGGCGCTACCGTGGACGTTCTACCTGACAACTTCACCTTGCCAGGCGACGACCTAAGCACCGGACTCTTGCTCTGGTACGACTTCAAGCAGAACATTGCCACGTACCTCAGCGGTAGGTCAAGCTCCTCTTTGCTTTCTGTTACATGCCGCTTCACTCTAAAGGGATAGGTTCTCACAACGGCAGGCAGAGTCTAGAAAGCGTCTTGGCAAGAAGATGGTTCGGATGAAAGCTCGAGCCCCTACTTCTATGCACCTCCTCAAGTTCTTGCTTGCTTCCGGTAGAATAATTCTCACTGTGAGCGATTCAGCCGTTTAGGAACGAGCTGTGAAGTCAACAAACTTGCAAGGCGTCGAAGCCTCTTTACGTTCTATGAGTCTGAAAGACAGACATAGCAGATCTTATCTGGAAAAAGCTTGCAAGTGACGATCTGTCTCTTCTTCTTGCAGAAGTCACCTGGGCTCCTGGCGTTACTCCCAAGAACAACCTGGAGGACTTGATCCAATTCAATCTGGGTACGTCTTTTTTACTTTCTCCTCATTTCAGTTCTGACTTGTGCCCCTTCGTTATGCAGTGTGCTCTCACTGGAGAATGCCTGTGGTTGAACATGATGTCAAAGCTAGCAAGAGCGATTTCTCGGCCGTCGAACTCCCCCATTCTGGCCCCATCCGACGGCCAGTAGTGGAGCTCACGAGCATTGAAAGCCTCGCGTAAATTTTGCCTTTTCGTGCACTTACTTTTCGGGCCTCTTGTTAAGGCCTTGTACTTGATACAATCCGGATAGATGCTTACTTTGACCTGGATTTTCTGTATTTCTCGATCTAGTGAACAGCAAGCCCAGTGCCAACAGTAAGCATTTTGGGGTTACTCAAAACCCGAACCTAAGGAAACACCCGCTCCGCACCCGTACCCACCCTAACCCCCTAACTAACCCTACCTGTCTCCGTTACTGTTCACTTGCTGTTACTGTTCACTGCATAAATCGGAATAAATTTTCCACACCTTTTGTTCAGACAACTACTTGCTGGAGTTCCAAGGCGGGACGTGCTGCCGCGGTCAGGTCGCGTACGGCAACTTCTTCCAGGACATCTTCGACGTGGCCCAGGTAAAATGCCACATCGTTTGCATCTTCCAAGCCGTATGCCGATTCAAAAGCTCTTCAGCTTGTCTTGTAAGGGCATGCTCTTAATACTTTGCAAGTCCTGGAGCTTGTGACAAAGTGGCCCGTTTATTTTCGGTGGTGGGAAATGGCTGTTTGATTGAGAAAGGACTGGAAAGCTCTTCCTTAATCGTCCCTTGATTGAAGCGCGAAGCGTTCATCCGGTGCAGATTAGATCAGCTTCAGGTTGAGGTGCCACGTGGATGTCTCTAGGAACCCTCTTCTTGTAAGCGTACTAATATCCTCCCAGATCACTCCAACCATCTAAACGGTTTACTTTCCCTTTAATCTTGCAGAATACCAGCGGATTTGACGACCCAACTTACATGCAGTACAAAGCGGTAAGGCATGCAGTGCTGCCTAAGAAGTACGGTCGAGTCCAACTGCCGTCCGTTGCTTTAGGCTTCTGCTCGTCGCTTCGCCGCTAATGACTGATTGTTTTTTCACATGCTTCGAAGACTGCAAGAGAGGGGCCTTGGCAAATTCAAGCTGCGCCCGATATGTTGCTGTGATTGCCAAGTTCGAAACATATGCAAAGTCTGACTCCTGTCTTATAGCGCCCTATGAGAGAACGGATATAGGAGAGGCAGTTTCTAAGTTGGAGCGTCAAACCTAGAGGTCTTGGAGATCAGAGGGTGTTGCAGGCCGTCTCATACTCTTCTATTAGAGGTATTTGCTCATCAACCCGCTAGGTCTCAACAGAATCTTCTTGTGGGCTGCAGAATGCGGCTCAAACCAAGGTCCTAATCGAACAGTTCTTCCAATCCAACGGCTACGATGCCATCACGTCTTTGGGTGACTACATTGACGACTTTGCGCGCACGCAGTAAGTGTGACACATACTTTGCCGTTGTTTTCTTCTTGTTTACTTACTCGTGCGTTCTCGACACTCTCTAAACAAAATCAGCCGCCACATTTTATCAACGACCCGCTTTCCTCCTTCTTGAATGGTGCTGCTTTTGGAACTTCGTAAGAAGATCAAGTAGTATGTGTACAGATGCCAACTTCTTGTGTTTCCTTACAGGCAGCCCGGGGTTACCGTTCCCCTTGCGCTTTCCGCGGCTGGCTACCCGCTCGGCATCATCTTCCACGGGCTGTCCTACACGGAGGGAAAGCTCATTGAGATTGCGTACGCATTCGAGCAAGGATTTGGCTTCGGGCGTCCGGCCCCCACTTATTGCGACAGCGCTAGCTGCTCTTGAAAAAAGATGGAGAAAGTTCCTAACTTATTGGTAGTGCGGCAGAGCGGCAAACAGCCAGAAAAGCCTAAACGTTGCAGAACTTTCTTGCAAAAACGATTGGAAAGGCGTTCTTGGTGTCCTTCAATGTAAGCATGGGAAGGGTATTTTGTGGCGTGAAGGTAGACTCGGCGTTTGCTAGGCGCGGTGCGGGGGACATCAAAACTTAGGCCAAGCGCGCTGTTTCTTCTGCCTGATTGGCAATCTGGTCCCGTGCAATCATGTATGCACATCCATCATGCAAGGCAGGTTCGGGTGCTCTCGCGCGAACGACGCAATACTTATGAGGAGGTACAGAAGGATTTTGAGATCTCGTACTCGCATTGTTGTCGTATCTTTGTATACGTTTATACCGTCTCGTTCTAAGTGAAGGTGCATCAATCACTTCAGAATGTCACGGGCCGAACCTTTGAATCGCCGAGGCTCGAGAGTACATTCACCGATCTCCGACATTGGTTTAGCACGTGGTATCGGACCGATTGATCTTTTGAAAGCGCAGACACAAATGTAAGAGAGGTCAGAGGGACTGGCAGATGTATTTAACCCTTCCGATCTCACTCGAAGTTCAATTCAGGGTTGACGTGCTTAGCCGTTATCATCTGTTCCTCCAGCGTTCAATCCTCATTTAATGTGCCTTCCATAAATCTCTGATCGTGTTAAACTTGCATCAAATCAATCGTAATGGCGGCTACGTATCCCTTCCTCATTTCGGATTCCTGTCTGCATCATCTGTTCAGTGGTCAGCGATCGCTAGCCATCAGTTTCTAAACAGTTGATGGCCTCGTTATGATCTAGATTAATGACACCAAGCACCCTCAAAATCTATTTTACGACTGTTAACTGCATGCGTTCGCATGTTCAAGCCTCTGCAAAGCACCACCAATCCGCATGCATTGCGAGCCCTTTCGAATTTCGACCATCATCACCAAGTTAATGCGAGCTGCCTAATCTTGCGGTTTCGGCGACGTAAACATGGCAGTGTACATTCGCAGCTTGCTGCGCGCACTTTGCGCGGGGTCGTCGGTCGGCTGGCCCGACAGCGCGGCGAGGCCGGACAAGGACAGGCGCGGCCGCGCGCCATGGGCCTTCGCGGCCGCCTTGTGGCGTCGCCAGGATAATTGAATGGTCACCGCCGCCCACGTGCGCCAGTGCTGTTGAGATGAAAATGAAGACTTGGGTTTGGCGTTACGGGCTCACTTTATGCAAGGGTGGATCTAGTTGTGGATCTAGCGCGCATGCGGTAAGTCGTGTTCTTTCAGCTACAAGACGCTTGCGCTTCTTGGAGAATCGACGCAGCAAGATAGGCAGCGGCCAGCAGAGACTGGGTAAGTTGGATTGGACACACAGGCCGGCAGTGTTGCCTATGTGCTTCTGGATAGATTGACAGCGTATATCTTTTTGAAGCAGGCGGACGCACGAAGAGGCACACTTTAAAAGGCATGATTGTGCGAACAGATCCGATCAACGAGTCGAATGGAGCGCATCTCACCGGCGAGTAGTGTCGGATGGTGTGCCGCAACTTCTTGCTCTGTAAACGCTGCTGAAAGTGCGACGTAACGTACATCAGGTCATCCGCCTCCAGCGCGAACGCCTCAACGGTGTCAACGCACTCCAGGCTGCACAACGAGGATCAAGAGTTGGCACCAAAGCAGAGTATAGTCTCTGCTGCAATAAGAGTTGATCTTGAATTACTCACTGGAATCAACGCAGTTGCGGATGCACAAACAAGCTAAACTAGATTGTCATCCTGGTCAGTCAGTCACTTTCCGAGGAGTGCAGATCCACCACAACAAAGTGACCCGTTGAGCAATCCGAAGCGGCACAATGCCCAAGTCGTGGTGCCAAACAAGCTTCGGACCACATGCGCCGTTTCCAGCAGGACACTTGACGAACCTCGATCCATATCGTTTACTATGATGTGACTCCAAGAATCTATCCTGTAGACCCCGCTTCCGTCACGAGCATCACAGGGTTCCAGTTGACAAGCACCCCAAATGAGTGCTCAAATTCTTTGCTGCCCGCCTCGAGTCACCCTTGGTTGTTTATCTCCGACTTGTAGCCCTGAAGTTATTTGAAAAGGGCGAACAAGTCGGCTCCCTTTCCTGAATCTAGTCGGGGATGCAGAGGGTCACAAGAAGCGCGAAATCTTTGAGGGGCGGGCCATTCCGGAACTGACCTAGCGGCGGAGAGCGGGAGGCGGTTCCGGTCCGCCGTGCGCGCGAGCCCCCACGTGAGCAGCTCCTCCCCGGTGAAGTTCCCCGGGCCCAAGATGACGACACTGGGCCGGCCCCCGACCGTATGCACGTTGCGCAGGCGGCCGCGCACCAGCAGTAAGAGTCGCTGCACAGGCTCGCCCGCGCGCACGACGACGAGGCCGCGCGTGAAGAGCGCGGGGCGCAGCCGCTCGCACAGAATGTCGAGGAGCAGCGGGTCGGTGTATGAAAACAGCGGTATCTGCACGCGCGCGGAGGGCGAAGCTTCGGACGAGCATTACTGCTCTGAAGCAACGCCTCCCTCTGAGAGATGCCCCACCGTCTCACTGTTCTCTATCTTGGCTGCTGACGGGGCAATCTATTTCGAGTGCTGGTTTAATTTCTCGGGCGATAACGGCCTTTTAATACATCCCTTCTACCTCAAAACATTCTTTATCAGTTCCGAGACTTTCCTCTCCTACTTTCATAACGTACTATGGTTTTGCACAACCTCTTCCTAGCGCACAGACAAGCAAACAAGCCAAGCCTTCACCACGCCCGGAAGGTTCTGCTCGTAAATTTCGTAAGCTTTATTCAGAGCTTTCATTTGCTAACCCACCTTTCTAACGAGATCGAGGCACAGGTACCGCTTGATGTCCCTCCGCAGCCCCTCAGGCAGGTCACGTGTCATGGCCTCCTCGTCGATGCCACGTGTCGCCGCCCAGTGCTGCCGCTCGTAGTCGTCCACGCGCTCCTGCAGCGGCCGCGGGAGCGCGCGCCGCGCCATCCACCACTCCAAGTCCTGCCGCCGCTCGCGCATTCTGTCCACGCGCGACCAGAGCGACTGGAAGAACACCTGGAGAAGGAAGCGCGAGACGAAAACGACTTGGCTCTCTCGCGAAAATTTCAAACACCTTAATGCTTGGAAGCTGTGCTTACGTGGAGGAGCGTCGGAGTGATATACCAAGCCTTGTCAAAGCCAGAGTACAGAAGCGTAAAGCCCAATGTTGATGAAAGTTCCAGAATCCTGAGTGCTTACTGGGTCTCTTTCATTTTGCCTGGAGGAGAACAGCAGAGCGCATTTGAGTGCTTCATTCTCGACGGTCTATCATCTCAAAGCCAACAAGTGATTTTCCCGTACTTGCTTACCTGTATGTTACCGATCAGTGCGGAGAAGAGCAGCAGGCCGGACAGAACCATGACGAGGCTGAAGAGCGTCTCGGGGAGGTTATCGGTCGGCGTGAGCGAGTTGCAGAAAGAGCTGCAGTTTGAAGAACGTACGTCTCTCAGGAACGGAATCTAGAACTTCAATCTTTCTCACCTGGATGTTTCCGATGAGCGCAGAGAAGAGCATCAGGCCCGACATGACGAGAACGACGCAGAAAAGCGTCTCGGTGAGATTTGCGGTCGGGGTGAGCGCGTTGCTGAATGAGCTGCAGAGCCCAGGAGAGACGCCTTTTACAAAGCCCCTAGCTTCAGACATACCGATCGTTTTGGGCTCAAGGCCTCAAAAAAATGCTTCCGCACTTAGAAGCCGTTCTAACAAGTTGGAACAGGGCGGCACCCATATCAAAGTGAGGGAGTCCAGACGCCCGCCGAAACGCTGGGTATGCTTGGCTGTGTTCCATACAACCACTTTCTTCCAGCTCATAGAAATTGATTAGAAACAACCGTTCAAATTTATCCAGTTGAAAGGGCGGACCTGAGCTTTATCACAGAATGTTAACTTGCAAAGACCGTTTCCAATAGGTTGACTTGAATTTATCAAAGAACGCTTGCTTTCAAAGACCGTTCACAAGGGCTGACCTGAGCGTCATGAGCCCCCAGAAGATGGGGAACGTCATCTTCTCCACGACGCTCGTCCCGGTCACCAACGGCAGCGCGTTCCAGTAGATGCCGTGGTGGAAGGACCCCTCGTCTTGCATGCACTCCAAAGTCGCATTCACATTGAGAGACCACTCCGCGCGGCCGCCGCTGATGTGTGGATCCTTAGCGAACTGGATAGGCGGCTTGCAGGCCAGGTAGTGGGGGATGCACCCCGGGTAGCGCTCGCAGTGGATCGCCAGGCAGGTGTGCACCCGGGCCACGGCAAAGAGGTACCAAAGGGCGCCGAACACCTGCGCAGGGGGGCAGGATCGATTACTCACTGTTTCTGTACGAAATTTGAGCAGATTATGTTTCTTTCCGCTCGAGTGCACTGTACTCAAGGCTGCGATCTTTACGCTGATGCCTGATTGACAGCCGGCCTCTTTGGCCCCGGTAGAGGCGTTTGTAAACCGGCTCCTCGCGAAAAATGCAAGCTTGCAGGGTCGTCGGTGCCAAGAAGACAACGGATGCAAATGACGTGACGCAACTGGTTTAAACGGTAAGGATGTATAAGCGCTTAGTATTTCTTACGTGCAACTGACCACTGTGCTAGAAACTGGAGACGGGACGTAACTCAAATGACGCTTTTCTGACGTGATCCGGGAAAACAGGCGACACCGTGCTTACGTGTGCAGCAGTGCAGTAGGCTGCCAGGTTGAGCACGAAGCCCCACCAGGAGCCCCAGAAGACGTACCCTACTACGCGCTGCATCCGGCGAACTAGAGCGAGGAAGCGGAATACTCGGATGATGAATTGGATGAGCAGGGAGAAGAGGAGCGCCGTGGTCGCTTGTGACGCGTTGCCTGACGTCATGAGCTTCGGCATCATGACCCAGATGGCCAACTAGAGATAGGAGGAAAAGCTTGTCTGAGAACCAATTGGCTAACGGCTGGCGGGACAGCTGACAGATTTCATGAGTATGTGACTGAGTATCACCACGTGGCGTCTCCAATCAAAGGAGTGAGATCACGAAATCAACGGATCAAGTCGTTCAATTCTTGTCTTGATTCAATAGAATTAGAGTTCCTCAAACTCAAATTGTCTGGCCAAAACATGTCGTTCATTGCGCGATGACTAATTGACGCACCTTGTAGTTACCATGTCAAACGCAAGGATCGCTTCATAACTTTCAGCAGTGCACGAGTCCAGCTAACTCATCTCCTTTCTGCGTCTATTTCGACTGGCAAATGCATTCAATCCGTCTAGTGTGCTGAGTACCATTCCCTCTGAAACCCTATTCTTGATGTTGCAGACACCAGGTCTTGAAAATCATCAGATGTCCACCCGCTTCTTGCGATTCATCATCGACGCTTTGATGCTTCGTTTACCCCGCCAAGCGTACCTGCGGGCACGGCAGAATGGCCAGGATGTCGAGCGCGAGTCCCCCGCGCAGAACGTGCACATAGTTCATGGCAACCTTGCGCGGGCTGGTCACCAGCGCGCCGATCCCCAGGCGCAGCGAAGACTTGGAGACATATGCCGTGCGGAACTGGAGCCACATGTTGATAAGGTAGAGTTCGTCGAAGATGGAGCGTAACAAGGTAACGGCGATGGCGAAAGCCTTTTGGAAGTAGACGCAGAGCAGTGTGGTGTCGACCGCGAGGAGGTAGAAGAAGAGGGGGTCGACCACCGTGCCGCATAGCAGCGAGAGCAGGAAAACGCGGTTCCAGAGCTGGGGAAAAAGTAGTGGAGCAAAATGGTTAGTTGGTTGGAAGATCGTAAGAGGAGCTGAAGAAGTAGTCTGAGGAAGAAAGGACTCGAGGTGCCGGTTGCAGACGGTTGAGATCGGAAAAAGGATCGGAAAAGTCTGCGTGAAGCTAGGATTGACGTGGTTCAACCTGGCTTGCTTCGAATTCTGCAATTGTCTTGTGCAAGAAGGATTAGAAACAATGGCTAGAAGTCCCCTTCTCGCCGGTAAGGCGAGAAACGTGCTCTGCTGAAGAGAGTTGCCATCAAATGCTTCTGCCGTTAGTATCAACCACGTTTTCCACGCCTTCCTTGGTCCCATTACAATTGTCAGAAAAACTCGCGTGGTGATATGCGTGAAATCTGGATATAAACATCCACTTCCGCTGTGAATGTAAATTCAGAAAATAAAATTTAAAGTCAGCCGTTACTATGCGTTCCATGACTTTACAAGACCGGTAGCAATGATGAAAATGGCCTGAAACAGCTCACCCTTATCGCTTTCGAATGCGGGTTAAGTACACTGTCAAACCAGAACCACTTCTTTTTGGAGCTCTTCCACGGTTTGTCTCTGTCCTCCCCATTGGGAATGTGATCGAGCTCCTCCTCTCCATCAGCCGGTCTCGCATCATCGTAGACGCGCCACCCCTCTGGCGCGGTACCCGCTTCAAGCTCTAGAACAGCATCATGCTCCCCTCTCCCCAAAGAAAGCCTGCTGGCATTTCGCTCAAGGACCGGCCTGAAAGATCGAACTTAGGATAGATTGAAGCAGATTTGACCAGCATAAAGCTCCTGGAATCTGCAGTACTAAGAGCTATCTTTGAGTCTCAGCACATCAACGCAGACTCCAAAGAATCGTACTTGGATAGCTGGGAGAATGCCTAGCGCAGAGCAGGCGTTTGAGGAAACAGGCAGGACAACAGACTCTTAGCTGCAGTAAATCGTAGCAACTTAGAGAGCAGAATGTTGAGCAGGGCGCAAACCAGCCAGCAAAATGCAGGCTAAAAGCAAGTCGAAAGACGCAGGATGACTAGCATATTCACGGCAAGATGGCACAACTTGAAAGGCAGGCAAAAAGCAAAGGCAATGCACTTGTACTCATACCTTTTGAAATGACATGGATTAGAATCAAGGCAGCAAACATGGGCAACTTTACGATACCTGCATATTTTGGAGGTGGTTTTTCTTGGACCAGTTTCAAAAATATAGTACAGAGACCTGCGCAGCGAAGTGGCTTTATGCAGAACTGCCCGTGATGATGACCCCTGGGTAACCAAGATCATCCACAAGTGGTCTTCTGATGCTCTGATTCGAAAGCTTGAAAGACTCACTTGACACGGTTCCGGCTGCCCAGCCTTTGAAGGATATGAGAAGCCATGGCCTTTGGCTGGGCCTACTCTTAACACCAACGGACTGTCAACAACTGATCCTGCAGCCTTTAACTCAGCAATTCATCCCTTGCCAGAGCCGGCACCAAGGTCCCTTGCTGCTCTTCGCTCGCATCTCCAGCGAAAATTCAGCTTGATGAAGAATTCTTCTACGCAGCTCTTCCTGGCTTTTCTGCAGAGGGATTCTCTTACTAGAGAAGTCTTTTCCTTCTTCTTTGTGATTGCAAGATCCTGGTCCTCAATTCTGTTGACTTTACTGACAAACGCAGGCTCTGGAGTCGAAGGCATTACTACTAAAGTCATATGCATCTTATGGGAGCTGGCAGTTGCGAGAGAATCTGATGAATCCATCAGACCTTGCTTTGAAACATCGAAGGATTTACTTGGCATGTGCTCGGCATATGCCCCCACATCTCAGGACGACAAAGTTGAGCAGGGACAGCGCATGCTAGGGAAGTTAGTATCTGGTGCAAGGCCCACAATATCCGCACAAAGAGGCCGTCAGGAAGGTTAGGCTCTTCAGAAAGTCTTTCTCTGGAATAAACTTTATTATAAAGGGCCTGTTGCCAGCCTGTTGCTCGATAAGAAAATGTTGCCAAAGACAGCTGAAGAAAGGGAGCTTCAGTAAACCGGAAATAGTTCTCAGGAGGCTTGCTCAACGAGCACATGCGCTCAACCGCCTCGCCCATGTCTAGGTTAACCGTTCAAGATACAAGCTGCCGTGTCACGTGCTCGGTTTCATTTGCTAGTAGTACACTGTGGCCGGCCGCCGCGGGGGCGCCTTGCGCGCGATCGCGCTCGGCCAGAACGTGGGGGTTTATGGGGAGGTTTGGACCGGCCGGCGTTGCTAAATCGGACGTTCACTTTGGATTTGCAATTTCGTTTCCTACCGTCGATAAATTGCGCTGTCAAGTGCGCGCGCTAGATTTCTCAAGCTGCTTAGCTGCATTTGCCTGTGACCGTAGTAACTCGATCTGAGCGTGTGGCTTGACAGGGCGGAGCCTGTAATCAGAGAAGGGCCAACTTGAAGCAGGAGGGCTCCAGGTGCCACACTTCAACGTCTGGGGGGATGGCGGACATAAATTAAGCTTGAAGCGACAGTGCTTAGCAGGGAAACAATCTCTGCCCGGTGCACTAGGTTTGTGCCACGTTTGTGCATAGATGCATGCAATAATCTGGGATGCCGCCAACATCAGTGTGTGCCGATCACCTTGTTACGGGCCACAGGCCGGACCGTAGGCATGCAAGGTCAGTTTGGGCTGCACTTGGCGGCTAATGTTGCTGAACCCAGGTAGAATGCATTATGCGAACAGCCCAGTTACACAGCATTGCACATTTTTGAAATGCTGCTTATTGGGAAGTTTTTTAGTGGGGCTGCAACGTGGCCTTCTTTTGCGCCAGCCATGCGGCTAGCTCGCAGCAGAACCCCTCATTTCTGAGTGAGTGACATGGATTCCGCGCCAGGGGGTCCCTCCGGCAGCGGCCGGGAGACCCCCGGAAGCGGCCGGCAGAGCCCCGGCACGGGGCGGCGGCGATGGGGGGCCGCTGTGGGAAAAGTGGAATCCATGCTGGCGGTTTCCACGGCACTGGATTTGTATGCAGTTCAGCGGCAGAGGCGCGCGCTGCGGGACACCGACCCCTGGGTGATCGTGGAGAAAGTGCGCGGGCTGTGCCAGAGGTGAGGGCCGCTGAGGTCGGCGCTGACGTCACTTTGATGATGATATAAGATGTGTGGATGTATGAGAGGTGAATGGATTCAGGAAAAGCTGCAGCTGCAACCAAAGGGCTGCCAGCGCTGACAATGGTCCGGCAGTGCGAGATGTTTTGAGCTAGCACACTGCGTGAAGTCACGTTGGAAGCACCGGCTGAATTGTCAGGAAAGATGAAAGAAAACGGTTGGAGCTGCATTTGTGGCCGTCGTAACGCTAGCAAGCTTGCGCGCCCTTGTACTCTGCCCTGGTAGGAGCGCGCTGCCAGCAGTCTGTGCGTGCTGAGCTTTTACTAAACTTACAACACTTCCAAAATCAGGACCGCAAAAGCTCTGTTGAGCTATGATGCTATGATGTAGAGCTGAACGGACATCGGCACAGAATCATGCTCTGTCGAATCTTGCAGTAAGTCACGTTATCGGTTTGTCCAGAAAAGATTCTTTTAACACTCGAGCCCCATTCACACCAGTTCAGTATTCTGCAGTAGCCCCCAACCAAAATGTTATACACGTTGGTCAAGCCCTTTCTAACAGATCGCGAAGAGCGTGAAAGTAGTCGAAAGGGCCACCCTCCAGGCATGACTGAGCACAGGGATCTTCTGCACACGCAGGCTGTCAAGGAGGAATCTTGCTTCTTAGAGAAAAGTTTTGAACTTTGAAAATTGTAATCGACTTGTTCCCTCAACAAACCCGACGGTTCTGCTCCGACATAGCAATATGCTCTCTGACAACTTGACAGTTCTGCGCCAGATTACATGGTTCATAACAATAAGTCTTCTGAAAACTGCTATAAGCTATTGATGTATGCTGGCTAAGCACAGGAGTTTCCTGCACACGCAGGCGTCCTCCTCGGCCGCTGTCAGTGGTCCAGGACCTGGTGATCCACGCGGGCTTCCTCTGCGGGTTCATCCGTGAACAGCCGCTTGAGGCACAGTTCCGACTCTGCCAGGTGGTGCAGTTTGAGGACGTGGGGCGGGGGAAACTAGGTACGGCGCCATTTTGGCAGCAAATTCTTCTTTTTGTAAGGGCGTGATTATGCTTGGCTGGAGGAGCTTGTTTGCATAGCAAGGAATATGCTGAGTTGCGCGTTGGGGTGGATAGAGAAGCTAGCTAGTCAACTCGGCGGGTGAAGGCACCTTGTCGAGGGAATTGCGGGAATGACACCTGGTGATGCCTGGCAAGAATAGGCTGACGTTCACTGCCTTCTACTGAGTGCACTTTGAGCGCAACACGTTCGCATGTTGCTAGTCATAGCCACAATGTTGAAAAAGCTCAAGCTTGGGTACATTTTCCAAACGCCACGTGTTCCTTGGCCGGTGCATTCTCATCCACTGCCCTGGAAAAATCGGACGCATCGCAACACGCATCAGACATGGTTGAAATCGATTGAGCATCATTTCGCTGACGCAAGCTGGCGTTCCTTCCTGCAGTCTGCCGGCAAGGGGAGCCGGGGGACCGCTTCTACATGATCATCCACGGCTGGTGAGCGGCCCCCGGCCGCTTTTGCGCTATCCGTCTGTAGATTGAGTACAAGCGTTTTGAGATGTTCAGATTTCAAATAGAGTCAAATGCAGTTGTAAGAGGCGCTACCTTTCATACTCCTCATCAATTCCGTCCGCATCAGCACTCCCGTCCGGAGTAGCTATCTTTGATCAAATCTTTCGGCCCCCCTTTCCAAAGTTCTAGAAATCTATAATCTCTCCAGCTGTCGGCCTCGCTGGTCCCACTCTCAGGAGGAGAATACTCACCGCAACAATCGTCTCATCATACTTTGATTGCTTCCCGCAGCGTGAGCGTCCAGTCGCTGACCGCAAAGCGTCAAGTGCGCAACCTGGGCAATCTAGGCCGGGGGGACTATTTCGGCGACATCGCGCTGATTAATGGGCAGGCGCGGCAGGCCACGTGCATCACCCGGTCGGACACGTGTCTCCTGACCGTTGGCAAGGAAGATTTTCTGGAGCTGTACAAGAACCGCTTCAGCGTGCGATGCGTGCAAGCCATCAAGTTCCTCCGCAAGCAGGTACGGCTCGGTTCCGTTCCGTGCAGTTCCATTCCACGCAGATCCGTTCATTGTGCACCGTTCCTTCGGGCGTTTTCTCGACATCTGTGCCTGCTGAGCGTTACGTTATCAGCCCTGAAGTGCACTTTCCGCCCCGTTCCGTTCCGCTCAAGTCCGCTTGTTCGCCACGGTCTGCGATCGAGATCATTGGCCCCGCGAGAGAAACCCTGCCGGCTTTGTTGAACACAACCCTGCTATCCGGGAGCCGTAAAAATCCATAAAGATGTGCCGTTCCGTTCCGCCTAGGTCCGTCCGTCTTCTGGAACAGCGAGCCGGCGGCTGTTCGCGCATTCGTTGTGCCTGCTGTGCTTTTATGAAGGCGTCTCGCTTACGTTCCAGCCAAGTCCCATCCCTTGTACCTTTCCGTTTCCGTTCCGTGCCGCCCACGTCCGTCCGTTCTTCAGCATCAGCGAGCCCAACCTGCGGTTCTTCGCGCATTACCTGTGCCTGCCGTGCTTCTAACACGGAGTCTCCCGGATTCTCCAGCCGAGATCCAACTCTTATTCTGTTCCATTCCGTTCCGTTCCGCCCAGGTCCGTCCGTTCTTCAGCACCAGTGACCCCAACCTGCGTCCCTTCGCGCATTACCTGTGCCGGCTGTGCTTCTAACACGGAGTCTCCCGGATCCTTCAGCCATGATCAACTCTAATTCCGTTCCGTTCCGATTCCTTCCGCCCAGGTCCGTCCGTTCTTCAGCATCAGCGAGCCCAACCTGCGGCTGTTCGCGCATTACCTGTGCCTACTCCCTTGTTACAGGGAGTATTCCAGTTGTTCCAATCAAATGCTAAAGCTCGTTCCGTTCCGTTCCGCCCAGGTCCGTCCGTTCTTCAGCATCAGCGAGCCCAACTTGCGGCTGTTCGCGCACTACCTGTGCCTGCTGTGCTTCAACCCGGGCACCACGTGGAACGTGGACGACGAGGGCACCGTCTACTTTGTGCGCGCGGGAGAAGCGGAGCTGCTCATCCCGCTGCCGCGCGAGGACGCGCGCTTCAAAATCGAGGGGCCGTACATCAGGTTAGGGGGCAAGCAGCAGGTTTAATCTTGGGAAGGGAGTGCTCTACCGCGCTTTGGAATCAATGAAAATGTGATTTTTGGAAACGAAGAATTTTGTTGGAGCTTCGTCGCCATTTTGAGAAGATATCTACGACTAAAATGGCTGGGATCGATGTGAAGAAGGTTCAACTTTTTCGAGACCAGCCCATGATTTTCATTGTTCTCGCCTTACCCTACGAAACGGGGCCACAGCTTTAGAAATGACGTACGCGCTTGGGAAGAGTCTACAAGGACCGAGACTACTTTTCTAATTGTGTTATGAATGACTCAGTTCGTAGAATAGCAATAGCGATAAATAACAACAGTAGCAATAACATTGAAATCAACTCCCTTGTTTGCGCACAGCGTTACCCGTTTCAAGGAGGGCGACTACTTCGGCGAGAGCAGCGTGTTCCCGGAGGACCGCTGTGGCTGGCTGGTGCGCGCGGTAACGCCGATGCAGCTGTTCTCGGTCCGCGGGAAGGACTTCCTGAAACATGCGGACCCCGTGAGTTGCTTTTTTCAAAACGTTCTGAGAATTGCATCCATAAACTCTCGGCCTTTGCGCTTGATACTTAGTCTACTCGATTTTACCCTTCGCTTTTTTCAAGGGTTTAGAAATCCTAGCACTGCTTTGAGGCCCCAGAAAACAACCAGTTTAGAGACTGAATTGGTACAGCGCAGGGGGGCTGGAGACACCGGAGCTGTCATTTGCAGAAGATTAAGGTGGTACCCGCTTCTGTGAAGCTCCCTCAGCCTTTACGAACCTTTGGTTTTGGCTTGATACACACTGGCTTCACTCGTCGAGCCTGCAACGGTGTCGCTTCCTCCATTTCCTCTCTCATTTTAGAACCGGTCTAAATCTCGCGCGTTCACTAGTGCAGATGCAAATCAGAATCATGTCCGTTAGACCAAAGAAAAAGCTTCATCATCCAATTACGAGATGTAGGGCCCAAGAAACATACAAGGCAAGGTGTCAAGTAACGAGTGTGCATCCGGTTGTAGAGCAATAGATTTGCTGAGAGGATAAGAATTACTGGCTCCGAGGTCGTGTGGGTGACGGAGCTCTCAATCAAACCCGCAGACCGTCATCTCCATGATCCGCGCCGAGTCGTCGTTCCGAGTCGGCTACTACGCCGGCCGCCACTCTCAGCCGACGCCGCAGTTGGCCGAACGCCCGTCGACGTCACAGCTCCGGCTCGCGGACGCGCAGCGGCGCCGGAGCCGCCGGAGCACGCCGCCTCCGGACGGAACGGAAAAGGTTGCGGACGGAATGAAGAGATTACCGGGCGAGGACGGGACGCAGAAGGCGTCCGACGGAATGCAGAAGGCGTCCAACGGAACTTTGAAAGCGTCCGAAGGAACGCAGAAGGATGGGAAGCTGCAGCCGCAGAGCCCAGAGAAGAGCGGCGTGCAAGACAGGGGGTTAGCCGGGGGTTTAACGGATCGGGTCAAGTCGGTCACGAGTCTTTCGAAGGGGAATGTGACTGCGCTCGGGAATCGCGAGAAGAGGTCAACCAGCGAAGGCCCGCCAACGGCAGCAGGGCCTACTTTCAACCGCCCAAAAAGGAGCGACAAGAAGCCGGAGACGTCAGGATTTGGCGGGAATTTTGGCGAGGCAGGCGCCCGCGTGCCATCGGCCGCGTCAGTGTCCGGCTCGACGAGGGGCGCAAAGAGTTTGGGTGATCGGGTTGTGGGCGCCGAAAGCAATGGCGGCGGCGCGTCGCGCGGCACGTCGCGCAATGAAACGAAGGCCGCGAGCGCACGCGGAGAGACTGAGCCGGACGCGCACGGGAAACGGAACGGTAGCAGCACGCGCGCGAGCGCGAGCGGGGAAGGCGCGCCCGCGGGCGCGCTGCAGGGGCGGGTACGCGGCGACAAGCGCCCCGGGCCGAGCGCCATGAAGTCGCCGCTGGGGTTAGGGTTGCGAAGTGAAAACCAAACTCCTGCGCAGCAGTCTAGTAGACAAAATGGAGCAGAGGATGCTGGAAGCGGGTCGGGCGACTTTGGTGGTTCTAATGAGACGGGCATTGCAGCTGTACGTGGGAAGTCTATGGTCGAGTCAGGCGAATCGGGGGATGCTGAGTGCAGGCGTTGGACGCTCCCAGGAGCCGCCCCGCGGCCGCGGAGCGACATCGGCAGGGTTCGCGCGCACGAACCGGGGGGTTGAAGGTTTTGGATCATCTGCCGGAGCCGTCGCGTCGGGAAACACCCCTCGGGAGAGCGCTCTCCGAGGACTTTTCCCGGCGGCCACGCGAACAGTATGAAGAAACTGGCGGCATTTCTGGGCGATCGGACAAAGGGACGAGACTTCTGCACAATAGTGGGCCGCCTGGAGAGGGGGGCACGTTGCCTCGGGGGAATGACGTCAGCGGTCCTCATGCCAGGTGGAAGGACGAAGCAACGGAGGAGATGAGAGAGGAAGTTGCATCGGGCGACGAACGGGGGCCGCGGTCCCAGGCAGGGTCGCCGGACGGCGCGCCCCGGGCCAGCGGCCGGCGAAGCAGACGGCGCGCGCGGTGGCGAGTGCGCGCGCGCAGCGCGCTCTCCTCGGTGGAAGTCTCGCTGGAGACGGCCCGGCGCATGCGCGAGCAGGAGCTGCCCAAGGATTTACAGTTTCGCGGAACGCCCGCTCAGAACGGAGCCGGAAGAAGGGGCGGTTTGGGAGAAGCGGAGCGGAAACGAGAGGAGAAGGCGCGCGGCGCGCCATCGGTGAGATGGGAGAAAGAGGTAGATTCGGACGGAGAGAAGGACACTTCGGTTGGACGGTCGGTCGCGGCCGCGGACGCGGAGGTGTCACGGCGGATCGCACCAAAAGTTGTAGAAATGATGACGTCACTAAAGCGAGTTGAAGGCCAGCAGGGGCGAACCTTGGACGGCGGTGCAATTCTGAGCCCCGCGACAACTGAAGAAGCGAAGGCAGCGAAGGCGTCGCGCCTCGCGCAAGTGTACGGACCGCGGATGCCCGGTCGGCGCCGATCTAGTTCGTCCGCGGCAGCGGTGCGGGCGGACGAGAGCGCGGTCCCCGGAGTAGGGCAAAACGTGAAGAGCCGTGCTCAGAGCGTTTCGGTGCCTAAGGGCCAGAAACTGGCCATGTCACCAGGTAGCCTGTCCTCCCAGCTTCGAAAGCAATTGCACTCTTTGCCGCTGCTACATTCGCCCCCCGGAAGCCCCGACCATGCCCGGGGGACGTTCGAGGCGACGGAGAGGTTTGCGGGATCCCCCAAGGAGGACTTCCCCGTCCTTCCTCCCGTGGATCTGTCGGACCTCCCCCCGGTAGATCTCTCCGACCTTCCGACGCCGTCCGAGATCGTCCGGATGGAGTTGGGACCGGAGGAGAAGCGGTCCCTGGATTTGGTGCCACTGCCGTTGGACGCGCTGACGTTACCGTGGCAGGCGTACACCATTCCGGTGGCGAGCAGTAAACGGTGGGATGGCTTGCAGACTGAAATGAAGAGGAAGGAAAAAGCGAAGGCGGCAAAGCTGCGGCGGAGGACGGGTTTGACAGAGCAGCAGTTGAAACAGTCGGAGCTACAGGCGGTGGCGCATCTAAGAAATCGCACTGTAGATCTGGTCGGAGGAAGAGATTTGGTGTCGTAAAATTGTCTGGACTCTTTTCAATGCACATCGTTATGAACCCCGAGTCTAATGCCTCAAGGTGCGGAAAGCGAGTCCAGCTCCACAAGCATCGCTTATCATTCTTTTGACATCACGTTGAACGTCTCAACGATCATGGCGTACTGCATCATGAACCACGAGTCGTCGAGTCACCGGACACGAATGCACTTTTCTTCTTGTAATGTCTTGATGCCACGATGAGAGCACCGCAGTAGTCGTCCAGTTAGCATGAAGGTTTGAAGATTCCAATCAGTCAAGTCTTCAGCATACCCGGACGCTCACAGCTATATATTCCGATGAGTCTGTTCATACTGCAGGCTTACCTCCTTTCGAAAGGATCCATTTACCCTCAAGTTTCGATTCGCATGCATCTTGAATCAGAGGAAGAGCTCGCCGAAGCACACATGAGCAATTAGCGTTTACAATCGCCGATAGCTTGCTTACCAAAGGCTCGACATTGTAGTACACCAAGCTTTACGTGGGACTGTAGTACAGCAAAGTAGGTAAGAGTCGGTTGCCCTCAAGCTCTCAAATGACCTGTCGATTTTTCTGGTCCATGTTAGGGCTCTTCCAAGGATGTATTCACATTGCCGTGCGCTCTCCTCAAATCTGCCTCGTGTGCTGGTCAGAGAAACTGATGAATCCAGATTGAGAACCTGACGGCCTATTCTTCTGCTACCATCGCACTCTTACTTTCTTCGAGCTCTTGGATACGTGAAAGCGCTTTCTGAAGTGCGTTCTCTGTCTGTGTAGCAAGGGCACGCTCGCCGTCGATCAGTTGCTGAATGAGCTGGCAAGTTCCTGCATTGGTCCACAAAAACGTTCGATCTTTTGGAATTTATCAAGGGTTTTGCTACGTACAAACATCTGAGGCACTTCCACCGATGTAACCAGCTCTACATCTTTTCCGGCCGGGGGGAACTCCATGCATCTTAGACATATTCGAGGTAAAGGTCTTGCAGATTCAAAAGGTGGACTCAAACGGCAAGCCTTCTAGTTTCTGTAGGAGCCGGTACGTACCGAGCATCGGCACCTTCATCCAAACGTCGGGCTTGGGTAGAGTCTTTTCGGGAAACACGTCTTCTCTTATGTTGCCGAGGAACGTAAGCATCTGCAGACAAGGCTTTGATCAACGGTAAAGCATGCTTTGCCAGAAACAGCAATCAAACTGGATAAACTGACGGAGCAACAAGTTCGAGGAAGCCTGAAGTCGTAGCGTTTCGATAGACGTTTAAGTCATCACGTCGCGAACAACAAAGAGCCTTTAAGACCTTCCGAATCAAATTCGCACCTCCAGCTTGCTGCCCTTTGGCACGCCTTCCAGGTCCAAGTTACCATCTCCCTCAGCCAACCTCCTGTCCACCTCCTGTAAGAAAAAAGTCTGATGTTTATCCTCGATTACTGCTGATTCCGGTCTTTGTTTTAAGAACATAGAGGATTTCTATCATCAATCTGAACGAGAAGATAGCATTGTACGAATTCAATCCCTAAGGCTTCTACCTTCTTGAAGGCCGCCGATGCCTTGTGATACTCCTTGACCTTCTCCTCGAGCTCTGCCTCCTGCTCTGGATTCAGTTTGGCCTTTTTGGCAGGAAAGTTCTCGTACTCCACCTGTAGAAAAGCATTCTCATCATAGCCCGCCCGATTGATTGTCTTCATCGAAAGTGGTTCCGGCCATCTTGTTTCTTTCAAATTTCATATCGAAAAGAACATGCAGCTTTAAGCAAGCGACTTGGAGAATAAGGAATGAGCCTAAGACTTTTGATGAATGACTTCGGCCATCATGGAAAGGATCTCGGTAGTACCTGCGTGTAGTCCATCCCTTTACGCTTCGTCACGTACTTTCCGTCCCTTGTCTTCCCCAAGATGAACTGCATTTGGAAACGGAGCTTAAGGGGACAAGATGCTTGTCGTAATGCCTCCAGCAGGAAATGACAAGGTTTGAAGGTAATAGCACGAGAATTCCATTATACCGAATTCGCTGCAATCGAGGAGTAGGGCTTAAAAGACAGCACAGCTCACAAATCACCACCTCCCGACGCGCAAAACCAACCTGAAGTTCTCCGAAGTCCTCCTCAGAAGCAACCTCCTCCATAGGGTCGGCTGCAACCAACATAGGGCATCGGTGAGCGTTAGCGTCTCAATCCAATCAAACAACCTGATTTTCTTCACAGCAGAAACGCAACTGAAGCAGGTACTGAGGCGAAAGTAACGTCGCGAAGCTTACCGTCCTCGTTCTCGCTCTCCTCGTCTCCCATAAACATCTCATCGCTGATTGTGCTCTCTGTACTTGACTTCCGCTCTTCAGAAGCAGCGCTCTTCTTGGTTCGCGTGGGTCCCTGCAGTCAGGGGAGATGAAGATGTTGCTGGTTGGAATGCTATTTTTGTAAGGCGCGGCATGAACGAGGCTGTCTCAGTGAAATATGCATTACACTAGTAGACCACGTGGAAAGTAAATGGCGCTGAATCAGACTATCAGTCCTACCTTCTTTTTGGCCTTCGTCGTCTCTGCGACGGCTGCCTTTTTGGCCTTCACCACCTTTTCTTCACTCTTGCCGGTCTTCTTGAAAAGGTTCTGTTTCCTGTTATCCCCCTTGTCTTTGACCTTTTCGGAATTATGAGTCGATACGGAGCCAGGATTGTCCTCGACGAGCTCCGCAACGCGCTTCCTATCCTCGGCTGCGAGTTCTTCGTACTCCTTCTTGTCCCCGTCGGACAGCGATTTCCACTCCTCAGCCAGGGCCTGCGGGTTTACGACAGGTTCATTTTGTGCACCTAAATTTTGAAAATGGAACCGTTGCAGTGAAAGTATTTCATTGAATCGAAACAAAGGGAAGCGAGCCGACTTTTGACGAAGTCCTCAAGCTTTCCTAGAATGCTCCAATGCACGAGAGCGGTCTTCAACATATGACTTCAGCGGTGCTCACCTTGGTGAGCTCTCCAAAGGTTGCTCCGGGGGAGGCGGCCTTTTGGATTCTCTCTCTGTTCTTCGAGCAGAAGATCATATAAGCTGCAGATAGCGTGAAACAGAATCGACCCTTTAGTCAGTTTTTGCAGCTGCCAAGCTCGTTTCACCGCTTTGCAAACATTTCAAGCGACATAGCAACAAAAACGTTCAATCTGTTTTCTGAAACAAAATTTCTTCTTGGGAGCTTCTGCTTGGCATCTTGCTTACATGTTTTGGCTCGCACTTTCTTTGTCCCTTTGTCCTGTTTGCCCGTGGCAGACTTCCCCTTTTTCTCCCCTCCGTCATTGTTTCCCACCTTTTTCTCAGCTTCTACGCGTATCTTGTCAGCAGCCGCCATACCTTCGTATCTCTGTAAGTAGTAGGCATTGCATAAACCAGTGCTTAGAAACGATCGGCCGGAGAAACTTACAGCAAGCACTAATGAACGATCTGCTTTTGCTTTTTGAGCAATGCTTTATTAGTCCCTCGGTTTTTCTACAGAGCATGCCGTCTTTACATCGGGCCAGGGTTTTATCTATCGACTATGGACTTACCTGACGCTGTTCGTCACCGAGTTCCTTCCACGCCTCCGCCAGTTTCTGCGACAAAATAATCCCCAGATTTTCGATGAACAATGACACACGTGAAAAATGACTAAATGCGCACATAAAAAGAGATGTGCGCTTTTAGTTCATCTCCAGAGCTTGTTTCAACTTCTATTCATGTATCTGGACCACGGAATCACAAGGCTGATCAGAGGAACTCCTGCATGTAAGCTTCATTCTCACCTTTTGCATCTCCGGTAAGCTTAGCTTCCCATTCTGCGCCTTCACTTTCTCGCGGTTCTCCATCCTGCCAATCAAAGACGGCAAGCGATCAGAGGACGACATTCCAAACCTTTCGGGAGCTCATTCTTTCGCTCAAAAGGAAGGTATTATCTATTAATAGCACGCTTGAACGCACCATGTGGATAAACATACCATGCACGGACACAGTAATGTAATTCTAGACTCACGTGAAGAAGATGAAAGCAGAACGGGCTCTCGCTGGCTTCGACTCTTTTGTAATGTTCCTATTCCCATCTCCGACGTGCTCCTTCTCTGCTGATGATCCCTTCTTTTCCTTGCCTTCAGCATCTGAAGCTTTTTCTGTGGCAGCTTTCGTAACTTTGTCAGAGCTCGAAGACAGTTTGTTGGTGGACAATATCTTTGCTGCGCCTCCTTTCTTCGTGTCCTTCGTCGGTGCAGCCTGCATTTACAAGAAGGAAAAGTCGATATGAGAAGGCTGTGAGCTCCAGAAAGGTTTTAAAAGGTCACTTGAAGGATTAGGAAGATTTAAAAAGTGGAACTTCAGAGGGGCTGATGCAATTGGCTCAAGTCCACAATATCGTCATAGAGTTACTTAGAGCGTCTTTAGAGATTGATCCAAAACAATTCGGAAGACCTAGGAAGCTGAAGCAGGTCACACCTCCTTAGGTTTCATCACCATGGAGAACTTCTTTCGTTTGCCACTCTGCTTCACGTTGGTCTCGCCGCCAGTCTTGCCATCTTCAGTCTTTTCGATGGCATCTCCTGCACGAAGAGAAACTTTGGTTTTTTAAGGATAACCATGATAACAGTTTCACCCTTCCACTCGGCGAGCAATCAAATCTAGAAGAAGCGAACTTCAGAAGTGCTAACCGATTGGCATTCATTACCTGATTCCTCTTTGCTCGCCTCCGCTGGAGCTTGAGATGTATGATCAGTATTTGGTTCAGGCGGTGTCTGCACTTGGAAAGACGTGTGATTTCAGTATGTTGATCGCAGGGTCCTATCTAGTACAATCTCGAATTCTCTGCTCAATCCTCGTTTCGCAAGACTTTTCAAACTTCGGGGATGAAACAGGTCGACAGTGAGTTGCATTAAGACACGATTACCGTCCCAAACAGGTGGTAATCGACAGAGGTGATCTGTACTCTACCTCGTTTGCGATGTCCAGACCATCTCTTGTGGTTCCCGGCTCTTCACCTGCAGGTTCAGTGAGTCAGCAGTTGAACGCTCGCAATATGTCACAGCAAGCGCCTTCTGTGAAGCTTCTTGCGGCCAGCAACTTCATATAGGATCATTATGAGACACATGTAGATGCATTCAGGAACGAATTAAATGGGAGGCTCTCTGATGGACAGGTTAGAAAGACGCCGTCAAATAGCAGGAAATGCTTCCTCATCTGTCCGCTCACCATCCAAGTTCTCCGTGCACTTTTCAGCGTTGGCCTCATTCACCTCATCTTCGCCTTTCAAGACAGGCTCCGTATTCCTTCCTTGAATCAGATTTTCCTGAGAAGTATCGCCAATGATTTTCGAGAGCTTTTCGGAAAGGTCGTCGTGTTCTCCGTCAGAATCGGTGTCCGAGTCGCTGTCCGAACCAGAATCGCATTCTTTTCCTTTGCCAACTTTGTCTTCATCCGCAACTCTGGACAATGTAGAAAGCAGGTTCGTCTGTGAGTTTTTGGTTTCTCCCGCTTCGTTATTGCTTTCCATATCCCCTTCAGCAGCTGGGCCAGTTTCTTCAGTCGACTTGGAGACCTGCTCCAAAGCTGCTGCAGCAGCCGTCCTAGGAACCTTCATCTTTCTTGAATGAGAACGGCCACCCTTGGAATTTGCTCGAGACAATGAACTCGATTGAAGAAGGCTGACTTTGTAGGCTGACTCCTCAACAAAATCGCCGCAGCACGGACTTCTTGAAGTCTATGTCTGACTCCAGGCTGACTTGTGACGGCCGCAAGTCGATTGCTGCAAAACGATGATGTAAGCGTCCTCTCAAGACATTTGGAACAAGCCTGGCGATTGAATCGGTCCTGATTTGTTCTGCACGCTAAGCAAGAAATGGATCCAAAGCACCTGAATAAAAGCAACTTGACTTTGGGCTGACCTGCCTGCTCGACAGTCTCAGACCGTGATAGAGTCTTGCATGAGTTTCAAATCGGATGGCAGCTAAAACCCCCTTACACCCTTAAGGGGTTTGGGTGAAACTTGCGCCCGGCGGCCGCCAACGGCTGTTGGTCGACTAGCCAGCTAGAGGCCGCGCTGACGGTATGACCGGGCCCGGTGACGGGTCGCGGCCGGCACGGACGCCCGACTCGGGCGGCCGCAAATGACGCCGCCCGCGCCGGGCGCGCGCGTGGCTCATGGTCTCCTCTGCAATCACGGCCGATTCCCATCCTTTCTCGTCAGCTGCCGGGCCGTCCCTGAACTTGCCAGTGGACAGCACTTCAAGATTCTCCTTGGATGCATTAGAGTGGCACCTTCACTTCAGTGTAGGAAGGAACGCGCCGTTGTTGACGTCCGAGTCATGCGCTGTTTGAATGTTGGTACTACTCTCGTAAGCACGAGTGCTTTAGATTTTACTAGTCATCCGTAATGCGAAATATCTGGCTGATGTACGCCGCGCTACAAACGATGGACTCCACTTCGGATTTGCGTGCAGAACTGGTGGCTTCTTCCACTGTGTATCATATGTGGGAACAGCCATGACCATTTGTACCTCCTTCAGCCCGAGCAGTGGTTGGCAGCAATTTGCGAAAAGCGTCAACCACGGGAGGACACAATGACCATGCGCATAATGCGACCCTGTGGCATGCATATCCTTGCCAAGTCCGATTCGTATCACTCTCTCACAAGATACGATCTCGCAGCCAGCCGTGATTTCGGTTTGTGAAAATATACAAGAACCACGTTGACTGGCGTGATTATGCAGTTTCTTCGCGCAGATGCTCTTGCGGACCTGGCAAATCCAATGCCAGTGTACCATCCTTCTTCAACACCGCCTACTGAGTATTACCGTATATGAATCAATCAGTGTATTCACTGATCATCCGCAATGCGCAGCGCGCATCTTTGTCGACTGCGACAGTATGCGCAGGCGCATGCATCTAGCTAGCGCAATCAGACCGCATTCCACCTTAACAACCGCGTGAAAGGCGGCCGGGCACCATGTCTTGCAGAGGAAATGATCGATCGAGGCCGGCGTTGAGAAGGGCACAATCTGCATTGACTAGCATCAGGAAAGCCTTCGATGACACCATTCAGATTTTCTGGCTGCATCATTGCAGGACAGACTCGATGAGAACAGGATTTGTTTTGATATCTACGTACAAGGAAGCAAGGCTGTAGCGATGGTGCTTTAAAGTGGATGCACCTGGGATGAATGTGTATAAGCGCGGTACAGCAACATCATGCAGTGTGTTTACATTATCGAGTCCCATTCCGGCCCCGAGAACGAGAGAATATGTTGATATATAACAACAATAGCGGCAGGACTTGTTAGAATTCGCCATGCCAGCGTCATTTCTGCACATTTAGGAGAAGCTCACTGGTCGCTCCTAATAATCGATGAGGCGGCCACCGTCTCCTTGGAAGGCTGACACGGGGAAAGCCGGGCCTGGCCCAGCCATGGCATCATAACCAAAGAACCGACGGACGTCGAAAAAAGTCGCACTTAGTCATGCGCGCCCCCGTATCTCACCTCGCACGAGCAAGCTGGTTTTGTGCGGATAAACCTTGCTGAATTAACCTTCTATGACATGACGACCATCGAGATCAGTTCTCGAGCACTGGCCGGCCAATAGTTCCAGGTGGTAAGAAGAGGACGCGCCGCGTCCGCATGAAATCTTCAAGAGAGAGGCCCCGAGGCATTTCCTGCCTTCCACAAGCATTACAGATTTTAACTGTACACGTCTGCCAGTGATGTATAATACAAAAGCAGATCAGTCAGTCCTCCGGAACAGGGCCGACAGTTCCAGGCGGTAAGGAAACAGAGTGCCGCATATGCAATTTTCGGACCAGAAGCTGCTCTACGCTGCCCTCTAGTTCCCTAATTTTGACCTCTGCCAGTTCCCTCTTTTCTCTTTCGGCAGCCAACTCGGCCTCCGCTTTTCGCTGTGCCACTTTTGCTTCCTCCCACCGTGCGCTCACGTGCATGAAAATCTTTTGAAGCAAGTTCCAATCCTTGGCGCAATCCAAAGGGGTGCGGCCCGCCTGCAGTAAGGAAGGCGGAGATCAGGACGCGTCTTGAGCTCTTTAAAGAAGTTCCTAAGAGCCCTGTAACGGTCGGGCGACTGAAAAGGACGTACGCTGCTGTCTGAGTCGCCGCATTCAAACTGCAGATAATGTGCAGCCATGTCAAGCCAGTATTGCAGCTTTGCAAGCGCCGAGAAAGGGACCTGGTAGAAGATGAGTGACGCCCTCTTTAGTGAGTACAGGAAACCGCAGTCGACGATGATCGATCGATTGCCAATTCGAGTAAGCATTACAAGAGTTCTGATAACTTGCAGACCTTCCACTGAACGCGGTTTGCACACCGGTGCTACATAGTCTGGGACGAGGGTGATGCCGCCAAGCCTTGTGGACATCCATTTTGCAGCTGCTTGCAGTTTATGCCGGATGCTGGTCTGGAAGTTGACATACGAACGCGGAGCGTGCTCAGATTCTGCACTAGTTGGGGAGACAACTGGTTGGGGAGACAACGAACTGCTGTTGGTGCTAGATTATGAGGGCCAGAACCTACACCAGCACCTTTCCAGAGGCTCACCTGATCCATGGTGTCCACTCGAGCGCCTCTTTCCAGCAGCATGACCGCAGACCCGATGTCGCCAATCTCCATCGCTATGTGAAGAGCGCTCTTTCCGTCCTTGTTGACTGCGCCGAATCGGGCGCCGTGATCCAGGAGAAGGCGAGCTGCCGTATGGTTCCTGCAATCAGAAGCAGAGAAGGATGATGAATCAACGAGCGTGCCGTAAAAGGCACGGAGTCAAGCAAGATCAGGAGCGGGCAAATGGCCAGAAACGGAAAAGGGCTCTCAGGAGGAGGGCCAGCAGGTTTCGTGGCAAGGTTCTGTACGGCCCTGTTGACAAAAGAGCAGATTTCTTTTTCTCAGTCGTCAAAGTTTGAGACGGCCGATCGATAATCTTCAGCCGCTTTCTCTAGCGCTCTGAAAAGAAACTACTGTACATAGTTGTCCGGCTTGACACTTCTGACAATTCAAGTGGCCTCTTCTTGAGCAGGTCGCCTGTCGAAGCGCCACCAAAAGTTTTACACAATCCAGATTACGGTACTAAGCGTGGAGCGCATCTCGGATCCAAGCAAAAGTCGTATGCCCTCCCAACGATATTCAGTTTTAGAACTGGCATGAAAGATCCGCGTCATTCGTTACGAAGGCAATTACGCCAGGTTACGCTTGGCAATCAATCTTGAATCACTAACCACGTTTTGGGACTTTGACGGGGCTCTGCGCGGGTTGCGGATGCCACCCTGACACGTTTCAGGCTTCGACCACCCTCGGGTTGACTCAGACCGTGAGAGCATCTAAACGTGAGTAATCATAGCCCACGATCATCAGCTGAGCAACCCCGCTTTCAGTATGATCCTGCTTTTGTGCCTCCTTGGATTGGCATCTTCTCGTTCTCTGTTTTCTGTGTTAGGTAACTTCTGGGGGATCCCTTCACGGAGGATGGCCAAAACACTCGTTTCCCCTGCAAACCACTGCCACTTGTTCCTCAGCACCACTGGAGCCGCCATTATACAGTTCATTTTTCAGAAGCGCAACCCTTACTCCAGATCTCAAACCCTCACCTGTAAGCCATGGCCACATGGAGGGGCGTGGCTCGCTCCTCATTCCTGGCCATGCAATCTGCCCCCCTCTCAATCAGCAGCTCCACCCCAGGATTATTGCCCCTAGCAATAGCCACCAGCAGGGGGGTCTGTCCGGCCCAGTTGTTCCTTTCCAGGCTCGCCCCGGCGTCGAGGAGGAGCCGCAACACGTCTAGACGGTCCACGGCGTAGGCTGGATAAGAATGGATGAAAGATGAGTCCGAGGTTTCCGTCTATAAGGGGAAGTTGGATGCAGCTCTGGGACGAATGTGTCCAAGACATGTCAAGGGGAGCAGTCTGGGCTGAGTCCACTCGCAGATTCCGGGGTTGCGGAAGTGCTAAACCAGATTTTCACCAAAAGTTCACCACATTCAACTGGGAGAGGGTGCATTGTCTAGAACTTCATGTACTTAGATCTGAACAGAGCCTCTATTGATCTACAAGCAGGATCGCTGAAAGCAAGCCCGAATTCAGCTTAAGTGGTCCAAAGGGCTGGTGTCCCTTACACAGATTGAATCATCAAGATTTCTGGCACGTAAGAAAGAAGGCAATCCGATGAAATGTGGCAATGCAATTGACAGGAGCTTGCAAAGCAGCCCAAATGTGTGAAGTGTATGCAATGTTGCACAGATCACTACACAACAGTGAATCTGCACGGATCAACTTGCTATAGCTGGACATCGTCACGACACCTTCTGAACCAAGCAAAAAGGGGCATTGTCACCGAACAGCTAGCAGGAACTAAGGATCACTCCACATTGCTCGCCTGATGCATCCGCAGAGCCACATCAGGTTGCAGCTGCACATTCACCTGCTAGGTGCAGCGGGGTCCTCCCAGTCGCATCCTCCTCATTGCAGTTTGCCCCCCCAGCGACGAGCATCTCCGCAGCCGCCAGGTTCTGGAAGAGGACGGCCATGTGCAGGGGCGTCCTGCCATGCTCGTCCACCGCGGAGATGTTGCTGACGTCTGCGTCCAGGAGGGCCGCCACCTCATCGTTCTTGCCGTGCTTCACAGCATCGTGGACAGGATACGAGCTCTGGTCGCTGCCGCCCGTCGAGTCTGCGGTGGTGGTCATTGTAGACCGTCATGAACAGCTCCTGATCCCAAGGTCTAAGGCCGCTTTCTAGTAGCCGCTTCCTTCTTTCTCTGCAGCGACCTGATCAAATGGCCTATTAGTATGAATGAGAGCTTGGTCTGCATTGCGGTGACGCATTGCGCTGCTAGAAAAGCGCGCGTAGGGAACGCGCACTAACAGGCTTACCATAATCAAGACTCGAGTTACGAACCGTCCGATGTCCATCTGACGGTATAGAACACCCGCAGTCACGCAACCAAGGGTGATGACGTCACTGGCGGACCCGTGGGTCCTCGTACCGGTAGCTCCTCGCTGTCACTGCAGCCTGCGTCGTCGACAACCTGCATGCGCGATTGCATGCAGCATTGCATCCGTACTTTTGCGCAGGCTTCGCACTTCGAATCAAGACTTAGCAGGAAAGCGCCTTCGCCTCTTCGAATGTCCAGGGTCGGGTTCACATTGGACTTTCTGCCCTAATTCGGTCTGCCATGATTCGCAATTGGAAGTACCCATGCTGACGTTTTAGCAGTTTCGGATTACGATAGCCAGACTGGGTTCACATTGCAATTTGGTCAGTCGAAATTCGAATCGTAATTCAAAACTCTCGACCGGAGCCATGTGACCGACCACGTGAACCAGATTAAGTACACTAAGTACACAAAACCGTCAGCAAAGGCGGAGGCGTGACGATATCAAACTTGTACTTATCGTGATTGGGCTATCCAAACGCGGTCGTCGACCGCGTTTCAAATTTTGATAGCCTCCCGGATTTGACTGGGTTTTCGACTTCGATAACTTCTGAAGTTCGAAGAATTGACCGTTAGCCCGCCGAATCTGGCGGGGTGACGCTGAGTGACGCAAGCCTAGCTATCGAATCACGATAAAAGTTTTGAGAAAGTCCAATGTGAACCCGACCCAGGACTTCCAACTTCTGCGAGAACACGGCCAGCTGCGCCTTTGTTGGGATCCAGACCAACGTGCGAAGACCCCTTGGCGCCTGCTTCTGCACCAATCTGCAAGGCGTCTTGATTGCAGATTTGTAGGTGGCGAGGCCAATACTAAATTTGACCTGGGTCGGCTGAACAATCCTGCACGTTATAAAAGCATTTCGCCAAGACTAGGATTTGCTGAAATAGAAGGCGTCGGACCTGTACTAGTTAGGCTCCTGCTTGTTCTGCTGGCAATAACAAGGTGCTAAGTCGGCTGACTTGAACGGGAAGTACAGGTAAGCACGACCATAGAGCCAGGGTTTGTACTTTCATGTCCTCTTACAGGTAAGTTGGGCAGTGAATCAAGCGATTAGAAGGGGAATTGGCGCCAGCTAAACATCAAAAACAGGACTGGACTCTTTACTGTCCGACCTGGGTATCCTTATATTTATGAACTCCACTTCATCCGAAGTCCAAATCAGGCTCAGAGTCAGGCCTTTGAACCTGAAGTGTCATCTCGAAGTACAAGCCCTGAACGTCGAAGGAAGCATGTGGTCATGTTTGTCTTCCACTTCAGGATGATTTGATTTCTTCCAGAAGAAATTTATCAGCTGCTCAAGTACCGTAGAGAGCCAAGCTGAAGCTGGAACAGCCTGCCTATTCGTGCATGCAAAGTGGAACTGACGGGTTTTGATGTTGCCTAACAATTGAAACTCCTTTGGAGCGCTTTCGCTTTTTGCTTTTAATTCTATTTGTCACCGGCAAAAAGCATCCTTCACATGGTTGATCAGTATAATGTGCTCCGGTGGGTACTTGGAGAAAACCTTTGCAAGGTTGTGTTACATCGATGTAAGATACGCCACCGGCTTACCTGACAAGCTTTGTGATTGCTGCCCATCATTCCATCTCATTCAGTCGGGTGAGCTTTCCTTTCAGGAATTAGTCAAGCCTATGTTTCGGATCACTTTTTGTAATATTTATCCTCCTGAGTAGCCACTTTTTAACGGAAGATTGTACTTTTATCCTCGCAATTAGCCACCTTTATCCAGAAGATGGTGCTACAGATCTCACTGAATAGGCACAGGCAGTCTATAGAGACTAAAGGCAAGTATGCACAGAAGATCAAGCAGCCCACTTCATTTGTGGGGGTTGTTGAATATGCCAGTTGTCAACAAGCTCTTTTTGAATGAACCTCTGCAAACCTGACAACTTTTGCTTGTTAAAATACTCTTGCCTTCAGCAGAACCGTCGTGCAGGACGGTCAGCCCGGTGTCGAACTCAAGTTGATTGTGATACAATCATTGACACTAGGTCGACTGTGGCACAATTCGTAGCGAAGCACGAACGCATAACCTTCGAAATGCATCGGCCTGAAACGGATAAGATCATCTCTTCTGCAGATTCCATGGACTTTTTCTCTGCTGCGAGGGGTGGGGCCGAGGGCCGCAATCGGAGAGTGGGGGCTGCGATAGCAGTGGCAGCGGTCGCTGGATTGTGAGCCTTCCATTTTCCAGGCCCGTTCATGTTCTTCAACGTCTTTGACAAAACGGACGATGCTTTTCTTCTGTTGCAACCATTCGGGTGTATAGAGCATCGTATTTCCATTCCTTCTCGTGCCCAAGTTCCGTTTTCCTTGTGCTTTTCGTGAAGTTTCGATGTTTGTTTTTCGAAGTTCTTCGAAAGATCACATCAATTCTCGATGTTTGCAGCCGGATTCGGCGTTGGCCACTTCGAGGCCGTCTTCTTTCTCCCTTTCCACTATTCATTGCGCTTTCGAATATTGTTTGTGAAGTGTGAAGTCTGACGAATTGTACTATTTAAGAAATAAGGGCCGGTGCCAAAAAACAAGGTTTGGTTGGCAACGAGAATGAAGGCGTCGACATCTTGTCTACAAGTTCGGCATGCTTTCGTAGTCGTTTTTAGAGCCCTTTACACGTCCCCAGCCTCACGAGACCAAAAAAGCAGCCTGGTCTTCTGATCGAAGATACGAATATTGAGATCCTCAATCTTATGAGTTCTAGGGCGATTTGTTGTCACCGTCGTCTAAGATTGCAAGCGTTCGGTTTTGGATGTAGAGAGCGATTGCTGTTTCAGTACCTCAGACGCCTTTTTCCTTCAGCGAGCACTTGTCAGTTTTTCGTATAAGTAGTTGTCATGGCATTTCAAGCCAAAGCTGACCCAGAAGAAATCCATAGCACATTTGAATCTGAAGAGTTTTCTGAAAGAACGACTTGGAAGGGTGCGGCCGCGCCCCTCAAAGGTTGCGATGTCGACACGTGTTGAGGATTTACGAAAGAAGAGCGACTGAAATGATCTTTGTTGACCCCCTCTAGTTCCATCTTGCCACAAAGAATCCCTAGATCGGCCGCCCGAGTATTCGTCGCTTACGTCCCAGAAATTGCGATTATGGTTATTCAGCACTTTTCGTCTCAACTTCGGGTGTTGTGTCTCGTTCCTTTTCTCGTTTACCTTTTCTAATGCTTCTGTCATTGATATCCAGGTACTTTTACGGCCGCAACGCGTCTCCCAAGAACTCGACCGTCGCCCAAGTGATGGAGGACGCCAGCCGCGGCGGCACTCGCCCCTCTAGTTCCCGGCAAGAAAATTCCGCGATTGCGACGCCGTATGAAGCCGCGACCGTGAAGAACGCCCCCAAGCAGAACGCTGGGAACGTCGAGGCGCTGAAAGTGAACCCGGGGGGTAACCCCGGGGCCAGGCCGTCGTTGGGCTAGAAAATTTGAGGAGACTCTGGTGCATGTAAGACCCAAATTGGTTTTGCGTCGGACCGTATGTACACTAGATTTTTGAGGATCACTGAGAGTGGCTGCACGTGTAGAACGAGCAGCGAATGATGTTTGCAGGAGAAAAGCTCATGAGGCTCCGGTAGAGGGTTCAGCCTGGGAACCAGCCTACAGGAATATTTCAAGTTTTGCGGTAGATTCTTACTTTGGCCCGTCCTCGTCAAATTACCAACACTCTGAATTGAAGGTTCAAAAGTTAAGTTCGCTCAGACTTTCCGGTCGAAGTTCCATCCACACTTGCTGACGCGGTCACGTGGGTTCTGTTAGTGAGTCGATTTCAGTCACTCCGGTCAATCGCTGCTTCGGCGCTCGCTGCGCTTATAGCACAAATGTTAGTTTGCGTCCCCATCGCGTGACGTTCCAGAATCGCGCGTAGTTGCAATGATGGAGGTCGAGTCCGCACTAGCCTTTACATGAACGCCTTTTGAAGTTTTGCACTGATGAAGTATTGAACACGCTCACTCAGCTGAGTCGCTTGACAAATAACTCGTACACGTGTACGTCCATGATGCAATAGTATAATCGACTGTAGCGCATGGCATATTGAAAGTGCTCTCTGCAGCTCATGAGAAAAGTCACTGAAGTTCCCATGACTTGCATATGAATATGGCGGTTATATTTGAGAAGTCACAATCGTTGTAACGATAGCTCATGGCATGTTCCAAACTTGCCCACACGCGGATCAAATCCAATGGTTGACTAAGTTGGCCGCGGCGTTTGCCAGAGAACCGGCCACAGGCTCGCCAATCAGCTAGCCTGCTGCGCGTGCACGTTTTGTAGCCTAGCTCTAGTTACATAGGTTCACTGCATATTAATGAACTTAACTGTCCGACCGCCCGTGCGTCAGCCGCTGCGTGGTGCGACTCCAATTGAAGCATCACTCACACTCAAACTAAAATCAACTCTCGAATTTGAGAACTTCGAATCAGCCTGGACACCCCCGAGTTTTGTCTGCATGATCTAGTTAAGTACAATCAAGTTCAGGCCTGTACCTGATTTGTTGCGGCGGCCATGGCCGTCCATCTTAAGTTGCAATCATTCATTCGTGACTGCGCGCACAACCTCGGCCGCTCAGCGGGTGGAAGTTGGATGCATCTCGAGCACGACGTAGGGGATTGATTTGAGCGATCTAGAGAACAAAGGTCGCATGCATGCTGACACTTACCGCCATAGCTTGCCAGGACCGTTCCAGTCCGTCAAAACACTACGTATTTATACAATATTCTGCATTCTCCGACACGGTTCCAGTCCGTCCAAACACCCTACTTACAGTCTTCCACATATTCTCTCGACTCAAAGCAGCCGCCTGATCTCAAAGAGCATCCCGCAATGATCAAGGATTGACTGTACATTCGCGCAGCTTTTGCACCCAACATCTCAATTCCGTCCTTGCTCCTACCTAGACCTACGACATGCCAAAGCTCTCTGCCACATGCGCATCCGAGACGACCGTAAGCCGCTGCCTCATCATCTCGTACGAGTCATACGCGGGCAGCACGAGCTGCAAAAAACACGTGTGCGACGTGGGCAACATCTCGAGCCCGTCGCCCCCCCGAAAAATGTGAAACCGGTCCGGTAAACCCTGAAACCCTGTGGGCGGGAGGTAGTTGAACGCGGTCGCGAAGAAGAGAAGCCGCCGCCGGCGTTCCTCCGGAAAGGACTCCAACGCCTGCCAGAACCACGTGATCTGGGCGTCGCTCTCGGCGTACTCGTGGTACGACGTGTGCGCCTTCCAATCCGCGAGCGACACGTCGGCTGGGTCGCCCCGCAGGATGAGTGCGAAGTCCTGCAAAAAATCAACCCGCGGTTTGATTTTGAATGATTCCCCGGATGCGAAGTCATGGGCTGGCTCCAGCTTCGAAGGTTTAATCCGCATCAGACTTTCTGCGACTCATCCTAAGAAGTGCACTCGAAGCTTGGCCAAACCTCTGGACTCAAGCGGAGAAGGCGGGAGGTGCAAGTAACGGACAGACTCGCCGGAGCGGAATTCTGAGGGTGGCAAAACGCATGTCAATCAAGCAGGTCCAATATTAATAGGTTTGAAGCTTTTGCTTCCTCCGCCGGGATGGCAACCGACCAGACAACGCCGTTTCGAAGAATCAGAGTGTGATTTTACCGTCTCACTCGAAACGATCGTTCCAGTCTCCCCTTCCCTTCATATCTCTGTGCTTCGTGTTGACTAAGGGTATAAGAAGTATGAACTGAGCTTGACACGCATAGTAATTCGAAAACCGAAAACATGAGTCACACGCTCCGCGCCCGTTCCCTTCCGATACCCTCCTTACCTGTCCCCCGGGCAATTCATTAGTCATCATGGCTCGTCGTGATAGGAAATCAAAAGAACCCTCACCTTTTCCCCGACCGGCTCCAGAACGTCCGAGACCGCCGCATCCGTCCGTGTGAACATCTCTCGGAAGCCGTCCCGGATCGCCGCCACTTGACACTGCACCGGCTCGTACAGCTGCTTCCTGAGCTTGAGCCCAAGAAAGTGTCGCAGCGAGCTGGCCGTCACGGTCTTGTCCTCGCCCCCGGGGAAGAGCGGCATCTCGCGCTGCGCGCCCAGCTTCTCGATGCAGCACACGAACGACAGCTCCAAGAATTCGATCTGCAAAAGCAAGGAACTTTCCGCATGTATAAAGCCAAGTCTTGTCTAGGATTCGTCTTTTCAACGGGTATTTGAAGGAAAGAACGGTGTTTGAGGGATTCTTCTCGCCCTCGACGTATGCCCAGCTTCTCGATGCGGCACACGAATGAGAGCTCCAGGAACTCGATCTGCAAAAGCAAAGAATGTTTCACGTAAAGATTTCCGATCACCGTATAATTTGTACTTCTGAGACGCCTTTTGAACACCTCTTGGAGAGAACCCTGATTGAAGGAAGCCTTCTTCCATCTTCTCGCTGCTTCGATGCGTGCCCAGATCTCCGACATAGCACACGAACGACAGCTCCAAGGATTCAATATGCAACAGCAAGAAATTTTTGCTGTTTGTAAGTCATCAGGTACAAGTTTGTGTTATGGTCTCTCAGAAGTCAGTCTTGAGCTTGCAATGATCCGTCTGAAGAAAGCAAAACCTTTCTTAAGTTGGTGGATGCGCGCCCAGCTTCTCGATGCAGCACACGAACGAGAGCTCCAGGAACTCGATCTGCAACAGCAAGGAAACCTTTTTTGTATAGATTGTCACTTACAATAAGGGTCTCGTTTCGGAGTCGTCTTTTCGACACGTACCCGAAGGACAAGGACGTGATTGAAGGAAAGAACCGATATTGAAGGAAGCTTTCTTCCATCTTTTCACTCTCGACGCATTGCCCAGAAATTCAATACAGCACACGACGAAGCTCCACAAATTTAATCTGCAACAGCCAGGACGCCTTTGACGGACAAGTCTCCACCTGCACAAAGGTGGTCGTTCTGGAATAGTCCGTCGAGCTTTGAAGAGCCGCCTTTGAAAAGAGGACTCTTTGCTCTTGATATGGGTCCAGGTCCCGATGCCAGCGCACGAATGACCACTCGAGGAAGTGCGATTTAGAAAGTGGCCGTCTTAAGACCACCCGAGAACCTGGTATACTGAATTATGTACAGGAGAAAGTGGAACCTTATCTACAACTGCCGTGAGTCTCCTTACGGAGCTCGTTGACCTGTGAGCCCTTTTGAGGGTCTACATACTGCCCGTAAGGATCGGCCTCCAAGTGACCAAAGCGGTCTTACCTCTTCCGGTTTCATCTCCAGCAACTGCTTGCAGCTCCGCCACGTGTCGCAGTCGACATCCGCCGCGTCATCCAGACGTTCCAACTCCTCGCAGACCTCACCCTCCCCCCCTGGTGACGTCACGAGCAGCCGAAACAACGCGGGCGCGAGCGCGATGCCCAGCTGTACCCTGCAGGCCGAGGATGAGACTTTAGTGTCCGCGTTGACCTTATTGTGCAACTTAATTCTATGCTTCTTGTGATAGATTGGTCAATACTATCTCAGATTTGAAGTGGAACTGAAAAGTGGTTCACGTTTTTAGACTCAATTGCGTCAGCTTGGCACTGGCTAACACGCTTGGACCCTGCCAACCGAATAAATCTGTCACGCTGGCGTAACCGTTTACGAGCTTTTCCAGTGACGCAGACCCTGAGGTGCAGAGGAACTTCTCCAGCCTCTGATCGCGTAAGGCAACTTGAACACTACTCAAGCAATTAAGTCCACTCAGAATGGCTGAGAATCATGTCGTACTGTTTCATGTTGACAGGAAGAAGGAATGAACGAACAAAGCACGAAGGATGAAAAGACAACGAGGGTAAAGACAGAAGCGCAGGCCGGCAGAAGCAAGGAGGGCAACATTGCAAGCAAGCGTCCGCAGAGCTAGAAGTAGGACAGGTGGCCCGGGTTGCAGTCGGAAGAACCGTAGAGAAAACAGAATGGGGGACCGGCAAAGCAAGAAGAAATCTTCAAAGGCAACGACCACAACACTCATTAGGATTGGTTTATCGTTCCGTTACCTGTGCGGGAGCGCATAGCAAGGAAGCGGCCGCAAAACTTGAAGTAGACCAAGTAACCCGGGTTGCATTCGGAAGAAGAGAAGACAAGAAAAGGCAAAGCCGGAGGACCCGCAAACGCAAGGGGAACGTAGTCAAGAGCACAACCAGAACACCAACTGGGAACAGTTGTGCCGTTCGCTTACCTATGTGCGAGTGCAAGTGCAAGGAAGCGGCCGCAAAACTTGAAGTAGGCCAGGTGGCCCGGGTTGCAGTCGGACGCGTGGCTCGGGAACACGCGCCGGCGGTCCAGCGGGGATGACAGGAAGAGCGCGTTGGCGGGGTCGAACAGTTGACGTGCCACCTGCAGAGGAAAGAGTCGTGTTTTGAGCTCTATCCTCTACAGTTTTGCGCCGAACTCTTCAGGGCACTTCGTTTTGGATCGGGAGTACTCGCCGGCGCTCCAGCAGGGACGACAAAGAAAGCGCATTGGCGGGGTTATGCAGTTGGCGTGCCACCTGGAGAGGGCAGTACAAGCTTTCAAGCTTTCCGTTGTTTCAATAGACAAAGAGCGGGGAGATACTCGTACTGGAAAGCGCATGCTACCTATCAGCAACCTGGCAGTGATACTTCATGATACTTCCTTCCAGGGAAATGTCCACATCAGCTCACTCACCGCCACAAAGAACTCACGCCGCACCCCCGGGCCGTACCCGTCCTCCTCCGCGAACGTCGGGTATATCCCGCCCCCCCGCAGCTCCGCCGCATCCTCGTACGCCAGCTTATCAAACGCGTCCGCCAGCAGATTCCGCCGGTCCACCGATATTTCCACCTGCGACTCCGCGCTTATGGTGTCCGGCAGGTTATGCTCCAGCCACCGCCGTTTGGTTTCCAGGGTCAGGAACCCGTTATATGGCGACGTAAGCAGCCAAGGCATCTCTTGGAATCCAGAGAACGCGGTGGTGTTCGAGCAAACCAGGGCATTAACCGCGGGTTTGTGGGCTTCGAGAAACGTGCGGAACGACTCGGGGGAGGCTTCGTCGGACTGGGGGTCTGGCGAGTCTTGTTTAGAAGACAGGGTTTGCATCAGCGTGACCAAAGCAGCGACGCACTTCTTCAGCTGGGGAGGGCCGACGTCCGCTTTCCCGGGCCCGTCTAAAGCTCTCCGCTCAATGACCCCCTCCACAGTCTTCCGCGCAGACCTATAGACTTCCCCCCCAAAGGTACGGCCCCAGTCGGACCCCTGTGTCGCACCCCCCTCCGCTGCGCCGAGCACCGCTCGCAGACCGTGACACACGTGCGGCACAACTAGACCGGGGATCTTCCCCACCCCGGACCGGACGTCCGTCAGCTGTGACCTCAGCAGCTCCCAGAGCTGCGTCAGCAGATCCCCGGGGGCTAAGTTGAACCAGGCTGCGAGGCTCGCGTGGGGGGGGGTCTGGAAGAGGAACGTCAGGGCGCGCGAGAGGGGGGGTGCGAGATGGGCCATAAGTTGGTGAATGTGGAACGTGGATTCTTCTATTGCGGAGATGGGGACCCATTCCTTGAGCATCGCGAGAATGATGGCGGCGCCGTGGTGGCCGAGGCGGTCGGGGCTGGGGGCCTGCGCGCACTCGGTCGCGAGGTCCTCGACGAAACCAACGACTGCGGTCCTGGAAACGGATGGGCGATACAATGGTGAGATTCAGAAAATAAAGGGAGGAAACCTCAGTGGAACATGCTTTCAGATTGGAAGAATAAGGGGCACATCCTTAGAAGGTGAACCTCCTAACTCAGCGAGTCATGTCAAACTCGTCTGATTGGCACTGGGAGCCTGCATGGGCATAGAAGAGAGGTTGGTTCCTTCCATTCCTTAGTTTCTCCCCGTCCATCTCTTTGAGGCGGTTCTGCTTTGTCACAGTCGACAATTGCAGCTCCTCGACAAGGAATGTCGATTGGCAAAAGAGGCAGTGAAGCACAGAGAAAGCAACGCATTCGAGACTTGAGGTCCTGGCTTTCGTGTAGGCAAGGCCATTTTGCTCTGGGTGGATCATGGCCAGGTGGTTGTCCGTCCAGATTAAGTAGAGGCTGGCTTTGAAGTTGAGTTGCCAAGTTGGTGAGAAACTGATCGCTTCCAACTGTGGAACCCCCGTTCAAGACATGACATTCGAATTCAAAAGGTCACATTTGTTGAAGGCTTGGATTGACTGGAAATGCGTTGATTCCTTACATGTCTAGATCGCTAAGCCTTGAAAACGCCAGAGCCCAGATGTGGATCGACAAGGACGTTCACTCGCAAACTTTTACGTTTTCATTCAAGTGGAGGTACAAAACGATTCTGACTGAGCTAACCTTTCTTGGAAAAATTGCATTAGCTAGGATGGAATGAAGAATTCCGAATGTGGATGTGACCAATACTTCTTAGGCAATCAAGTATCGGTCTAGTTCACTAGACAGGACATAATAGTGAAGGACAAATTTCACAAAGACATCTCCATATCCTTCCGCAGAGAACCCCCTTGAACCCCTTCCAAAATGCCAGATGCAATCATCAATGGAGAATGAATAGACTAGAACCCAGCCACTTGAACATTGGGGGCCCTTTTTCTTATACTGGAGGGCTACATTTTTGATGCAATGCACTGGAACCAAAAAGCACTATCGAACTACATGCACCGCCAAGCATCAACGAAGTAGAGTGAAATCAGATAGACAGATTGATGCGTGAACTTCTGGCAACTCTGTCACAATCTACATATCAAACTGGTCAACATTCAACCAACAGCAAGTTACCTGCCAGCCTTGTCCAGCCTCTCCTCCTCGTATCTGCTCACCCCCGCCAGCACTTGGAGCCCGCCCTCAGCCAGAAAGATCTTCGCAACCCCCGGGGAGAAGAAGAAGCCGTCTGCGCCTGGCTCCCTCCTCAGGAACCTTCTGCTCGACGTTGTAAACCTCAGCAGCGGTCCAGACTCAGGACAGCTTTCTCCATTTACTGTCTTACTTGTCTTGCCTGTCATCTCATCGACCAGTCTGATCAGAGTTTCCATCTCTTGCTGTATGGGGAGGATGTTCTTGGGGATGGTCCCATCAATGTAAAGTGTAACTCCATCACTGAGACCAACTTCCTGCAGCGTCTTGACACCGTCCAAAGGCTGACCGTTCCTTCTGGTCAGCTTCACATACTTGAAGAACCTGATTGGGATGCCGGTGTCAACGTCCTCCATGTACAGAATGTAATCCACAACGGACTGCACGCTTGATTCAGCGGGTTTCCTCACGACAAACGTTCTTCGCCTCTGCATGGTCATATCTGGGGCCTCCACAAAAAACTGTAGAAAGCGGCCGTCGCTGTCAACAGCCGCGGACTGCAAAGATTGTCTGGGGTCGAATGCAGAGCTTGCTGCATCCCTTTTACTCGGGGGACAGGAGAAGCTTGAAGATTCATGGGGCCTTTTCCTGCCTACGTAGCCGCCACTGGCCTCTGCCATGCTTGATGGTCTCCAAAGGGAACTTGAGTGCAACTCTTAACGCTAAATCAGCGCGAATCTGCAGTTTCTGGATCATAGGCCATAAAAAAGAAGAGGAGCACTCTTTTGGGGGCACCGTGTCGTGAGTCACTGCTCAGATATTATACCTTCTGAGCTTGCTTTCAACAAGATGGAAGCGCATGACTCTTCCAAAAAAGTTTCCACTCAACCAATGTGTCTGCAAAACACATTTTCAAGCAATCGACATTGCCCCTGACATACATTCTCCGATGGCAAAAGTGACGCACATTTCTCTCGCTAGAGAGCAGCCGCAGATGCGCCATTACAACCGTATTACAACGCCAGCAAACGAGGCATCATGATTTGACATGATGATGGTGAACCTCCAGGCTCCAGTCTCCAGGATGAAGCTTGGCCCTTTCAGCAAGTCTCTGAATTTTGCTCTCAAATGATAATTGCATGAATGATGAAACCTTGTATTACATACTTTTGCAGATAACTTATGTATGTAAGATACATGTAAGATACTTGTAAGAACGATCCAAAAAGTCGCAAAGCTGTTATATGAAAGCTGTGTGTACAAACGGCAGTGAAACCGGGATGGTTGACGGGGTTTACGTGCCGGGTTTTACCTGAGAATGGTTACGGGTGCGGGGATAAGCCTTACCGTCATAAAACTCAAAGACGATATAATAATATGGCCCCATTACCAAGTTATATCCCGTATTATCATGTTCATATGTAGGGGTTTATCAGTCATGCGCAGAAAAAATGGCAATATTGTCAGTTGGGGGAGAGCCTGCAGGTTCAGCCGCAGCGCACACCCGCTTACAACGCGCAGCACAAAGGACGGTTGAGGGAGAACAGCTTCTTGTCCTTCGGTTCAATGGCTTCAGAGCGAGCTTCATCAGGTTCCAGCTAGTTACCTATAGGAATGCAGAGACAGAAAGCCATCTGTTCGCTGCTGTGATTGTGGAGAAGCATCACTGCCAGGGCGTCTTCTGTTTCCATGAACTGAAGGACGCAGTACTCTATTGGCAGCGAAGATGGACGATTCTGCAAACTCGGATGCAAACATCACAGAGGATGAACGGTCGTCAGGAAAACGCAAGCTGGATGAAGCAAGTGGAGGAGAGGATTTTTCCAACGAAGAAGGTTTTTTGACTGGTCGTGTCACAAGAATGAGGGTTTCGGAAACTGCAGACAAGAATGGGGGCGCGTCCGGTGGTGTCAATGCTGGGGATCTATCTGAGCTGGTGAGCTTGCTAACACATGTCTTTCAATGGAGATTGTCCTCTTCTTCTGTGTGTGCATTCTCATCTGCAATGTGGAGGGTTTTATGACAGGAATGGGCTGACTAAGAGGGACTGGCTTTCAGACATGCCCTCCTTTGCATCCTGTCAGGGTGAAATGATGTATGGTGCCCATTGTTGAAATTTCAGTCTGCTTTTCTGGAGCCTTACTGCTGCCTCAGGGTTGGGATATGCTGTGTTGAGATTAGCAAGGAGTGGAGCTAACTCAGAAGTGTTTATAGAAAGGCCACAGCCATCAGAAGATACTGTTGCTAGCAGAACGTTAAGATTGGACACGGGGGGATCTTGAGTAATGCGCGAAGGTCTGACAATGAAGCAGTTGGGAAAATTTCAGAGACGCCTCCATTGCCTGCTGACTAATCAATGGCAACTGATGGTGCTTGTTGCACCTTGGTGAAAGTTTTGGTTGTCAGAAACAATCAAGTGTTTGAGCTTCCAGTGAGCTTGTTTGGTACTTGAAATTTCAACTGTGAGGTTGAAATAGCTAATTATACAACCAGCAGAACATCCAAGTTCCTCATCATGCACGCCTTAAGCCTGAAGATTTAGAGAATTTAAGTGTTTTACTTTTCCCCTGGATCACTCTCTCTGCGATTTCTGAGATACCCTTGGGCACCTCTTGTCTCCTCGCAATGTCTCTGCACAGATCTGTTTGAGCAATCTGCCTCCATCTTCTGCAGACCACTGACTCCAAGGCAACCCCAAACCACCAGAAGCATGGTACACCATCCTCAGCACTCCCTCCGAACGGGCCTGCCAATGAGGACCTTGGGGATGGGCCTCTCAACCCTAGCCTTGGCGGAAACCCCCACGCCAGTGGACCTGGTCATGTCGGGCCGCCAGAGACTCCCTCCCCCTTCGAAGCAACACCCGGCAGCCTCCTCCTCCCATCTTCAATGGAAGCCGCGCCCGCTAGCTTTTCCTTCCCCTTCCTGTCAGAGGCGCCCCACGCCAGTACTGCGCCCTCTGTTTACAATGGAGCTTCGCTGTCAGAAAGTGTCCTCCCGCCGTCTGATTTCGTTGGGGACAGACCTATTCATGGGCAGCTAAATGTCTTTTCTTCGCTGCCCCTTCAAACTGCCTTCGTGTCCGACACAAACGCACACAGTGATGACCAACAACTAGAGTCAGGAGCCTTCCAGGGACTCTCTCCGGTCAGGGTGCATGAAGGAAGCCAGGATGGGGCGGTTCTTCCTTCAGACACTTCTGGGGCTCTTGTGGGGCTGGGCTTGGAACTAAGTCGGGGCCAGACTGCAACTACTGACGGAGAGACACCCAGCGACCACGAGATGGTGGATGCTTTCGCAGGCAGCGGAAACATTCCAGGTGGCGCGCTTGAGGAGACAGCGGCGCAGGAGCGAGCTTCAGAACCTGAGCTTCAGGATCTGGGACCAACGGCTAGCGCCGTTCCCAGCGTTGTTAGTGCAACGCCAGCTCTTGAGGCCGAACAAGTTGATGAGGAAGCCGGCGCAACCTTGGATGAGATGACCTTGGATCTTAGCAATTACCCCTCTGCAATTTTTGAGGATGTCGTCATGGGCGGCGAGGTCAGCGGGGAAGCTGACATTGGCACGACTCGGGATGAGGCCAACACGGGCAGCATCATTGGGGACGATGTCAGCATGGGTGAAATTGCATGTGATGACGTCAGGGCGGACGACATCGAGTGCGACGACGTTGACGGTAGGGATGGTGATGTCAGCAGACGGGCGGCAGAGGAGGAACAAGGGGCATCCGAGCAGTGCAGATGCGCTGAGCTGGCGTCGGGGGCTGCGCAACTACAGCTGCTGGTGAAGCTGTTTGACGGGCGCATGGTGCTCGTGCGGGCAGACCCGTCGGAGGGGGCCGAGGCCGTGCTGGAGAAAGTGAGGTGAGGCCCCGGGATTGCTTGAGCCGTCCGATTTGGTAGAGGTAGTTCGCATGGCATGTCGGTTCGTTTGGTTCGTTGTCATTGCTTTCTTCTTCTGCTTTCTGGCACTTGAAAGCCCGTGGAAATTGGTAGAACTTACGTGGCACCGGATTCTCGGTGGTTATGGTCCATAATTATTGCATTCATCTTCTGCTGACTGGCGGCAATCGTCATGTTTACTCAGTAGGCCAGTCGTTGATTCGCAAGTCTACTTAGAAAGCTTGCCCAGCGAGAAAGATCAATCCAGGGTCTGGCATCGGGGTGCATGGGGCGGTCTGATGAAGAACAGGTATGGCTAAAGACTAGGCGCGGTGTCCGTGTTGAGCGATGTCACGGTTTGTGTCTTGTTTGAAAACTCGTAGTCTTTCAGACCCGGCTAGGCAGCGACTAAGTTGAGATTTCGATGGTTGACGGTTGATGAAAATGACTTCGGTATCCCGCTAAACTGGACTCAGTCACTTCAAAGGCGATTAGGCGACTTCTTCACAACGGCTAAGAACCGGCCTCCGGGGCGTTATCAACTAGTTGAGGGGACGCTCATTCAACCAGAATCGACCATCTCTTGACCCCCACCTCGTTAAATCCAATCCCACACTGCCTACTCCTGACTTGCAGGATCAAGACTGGCGTCGACTGCGTGGGCCAGCGATTACTATACAATGGCCGCGAGCTGCCCCCCGACGCGCCCCTCGCCATGTTCGCGCTCGAGAGCGGGTGCACGCTGACGCTCGCAGCCCGGCTGCGCAGCTCCGCGGTTCCGTGGGCGTTCACGCTCACCGAGCGGCTCTTGCACTACGCCAAGGTGGCGCTGGACCCCGGGGAAAAGCTTGGGAGGCGGGAGGTTGCGGCCAACACGGTGACGCACCAGGTGGGATTCCATGCAAGCAAACGTTTCATTTCTGATTACTGCCTGCCGTGGGGGCTGTCGTAACTGCGCAAGCAAGGTTTTTTGACCGACCATCCATGGTTTGTCGGTCATGACCAATTACCTACTTTCTTATCAGATTCGCGCAAGAGGTGTGGTGGGTTTTTCTTGGTCCAATCTCCTGATTATAGTCTGTTCCCCTGTCGTTTAACTTCGAGGTCGCCTTTGTTTTTGCGGCACCGGCTTGGGAACGCACGTTGTTCAAAACATGTAATGACGCGCTCACTCATACGACGCTTATGCGACGTTGGCTTGAGAGTCTCCCATATTGCAATGAATGCGCTGGCTCGCGCAGCGCTCACAACATCGGTTTGGGAGTTCCCTTTGTTTGGAACATTCGAATGAACCGCGCTAAGTCTTACAACGCAAATGCAACATCGGCTTGGGCGTCTCCTTTATTGTATCCTTGAAAAGAATGCCAACTCGTACGAGGTGATGCAACTTCGGCTTGGGCGTCCCCGTCGGCTATAGAACTTGAATGAACGTGCTGACTCGTACGTTGCCTTGCGCGCAGGTCGCGGGCCTCCTGGAGAATGCGCGGCATCTGCGGGCCAAGGCCGCCGACTCCGAGTGGGGCGCCGCCAAAGCGGGCGTCGTTGACGTGTTCCGGACGATGGGCGGGCCCAGGATGCTGCACGCGCTGCTGCAGTCACCCGACGCTTTTTGCCGGTGAGAGGCGGGTCTTGCTCGACTTCCAGATTTTTCCAAGAATCTAGGTTTTAAAGATTGATTGATTACAGTAGCCTAGAGGAGCCAAGGCGGGTGTCGTGGACATCTTATGGACAACAAGCCGCTATCGGATGCTGCATACGCTGCTGCAGTGAGATTGCGAGTCCTTTCTTAGGGTTTTGGAATGATAGGGCTTTGAGGATTGTAGACTACAAGGCCCTGGAAAAGCCAAGGCGGGTTCAGTATATTATCAAGAAACATCAGTCAAGAACCTTGACCTGCAGGCGCTGCGCCAAAGACTGCATTAACGGATTCGCGAGGGAGGTCCGAGTACCTTTCTTCCCCTAGACCCCCCGGTCGCTGTGGCAAAAAATCTATTACAGTTGCTGCAAGTCCGGCCAGCTAGAAATCCTGAGAAGCTCCTCATTCTCAGGTCTTGAATCTGCACCTTTTTTTGGTGTCTTCAAGAGAGTTCAAGTAAGTGCTCTCAATGTGCAGGCGGTGCGCGGAGGACTGCATCCACGGCTTCGTAACGGAGGTCCAGACGGACTACCTCTTCACCCGGGGCCGCCTCGGGCTCTACTGCCTCCCGGTGCTGACGGACGTCTGGACGGCCCTCCTGTCCGACGATTCGGACCACGTCCGTGAGACGTACGAAGAAGTGACGTCAGCGTTGCTCGCCACGCTGGCGGGCAAGAGCCAATGGCTGCTGCGGGACTACTTCCGACTGTCCAAGCAAGGGGCGCTCGATTTCTTCGTGGGGATGCTGGAGCGGGTTAAGGACAGGTGGGTCAGGGCTGGTTACTTGCTTATTGATGATTGCCCTGGTCCATGATAATGGTTTCAGTGGAAGGGGGTTACTTCGCCCGCACTTTAAATACGTTCCGCAACCAAGGCGGTAGCTTTGAATATCTGAAAAGACGATCCTGAAAACGCCTCGATGATATGACAATAGGCTCTCCTCTTGGCCGCCACTCTCCTGCGCAATCGGCCGTCAGAGAGGCTTGAAGATGATGCTAAGCGACGAAGGCTTCGAGCTGATGACAGTCTCTCAGAAAAGGAACTCAATAGGACGCAAGTTCTGAGAGCCAAGGTTAATGTAGATGAAGTATCATCTCCATTTTAAGAACGCTCAATATGTTTCTCTGTAAAAAGCCGTTCGCTTCATCTCAACAAGTTGTTTGCTGAGGAAGCGCAGCACAGCTTCTCCATCGCACAAGCTACCCTGTGCTTACTCAATCTCTTCAACCGCAGGTTATGCGCGTTAACCACCACGCTGACCGACGTTTACACCGAAGAAGGACACTCCTACCACGCGTGGCTCCAGCCGCTCCCCGAAGCAAAAACGTTCGGTGTCCTGTGCCACGTGGTGGTCTCTGCAATGCAATCCGCCGCCGACGAAATCATCCACTGGTTCGACGTCGCCGAGATCGCCCCGGGGGGGGAGCGCCAGTACACGCGCGCAGCCTGGGAAGGGGGGGGTGTTTGGAGCCGCCTCGGCGAGGCCTACGCGCGCGTGCAACGAGTCCTCGACCCCGGGTTCTATGCTGACGTGGCGGCCTGGTGGGGCGCCACGTCAGCGGCGCTCTGGGAGGGAGTGCTCACGGACGATCCGCAGAGCACGCGCGAGCAGGTGTTTCTGGCGCGGGTGACCCTGGACGATTCCGCCCGCTCACAGGTGAACGGAGTCCTGGGTGAGCGGATCTATCACGTCCTCGACGGCCTGGCGGCGTTCAACTTCGGCGGGCCCCAGTCGCCCTTCTTCGAGCGCTTCGAGGCCCTGTTGACGGGCCACGAGTCGGAAATCGACGCGATCGCGCTCGCGTGCCCCGAAAACAAGGCCTGGATGTTCGACGCGCCGGCGCGGCGCCATTTGGCATCCCGGACACGTGTCGCCTGGTTCTTGAAGCAGTTTCCGGAGCCGGAGGAAGGCGGTCCGCGCGTCGAGATCATCGTCCCCAGGGGGGCGACCCTATTACCGGAAACGCTGTCCATGATTGGTGACGAAGAAACGAACGATCTGAGCAAACTGCAGCGCGGGCTCGGCGTGGTTTTCGACGGCGAGGAAGCGGAGGGCCCGGGCGTTCTGCGCGAGTGGTTTGCGCTCGTCGCGAGGGAACTGTTCAGCGAGGAGAAGGGGCTGTTCCTCGCGGCGCCGGAAGATAAGCGGAGGGTGTTTCCGAACCCGGCGTCAGGAGAAGCGTTTGGAAGCGGCAGGTGCAAGAGGCATTTGGAGTATATGCGGCTGGCAGGGCACGTGCTGGGGCTTGCCATTCTGCACAGGTGAGGCGCCACGTGGCAGAGTTTGATTGGGGGCGCGTTGTTCCCTCTAGTCTGCAGGTGTCTCTGTCTTTGTTCGGGCGGTCTGCAATATCACCCTTGGATGAACATATCCTTGTAGAAGTCAGGGCAATTTGGTCCGCACTTGTAGTCGTCTCCAGAGAAGAGCGTTCTGATCATCTCAGGGCGGTGGGAAAGGCTAACTTGTGGTTGGAATACATTGATCAGGGCCTTTGACCATTTTCTTGGCATTGCAAGTGTTTTGAACGCGTGCAGATCCGCAAATCGTCGAAGTCCGGCTCGGTCGAGAAAGCAACGGCGAGGTGCTCGCTTCTCGAATGAGTACACCCCTCCACTCGATACTCTTGACGTAACAAGCTCGATTTTTCCGGTTCACCCTGTTCTAGTTGTTTGTACACTCCTTGTGCATTGAGCAAAACAGTTTGAAGCTTTTACAATCCGGGCTTCGCAAACGCGATACGATTCATGAGTCCCTAAACAGCCTTCATAACGGTAAGTCGAGATTAAGCACTCCGCATGGTTGACTATTCAAATGGGTTTGCTAACCCACTCATCATAACCGTACAGGGTTCCTCTGGGCGTCCGAGTCCTCCTAAGCACCCCCTTCTACGAGGCCCTCGCGCGGCAGCCCCTCTCCTGGGCTGACGCCCGGGACATCTCCCTTTGCAAACCCGGAAATTTCGAGTGTTACGAATCAGTTGTTTTCACCAACCCGTTCATAACCATACAGGGTTCCTCTGGGCGTCCTTCTGAGCACCGCCTTCTACAAGGCCCTCGCACGCCAGCCCCTCTCCTGGGCTGACGCACGGGACATCTCCCCGGACCTCTACAACAGCTGCAAGGCAGTCCTGGATCTACCCCCGGGGGACGTCGAGGCCCTCGGGCTGACCTTCTCCGCTGACGTCATCCAGAACGGGGCCATCTCGACCGTCGATCTCGTGGCGGGCGGCGGCGATGTCGCCGTGACGGGCGACAACCGGGCGGACTACATCGACCGGTTGGTGAACTACCGGTTGCTGACGCAGGCGGAGCCGCAGCTCGGGGCGTTTCACCAGGGGCTCTCGGTGATTATCACCGGGACGCAGAGCCTCGAGCGGGCGTTGACAATCGTCGGCCAGACGGAACTAGAGGAGATTCTTGAGAGCGCGTCGCCGGAGATCGACGTCCGCGACTGGATTCTGCACACGGAGTACTCGGGATATACCCCCGAGTGCGACCAGGTACGCTGGTTCTGGCGGGTGGTGGAGGAGATGACGTCAGAGCAGCGCCGGCGGCTGCTCTACTTCGCGACAGCGGTCGCGCACCTGCCGTTGTCAGGGTTTAGCGCCTTGCCGCATGCATTCCGGCTGCATAGAGCGTATGTGGATTTGGACTGGCTGCCCACGGCGCACACGTGCTTCCACCTCTTCATGCTGCCCCCGTATAGCTCATACGAGATGATGCGCAGCCGGCTGCTTATGGTCACGCAGGATCACGTCGTTGAAGGTTTTGGATTTGTATAGTACTCAACGAGCTTAGGTGGAGTCGGTTTGGAGAGTAGAGACTCACAGTAAGTCAGACTGACATTTATTAGAAGCTGCTTCTAAGATGTACATATGTCAATGGACATGTAGACATATTCATAGATCCGCTGTATCCAGATTGGGTACGAAGATGGACCAGGAAAGGACTCCCTCTAAAATCTACAATCTCAACCTGAAAGAAGCGCTAGCCGCAGCTAGGATGCTTCATGCAATGTAAGTCACTGGCCGCAGTGACTGCAAATTAGTTCCTCAACCTGCATGGCGCGTCAAACCGCTCAATGCTGCGCAGATTGCAGTTGGGCATGTGCTTGCGACATGTATCGAGTGATGGCATGCGCATCCAGGCCGCGCGCGTGCATGCGCGGCCGCCTAGCTCATGTCATGCCGCCCTCAGTACGTAATGCATCATGGTTGTCTATAAGATATGGTTGCAGACGGCGGCGGCCAGTCGTTTCCGGACATGACAGGCTCATGAATCCGAAGAATTGCTGCTTGCATTTCGAGCTGAGTCGGCGTTAACAGCAAGGCGGGGCGATGGGCTGCAGGCAATGGCACCGTGATATATTGGACTACCTTGACGTAAGAAAAGTAAGTTCATCATATCGTGCAATTGAACACATCATGCTGGGTTACTTTTCAAAAGCATTTCACGACCAATTCAAGTGTCCACCTATACTTGTTTTAGTGCCTTAATGATCTTTCAACCTGGACTCGATGCTTCTTAGTGCCGACCTGTTAGGGGCCTCAAACTTGAACGTCTGTTGCGAGTCCGCTGTGTGATTCTGACCTACCCAAATGCGTATATCGTTAGGAGGGGCTTTGCGATACAGTGTGCATCTTTGACGCTGTACAGGTACCTCGGCAACTTCTGCCTTTCGCTCGTTTAGTAATCTGCTGTAGCTTCGCTGAACGTCACTCTTTCGACGACTCTCGCAATCCTGCAATCTCACACACTACGGTCGGCTTCGCCGTTCCCCTAATGATGCAGTGACTACTGTGATCGAGTCGAGAGTTGTCCGTGCGTGTCATTTCGCAGACAGCACGCATGCCCGTCTGACGGACTTTCACTAGAAAGTCCCTTGTTTGGGTGGGCTGATTGAGTCTCAACGAGTACTTGACGTTGTTCCTTATGATCCATGTAACCCCACCTCTCACCCGAGATTTTTCAGCTGTTCCCCCTTTCTCCAAACTCCAAGGGGCTCCTGAAACCAGCCTTTGCATCTGATGACGAAGAGAGCAGCCTTTCGTTACCCAAAAACAGGATATAGAGCCGAAACTCCTATCGTCGAAAACCCGCGGGAAAATTCAGTTTCCGTACACCCCTCACCCCTACCACGACTTAGGCTGGTCGAGGTGTTGATTGTCCATTTTGACCCCCTTCAAAATCTTTTCTATGTCCTGCGCCTCTGCGGACAGCGCACTCGCCAGCTTTCTCGGCACTCCCCCCCCCCTCTGCCGCACCCCCAAGTTCTCCCCCCTTTCAAGCACCCCCTGCGGCGCCCCCGACTCGCCGCTAAAATCCTCCGCAACGAAGTGGGGCATTGACATACTCCCCGGTTCACCCCCCCCCGTTCGTAACCCGCTCCCAAACCGCGGCTGCGAGGGGGGATTGACACCGCCTGCCGAGCGCGGCTGCGGGGCCCTGCCCGACACCGACGTGGTGTTAAGCGCCTCCATGCTGAAATCCGAGTTTATGCTGTTGCTCCGGGACATGGTTGCCTCGGTCCTGCACAGATCGCCGAAGCCCGCTTCTTTGAGAAACGCGTCTAGGTCGGTGTTAATGCTCGCGGCCCGCTGCGTCGCGCCGGGGGTGCTCGACAGCGACTGCGTTCGCATGAGGGGGGGCTCTTCCGGCCGGGGGGGCAGTTGGAGCGACATCGTCCGAACCAACTCTAGTTGCCCATTCACACCAGTCGCCCCAGGGCGCAGATTCCCCAACACGTTTCTCGGAGGCCCCCCCCCGGGTCCTCCTTCCGTGCTGAGCCTTGCCTGACAGGCACCCGGGGGATGTTTTCTTTCTCTCCCGCACGCGCAAAGTCCGCGGCTACATTCCGGGGGGGCGGATTCGCCCCGGGTCTCTCTCCCCCGGGGCGCTCGACGCTGCGTTCCCGGGTACGTGGCCGGTCGATGCTCCCCTCGCGGCTGCTCGAGGGGGACTCCCGCCACGAGCCCGAGCTGCGGTTTCCGTCCGGGTTCCGGCCGGACTTGTCCGGGTTCCGCCCGGATTCCGCCCGGTTGCCACTGACGTGCTGCTTGACGAACTCGCGGAGGTCGTCCTCGGTCCACTTCCCGAGACCCTCGGCGGAAAAGGCGGACGCTGACCTGGCGGGCCGGCGCAGGAGAATCTGCCACGTGGCAGCCACCATGACGATCGCAATGAAGACAGGGGTGCCCGGGAAACTCGCGGCCAGGTTCGGGACCCGGGGGAGGGGCAGCTCTGAGCGGTACATACCAACGAGCCCCCCCGGAAAGGCGAGGACGACCAAACGGTCCTTGTTGGTTGCGAAGGGGGGCGGGACGGAGAGTGATTCCTGAGGGGAGGAGGCTGCACACAAATGGAGGCGGGCGTTAGAGGGGCGTCTTCAAGCGAGGCGGCGACTCGAATCCTAAGAAAGCTTCTCTATAAGAAGGGCAGCTGCTCAGTCGCAGTCGCAAGATGATCCCAGGTTGAGGGTGTGAACCCCCTTCAGAATCGAGCACTGCCGATTTAGCGAGGCGGGCTTGCACACTTTCTTCATTCTTGTTCCATGCTTCACTTTCTTCGGTCTCTCGCTAAGGTACAAACTGATCCTGTTGGGCTTGCGCCAATCTACCTGAAGATATTACGAACATCGACGGCTAAGCTTGGTGCCACTTGAAAGCCCTGATTCCTATTGAGCTTCGACGATCTTCTCGATGAGACACGATTGAAGAAAGACGGCTAACCTTGGTGCCAGTTGAAAGCCCCGCTTTAATTTAAGCTTGTCGGGCTTCCCGCAATTTCCCCTTGAAAAGGATAAAAAGGATAAAATATCGACGGCTAACCTGGGTGCCAGTTGAAGGCCGCGGTGATCTCGGCGGAGGGGACTGTGAACAGCGGGCGCGCCAAGACCGCCTTTCCTGCCCCAAACTTCGGAAGTGACGTGTTGAACACGTCAGCGCCGTGCTCCGAACGCGCTACCAGGTAACCTGCACGCACCAGAATCCAATGGACCGTAAGAATCGTTGTTCGGACCTCCGGTAGTATGAGAAATAGAGTCGATTTTGTGCCCGAGAGAGGATCGTGCACACTGGCCATATTAGTTTGCCAAAAGAACTGCACTTCTCTTGTTGGAAAGTCGAGGGACGCTGAGCTCGAAGCTCATCAACGGATCGGCAATTGTCGACCGGCCAATTCGTCGGTCTGAAGCACCCCGTAGTTTGTCCTCAGATCACAGCGGAATGCGCTCGTCATAGACCTCAACGCACTACGGGATTGTCAGCTCTTCTTCATCTCGCAACATTTTGCGATCCAGCCGACTTCTTATCCTAATGTCCTGCAAGCGAAGCAGTTTATCGAGACTCCAAAGTCGTGAGTCTGACTAGCCAGATTTTTTGAATCAGAATGCAAACCGGAAAGCACAGACCCAGGTCAGCTTTCGCCGCTTCGCAACCTTTCTTGCAGACCACCAAACGAATTTCGGTCTCGGTGCACCTTTGATAGCCTGCGACATCATCGCACCCTCAAAAGTCGATACTCTCCCTTCCTACCAACAAACGCGGAAGCAGAAGAAGACAAACCCAGTAAAAGATCACCAGTCTGCAACTTCCAACAAAACAGGAGTCTCGGTGCAGCGCCGTCAAAAAATAGTCCCTTTCTTTCAGGCAACAAACGCAGAAGCAGAAGGAGACGAATCCAGTAAAGTTTCACGAGTGTGTGCCCCTTTCAATTTAAATGTGGCGCACCTTTGATCGCCTGCAGCGCCGTCGCGCCCTCGAACGCGCCCTTCCGCCGTGCCAGCAGCTGACAGTTGACGCCCCGCCCGTCCCCTCCCACGTTAACCACGACCATCTCCTTGCCCCCCTCGACGATCCCATACCCTTTGGACCGTCCGTTCACGTCAAACGCAAAGCTCTCCAAAACGATCCCGTCGAGCCCGGGGCACTCCACCGGGTGCATCATCATTCTAGTTAGGTCGACTCGGCCGACCCCGGACTTGCTCACGAACACCACCCGGCTCGACGTCAGGGGCTTTTGAAACGCCAGGATGCGCGAGCGCTTGTACAAAATGCCGAGGCGTTTTCGCTCGGTAAGGTCGAAGATTTCCAACCCCCCCGTCGCGTCAGCGGCTAAGAGGAGCTGCGAACCTCCCCGCCGGAGCATGTGCAGAATCTTGACCTCGCCCTCGGATTCCGACCCCCCCAGAAGGGCCTCATTCTCAACCAGCGACCTGGCCTCCCCCTCAGAAGCGCCCGGCTCGTTTTGGCTCTGCCGCAACCCCCCCCCAGCAGCTCGCAAGCTCCCGTGGGAAACGATTTTCGCGCCAGGGGGGTCATCGGACCCCCCCGCAATGTCAGCTTCCGCCAGACAGTGTAGTACGAGCGCGCCGTCTGAATGTCCGGAAACCAGCCACGTTTCTAGGGGGCCCTTGGGGAAGGAAACGAGGGCTGTGACCGGCGAGCGGGCCGCGGAAGAATGTTCACATACTAGTTGTCCGGTGGGCTGGAAAACGTGGAGGGCGCCGTCGCTGTCGCCGACCGCGACGTATGGGCTGAGGCCATCCTCTATCTCCTGCAAACCGGAAGTGGGTCAAATAATGGTTAGCAAGTCGACTTGAAAAGGATGATTGAGAGGTGATTGATGAGATTTCAGTGAGGGGGTTGAGGATGAGGGTTATCTGGAGGCATTATTTGCCATAAGCAGCGACGTGGCTTAGGCCGTCTGCTGACGTTTGCAAACAGTGGGTCAAAATGAGATCCCATGAGAGGAAGTTGGTGCAAAACATGATTACTGAGTCGACTTGAAACAGCTCAATGAGCAGTAGAAAGTGAGTAATTTGGAAAATTTCGAGCGATTTGGCAGTGAGACATTTGGAAATGGAGTTAGTCTGGAAGGCATCGTTGCTGTGCTGTGACTGCAACGTGGCTAGACAATCTGCTGACCCACTTCAAAAGTGGGTCACAGAGGGATTTCTGCGCTGATAATAATTCGGGCTGGGAATGCATAAAATGGAAAGCAATGTAGCATGTGGCTGAGCGCACGCTCAAAGACCTGCTAAAGTGGGTTGAGGGGCGGTTAGGAAGGTGAGAAGAGTACGGGTCAGAATAAAACATGAGAATTGAAGAGCGCCGTGGCTGTTCTTGAATGTGACAAACTGCCCATAACTAACTTCAGTGCTCACCTTCCTGCAGAAGTTGATCAAAAAGTGGGTTACAAGGGGGGTTAAGGATGGGTTTGCAATGTGGAACACAGTGACTTGTGGCCTTTGCCAAAAAGGGGCCTGAAATGCAGAGGGAGTGTGGGGGCCAAAGAACAGGGGTTAGGCAATCGGTTCGGTAGGCAGCGCACGCCAACTGGCTGAAATTTCAGTAAATCTTCTCTAGCATCTTGATGTATTTGGGACTGGGTTAACCAAAGAAGTATCAGTAACGTCAGAATTGTGCTCAAACTCCAAGATGACTCCCCAAAGTGGTGCTTTCACAATGCAGCAACACGCTTTACTCGTCTCCTTGAAACGTCACTTGAAAAATTGCTCAACTCTCGGCGGGTTGCCAGCTCCAAGGAGCAATTCCAAAGCTCTGGATTGATTGCAATCTTCTTCTTCCATGAGTAAATTGGGGCAGTGGCAATCTTCTTCTTCCATGAGTAAATTGTGACTCAGAGAGCAGCTCTTTGCCACTTGCAAAACAAATAGCCCCAGACGCAACCAAAAGTTTGAAACCGTACAGAGGCGCAAAATGTCCTCAAATAAATAGAGTGAAAGGAGAGGAGGTTCCAACGTCCAGGCTCACATCAGCTTAAAAGGGCACGGTATCTGAAATTTAGAGAGGGGCTGACAAATGCAGGCAGAACAGGGGGGTGCAAATCATCATTCCCCAAAGCTGAACTAATATTTCAACCAGAATTTTGCCTCAAAACCACTCCTTTGAAACCAGTAAAAAGTCCTTTCAGCACGTAAGAGAGCTCTCTTTCGAAACCGCCGACAACCCGTGCATGGCTTCAAGGAATAGCAAAGCAATCAATCAAGGGCTCTGTCTATGTGCACTTCAGTACTCTCCGATGCATTTTCCAGAATTGCAATCGGTTGCGAATGCTGCAACTGATTTTCAAAACGAGTCCATTGCAATCCAAACAGCTGAACTCATACCTGTTGCACCGCGTGCAAGCACGTCACTTGCGCCCCCACTTGGACTGCCGCCAGTAGCTGAAAATGGTCGGCCCAAGCCACTCTGGGCCTCACAACAAGTCGCTCTTGATAGCCCACCAGCGCACCCCCTTTTTCCACCCCATCAGATGCCGCCGATTGTTCTACCGACGCCAATGGCATCTCCAAGGGCTCCCCTTGAGGAGTCACAACTGGGTTGGCGACGTCGTCAATTACAGGGCCTTTTGTTAAAGCAGAGCCTGGTGTGGGCTCTTGCAGTGTGATCAGCAAGCTCTTCTCCTGGGCCCTGTTTCGCTGCCACGACGCCAGCTGGCGGCACGGGCAGGAGCAATCCTCGGAGCCCACGTCCGAAACCAGCCGCGAAATCTGGTCTCGTTGTGTCTCCAATAACCGCACGAGGCTCAGAACGAGCTCCTCCTG
>DF236956.1:5345-58171 GCA_000708835.1 Klebsormidium nitens | reverse complement strand
GTGTCTCCAATAACCGCACGAGGCTCAGAACGAGCTCCTCCTGTTCCAGCAAGTTGTCCTTCAATGCCACAAGCTGTGCCGCGCGCTCTGACAGCTGGCGCACCTTCGGCGGCTGCCCATGTGACCGTTCGCCTTCGATGCCGCTTCTTAGTCTCGTTCGCAGGGGGAGTGACGGGTCTGCCCAATCATCACTTTGACTTTCTTCTCGAGGACCAACACTGCTCCCTCCTGTGCAAGCGTCTTTTTGTGACACACCTTGTTCACCACCGACGTACCTATTTGAGTTCTCGCCAATTTGGTGATGCTTTGAGACGGGGCTCTCACAGGAGACGCCCAACAAGGCCGTGATGCAGAGGAGGAGCGCCGCCGCCGCTGCCGCGACGCGCCGTGAGGGAGCCATTGGAGGCGGCGGGTGATGTCAGCAAGCACGAGGCATCCCCCCACAATGCGAGAGTGTTGGGGACGTCATTCTCCGCAGCCGTTCCGTTGAAAGTGAGTGATGCACCGCCATTGCGAGGAGCTCTCAGCGCTATAGAGAACCTTCTTGAGCGGCTACCTCCTACCCTACCTGCCTACGTACCTCCATTGCTGTCCAGTCTACTATGTATACCTAGTACGGTATACCGTACGACCAAGGTATGATTCCGAATAAATAAATAATTATTTGCATTCGGAAAGTTGGAAACTCCGGATAAGCAGTCGGATTCTGCTTTTTCGGAAACTGAAAATAATTGTTAAATCCCGTTCGGAAAGTGATTGCAAAGGCCCTATGAATGAGCGGTACGTACCGGGTCACCTTTAAAAGCCTCAAAAACATGGGTACCGGAGTACCTGGAGGCGATTCGGATTTAGGGTCGGAAAGTGGAAAATAATATATAATTTGGGCTCGCATTCGCTAAATTAATTGCTTTTTTTGAGCATTCGGAATCATACCCTGGTCGTACGGTAGGTAGTTGCCTAAAATCACCGTTGGCGAACATTCCGAATGTTCGAAGCAGCACTGGCAGGCGGCAAGCCGGCGCGTGTACCTACTCAACTTCCGCGGTTCTGACATGTCCATCATGACGTTGCGGTTTCCAAGAATGGCCTACGCTGTTTCACATGGGTTTCCCGAAGAAAGCGACGAGCGTACGGTTTCAAACTTCGAACCCGAAGTGGGTAGGTACCGCAATAGGCCGCTATAGGCGTAGCTTCCTAGGGTCACTTTGGTGTTTCGCTAAGTGTACCTCGGAAGATAGTCCCTGTCATGGACTACCCCAATGCAATGGTTGCGATTGCACCGGAGGCAGATCACCGGGCAGACACGCAAAAGAGTTTAGCTGCTCGTCGGATCGTGAATCCGGTAGCGGGTACCTTCCGTGCAACGGGTACATACTCTAGTAGAGTCTCCAACCAGTGCAAAATGAAAACAAGTTACCTAAAATTTCTGACACACGATGATTGAATGATGATGAAAGATGCGGGACAAGTGATGACCATTGCCTTGACGTCAACTCAAATTTTGGTGGCTTTCGGCAAATTACCGGTAGTATCGCAGATGTTTGGGGGAAGAGAATCTGCTTCAACCAATCAAACGAGCGTTGTCAGAGTCGCATGGTTACTTTTCACGGTTCAAAATTCAAGAATCAAGACCCCTCAAGCAGCCCGCGATACGCGCCTGTCAGAGCTTTAGGATCTTGTCAGACAATTCGTGCTTCGAACTTCGAAGTTCGCGTGCTGACTCTCTTGAGTCTTCTCGAGGCTGTGATTGGTTCGGCAGCGCGCCGCACGAGTGACGAGTCACCCTGTCGCGTCGGACCACTGGCACGAGCCGGTCCCCGGCCGCCCGCCCCACGCAGACGCAATCTAGCCTGCCTACCTCTGTATATTATTAAACCCATAAATCACTCGATATTTTAACACCCACAATGTAACCAATACCGCATCTTAGCCTGCCCATGCCGGTACTTCAAGGGGGCACAGGCGCGGAGCCTAGCTCGATTTTTGGGTTAAGCTTTTTAGTGTTGGCTAGTCTTTCTTCGTTTAATATATGAAGGTTGAATATCTGCAGAGGGCCCCGGGCCCCCACTCTGGACTGGCTTCCGTTTAGCTAATATATATCGTTGCCGATTTGCCACCGCTACAAAACTCGCTTGGAGCGGCTGATTCGACTCGTCGGTGCTTTTGAATCGCAACGCTAAATCGACTCCAGTGTTTATTCAAAGATTGATTGGAAGCATGTCGAGAGTTACTAAACTGGAGGAGATAGTCATTCACCAATTGCATCTTGAGCAGAACTTCAAAGAGTATTCAGTTTTATCCGCGGTTCTTTTGATCCCTTCCATGGCACAAAGCAGCCAAAATGCATCATGCTAATATGATGCTCCGCAAATCGGTATACAACACGATGTTCTGGGCCAGCTGTACTCGCATAATCATGCGCATCTCTGTCAATCAGCTATAGGAACATGCAACAACAAGCTAAGCTTCTTAGCCTAAATGAGCAGAGTATCATATTAAGGAGGGCCAGCTAGCGACTTGATGGCAACCCGAACTCGTGCATTTCTGTCTCCGACGGAGTGAAGTGCAGCATTGATATCTGTCAGAGGAATGCAAGCATTAGATGCCATTCGATGAGTGCTGCCTCGAATCAATGTCTGACTTGAACCTGCAAGAAGAGAGCACAAATGACTTGGATTCCGATTGGTTTGGCTTGTACCCATCTTTAAATCAACGTTTGGGTAGGAAAGGTGACGTTAGAGCTATCTCAAACAACGGCGCCTCCTCCAGACATATCGACACGTATACGGTTCAAGCATTGCCTTCTTTGATTTCAAGAGATCCAAGCCTCGCACGATCAACCTTTGCTACGAACTCAGCAACTTCGCAGATTTACGGATCAACTTCAAGAACTAAATGCGAAGTAGAGAAGAAAAGCAAACCTACAACATCCCCACCAGACCGGCACCTTAGGCTTCTGCTGACAGCATACAAACTAATTTAGCGGGTAGATTGAAACCACAAACAACACGCATACAGACCCCTGCGCCGTGGCAATGTAAGAAACAGAGCGGAGGGCCTCCTGCTTGCTGCCGTGACGTTAAAAGCCTTCACGCCAATGTTCGGAGCTCGCTGATGTCACCTCACCTGGGCATCCGTTTCTCCAGCTTGGCCCGCAGTCTGCAGCAGATAAGGGACGTGACGTCAGGCTTAGGTCACGGCGGGTGTCCTCATCAGGCCCAAACTTCTTACATTATCAGTTGAATGGAGATTGTAGACGCAATCATCCGGACACGAACGAGATGCACGGTGAAACCAAGGGAGTAAAGAAGGATTAAAAGAGTAAAGAAGGATTACAAGACAAATGAGAGGTGTAAACGGGAAGCCAGCAAGAAGCCGAGTCAAAGGCCCTCTCATAGCCCACCTGTGCTCGGAATAAACCTCAGCAGTGCTTACAACTTGATCATCTCATCCAACCCATTTGTGCACGGAATAACTCTTTAGCAGGCTTGTGATTCGCTTATCCGTTGACCCACCTGTGCTTGGAACTAGCTTCAGCGGGTCTTGTAAATCTACCTCTTCTATCCAAAGGAGCGCACCTCAGAGACGATGCAGAAACACCAGAACAGAGAGAATCACGCAAGGCGGGTTCGACAGTGCTCCTGAACTGAGACAGGGGCGAATGAAAGGGGAAGGTGGATGAGGGAGAGCAAACGACCAAAAAGGGGACGAGAAAAGCAGTAGCTGAACAAGCAGGAGGGCCAAAGCAGACCGCAAGAACAAAAGAGCGTGCAATGTGATTGACTGTATATTTTCCAAACTGTGTGCAAGGTGTGATGGAAGTCTGACTTATCTTCAGACTTCATGCGCAGGCGCGTTCTCACAAGACTAAGCTCGCCATACGTCGACATCCACAGACTAGCTTCGACAGTCGAAGTCAAAATTTCGACACAACACGGCCGCAACGTAAACGCGGTCGGGAATCAAAGCACAGTCTGCAAGACCGACCGCTAGCAATCAACAAATCCAGGAGCAAAAGTGCGCGCCACAAAGCCACACAAGTTACAACTTAAAACGGGCAACGGTCAAAAGGAAAAGGACGCCAAGACGCCAGAGACGTCTGGCCCAAAGCGGTCAACAACCAGAAGCAGAAGCACGCGACAACGCCAAGAAAGCTTGACCTGAACCGATCAAGAACCGAGGCAGACACTTGCCAACGCGTTACAAAGGACTGACCAAATCTGTTCAAAAACAAGAGGCGAGTGCGCGTCAAAGGATCCTTGGGGTCCCACCTTTGCTCGAGGCTCCGCTTGCTTAGCGCCTCCTCCAGCCGCCGCTTTCGGTCTTCCGCTCGCTGGCGTTCCGCCGCGCACGCGCGCTCGCGCGCCTCGGCCGCCTCCGCCTCTCGGCGGCGCACTTCGTCGGCCAGCCGCCGTTCCTGCAGGAGCCGCATCGCATAGATTTCCACGGTTCGCGGAATCTTTCTGGTTGGGGTCGTTTACATTCTATTGGTCCTTCTGTCCGTTCTCCAGCTGATCTCAGAAAGGTATACTCTCTCAGATGGTGTTCGCAAGTTTCTTCTTCTTCTCGTTTCATTTGTTATATCCGGTGCATCCCGAACTGCCTCCCGAAAAGGTCAAAAACCGACTCTCTCCTCCAGTCGTCCCTGCTCGCGCGCTCTGGCGCCATGCTCGCTCCTCAAACCTCGAGCGCTCGGAGCGCCCAAAACTTTGTCCAGATCATACAGGTGAGTATGCGGAACCCACGCGGAATTTCAGCAGTGTATAAATGCTACACGTTCTAGAGCCAAGCACACTTCTGGCACTTTGGAGATGGAATCTCACCTCCGCAAGTCTAACCTTAGGATCCGAGTCAACGAGGGGCTTTGGAGACACACTAAACTAGATAGCTACCATTTCCTCAAGACTAGCTCTCGCGCCGATACCTACCCAGTTTCGTACGTGATCTACAAGCTAAGCAAAGCATTGGTTAAGTTCGACCCCAGCCCTCTGGGTCAACGGAAGCAGTATCAGGATCAGGGTCTGGAATTACTACCTCTTCCTTTCTTGCAGCCGCCTCTCGCTCCAGCCTCTCCTGTTCTTCCCGTTCCTCCCGCTGCCGCCTCAGCTCTCGCTCTAGTTCGGCTTGCTGCCGCCGCTCTAGTTCCAAGCGCGCCCGCAGCTCTTCCTGCAATGATGTGAAAGGCACGTTTCATTGGCCGTAAGTAGCGACTGAGGCTACAAGGGAGGCACGCGTGTCTATCTGCAATGTTGGGCTGATCAGCTGGGATGCCGAAGAGTAGGGAGGGGACTTCGAAGTTTTCGTTCTCTTGGTGATACTTCTAAGCAGCCTAGAGCTTCATGCGGGCGTCAGAACCATCCGAGACGAGGGAAGGATAGTAAGCAACAAAAACGTGTACTGCTTTTGCAACGCCTACCGAAAGAGTCGTTAACCTGAGTTCACAAGAAGACGGTCGAGCCCCATTACTTTGGAAAAAGGGGGATTTATACACAGCAGTCATACCTGTTCACGCTGCCGCTGCTCCTCCTGCCGGCGCAGCTCTTCCGCTCTCCGCTCCTCCTCCTCGGCCTGCTTCCGCCGCTGCTCTTCCTCCCTGCAGCAGAACGAAAGCACACTCCCGTCACAAACCGAAATGCTTTGCAGAAACGGAGGCAACGCTCTAAATCAACACACAGGAGGGGTTTATCTCACATCAATCCCGGCGCTTCTGCTCCGCGCTTTGAACCTGCGGCTGCAACTCTGCAAGCCTTGTGTCCCGAGAGAAAAGCGGAGGACAAGCCGAACTACTTGAGTAAGCCACGAAGGACCGAACGAACCACAATGACAATTTGCGGTGCAAAAATAGAGGAAGCAGAAAAAGAGGGAGCGTCTGCCCGATGGTCTGCCAGGAGTTCTGTCTACTCAACCTTTCCTGCCGCTCCCGCTCTGCGCGCTCTTTCTGCAGCCGTGTCGTCTCGGCCCGCCGCACGTCCATCTTCTGCTTCCACCGCTGCTCCTCGGCGCGCCGCTTCTCCTCCAATTCCCGCCGCTCTAGTTCTGCCGCCCTGCGCGCGCAATTCTCCGGGCTGAAGAAGTGCTCGCGGTCCCAGTTCACTTCGTACTCGACGATCTTGGTCGTGCCAGCCTGGAAGAGGGTAACCAAAGGGTTAGGGACAGCTGAGATAGTCTGTATAAGCCTCACCAAAGCTTCTTCCTAGTCTAGTCCAAAGTTGACGACCCTGATAGTGTCAGCATAGGCAAGAGGCACTAGAAAGGTACAAAGGGGTTAGAACCTTTCATCGTGCTAATGTGAAGCTTTCCCCTACTTCCACTGTCGTTGGTTTTCTCGCAACATAGTCACGCGTTCCCTCTAGGGCCTCTACCAGGTCGGATTTTTGTGAAATCTACTTGGTGGGGCAATCCAGCAGTCAAGCACTGCTTTCTTGTGCTTGCCGGTTCCGTGAACGTCGCCCGGCCTCCCTAGCGCCTGCTTGAACGCCCGAATTCCAGGGTCTACTTTCTGACAGAACCCTCAAGCGGGTGTGCTCTTCTATCTTGCTTCTCTCATGACCACACAACCCAGACCGACTCCATGAATAACCATTTTTCGGAGCATCCTAGCAAAATCCTGTTGTCCACTTGCCCCGACTGGCATCAGAGCCCCACTGTTCTTTTTCCCCAACCTCCGCCTGACCAACCGGTTACAACGACAGAGAGTGTACCCTTCTTCCTCACCTTCCTCATGACCCGTCCGCACAGCCCCTCTAGCGCTTTTACGAGCCCTTGAACTTCTGTGAACTGCACCCGGACAGTGCACTCGAGTGATGATGCTATAGCCTCCTTGCTCGCAGCTGTGACGGCCTGCTTAATCTTTGCGCCTCCCTCGACATGGACATTTCTGCAAGGAAAAATGGAAATCGTGTACTCGAGAGTAACAGAGACTTCGAAAAGAAGAATGATTGATGACGAGCTTTCTGTCGGTTGCGAAGAAAGTAGGATCTAGGATGGAGCGCCAGGAGTACACTGCTGGTTGGTAGGGGCTTATATGAGTGATCGCAATGCAAGGTCAGCAACTTGGCCAAAGCTTTGGCGAACGTTTATGAGTTTCCCCCCAGTCAAGCCCTGTCTATCAACTCCCACTTGTCCCTGGCGCCAACAGTAAACAGCTTCCTAATACAAACAAGGAGCAGGGGTCAGCCTAATGAATCAGAAGGAACATATGCAGAATCGGTATGCCACACACTCTTGAGTACACAGATAGGACCTGTGGCAAGCTCAGCTTACCTGACCTCCCCGAACGAATGGAAGATCTCCTTTGCTTTTTTTGTAGACTCCTCTTCTGACCCTCCAGTTTGGCCCAGCCATCGCGATGGGACCTTCCGCAAGACGAGTGTGTCTGGCCGCTTCCCAGGGGCCAAGGAACTGTATGCTGCGATACACAGAACCGCAGCATGCTAAATCTGGAATTCCATTCATTCTAGGAATGGCGGAACGAGCGCTCTTCAGTTTTTGAATCAAGCATTAGAAGAACTTGCCATGAAATAGAAAATGAGAGCCTGGCTATTCCACTCAACTTTCAATGAATGTTGCGGGCTCAGCCACTGAGTCTCCTTTGCACTGCGAGCGCAAGACTGTAGGGCTGTGACTTTTCTTAGAACGCCAGAATAAAGTGGCGACCTGATAAGCATTTGATGTTGCCCGGAAAGCTCCGAAGGAGTTGTTCCGCTTTGTTGTCAAGGGCACCAGCACCAGAAATATAGATGAAACCATCACAAACCAAACCGTACGTACCAAGGTAAACCAAGAGCAAATCAAACCCACTAAACTTACCATCAGCCGACCGGCCAAAAGCTGCCTCCCAGTCTGAGCAGATCTTTGAGGCAGTCTGCTGGAGATCCACCGAGATAGAGCACCGTAGGCGGGTGTTCAGCGACTTCATCTCTATGCCTTCTACCTTTGAAACAATAAGCTTCTCAGCATCCCTTTCAAGTGCTCCCTGCCAAAGACACAAGCGGGCTGTACAAACCGGGAGCTTGCTGTTTGCTTCTTTCTGAATTGGACCTGTTGAAAGGTCATCTTCTGGGAGCACAATGCTCGTCTTTCTTGTGATCAACGAAAGTATGTCCTGTTTTAGTTGCCAGCTGTCGAAGCCATTCTTTGGCGTCGTATCTGTCAGGAAGAGCTCAATTCGCAAGACCGTCCGCCCATGCAGAGAAAGGCCATGGCCGAGCTCAATGAGCCCGTCAGCTCTATTGATTGTCATCTGGAATCCACGCGTTTCACCTTGCCTACTGCCCCAATGCACCCCCAGGCCTGGTGGGTGCTGGCCTCCACCTCTACTTTTGAGATGACCGTTAGAAGCTGTAGTGAAGCTCTAAAAACCAGATGTTGAGCGGTTTTGATTGAACAGTCCTTTGCGTCCCCTGCACACCACCCTGCCTAAGCCCTAGATCCAATGCCAATGGCAGACTTTGCCTTTCAGCCGTTTCTCCTCTTGTGGTGAATGCAGAGTGAATGGACTTGAAGTTGAAGTTGAAGAACTTGGCAAGAGTTCTGGCACTGCACGAAGAAAGGAGATTGAGGCTGCTGCATACACATCAAGGGTGAGCAAAAATGCGGCTGAACACTTCATACAGCAGAGCCTTCTGAGCCGTTCGATACGCGTACTTCCAGCGACTTTGACTTCCCGACCCTCCGATGTTGCAAATTGCAAACCAATTTATGAATTTCGCGCCACCAAATTTTGGTGCATCCAGGGCAAGCCAGTGCTTTAATTACACACTGTGCATAGGTCGTCTTCAAGTTCAAGGAAGGTGGAGGAGGGAGCTGATTGTGAGCCCAGCGTGATGGTGGGATATGGAACAATGCCAATGGCGTTCGAGCAGTTTTGGTGAAGAACCATCGAAGAGGCCAGGGCTATCCAAGCACTAGGTGGAGTTACCTAGAGATACACCCTGTCTGTGTTAGTCCGTTGCAGTGCTTGCCCCGCGCTTGAGGCTGTACTTTTCAACTAATCAACGCAATGGCCAGCTATCCTGTCTACCATCTCAGACAGATCCCGGGCTCAAAGACGTGGCTGCTTGAGAAGGGAGGCTCGCTTGAGAGTTCGGTGTCCCTTCCTGCCGAGCAACTTCCCTCGGTCGTTAGTTGCTTCGATGACCAGGATACACAAACGGCAGGGCTGATTGAGCTTCAAGCTGGTGAGTGCTCAATTGACTCCCGGAAGCGGCATACAGTCTTGCCTAATTCAGCAGCGAAATGCTGCCGTATAACGAGGGATTTTTTGAGTCCTTGAGAGAGGAAGTCAACCAGGCAAATTTGCAGACTGTCCTATGCTGGTGCTGATTGGTGCAATCATCAACCTGTGAGTGCCCATAGATGCCAGTATTTACTCACACTGGATTTTCTCTTGCAGTCAACTGTGTTGAGAGACCTATCTCGTTGCAAGCGGACAGAGAGCCTCCAGGCCTTTGTGGAGTTGATGATGAAACTGTGGAAGATGATAGTAAGTTATTCACGCTTGCATTTGACCTCTTGGATGAATGGATATGCATGCTTGTGGTCGACCTCCAAGATGATGACTGTGCTCACTGCTGAAATCTTTTTCACCATCTCTTGAACGATGTGCAAACTTACAAAACGGCTCGCATACGAAACTGACAAGCGATGGTTCTCTCTTTTTCAACACATAGATCTCCAGCAGTTGAGTCGTTTGAAATAAGTTCTTCTTCTGTGCATCACAGTGAGTGTGTCCATGATTTCTATCGCCACTGTCTGTGAATATCTTGTGAGGTCCTGTCTTCCTACCTTGTTGCAGACCACCCTGTGCATAACACCCCAAGGACAGCAACAACTCCAAGGGAGGGTGCTGTCCGCCAGACTGAAGGCCTTCAGCAAGCAAAGTTGCAGCATGCAAGCAGAGATCGAACGGACACCTTCCATGAGCCCAATTGCTTTGGCAGCCCCATGGTGCCATCACCCCTCCAGTCCCAAAACCCAGACCACGGCCGATCTTCTTGGGAAGCAACACATGGCAGGGCTGTAACACATCTGCCCACAGGTAGTGATGCAATCAGGCTGCAAGATCTGCCATCTCCACAAGCTTCAGCAGCAGGACTGAATGTACAAACTCCTGTCAAGGATGCTTTCCCAGCAGCAAACATTACTGCTCGTCAAATCCAGCCACAAGCTTCCAGAGACACGCAGCTAGAGGTCGATCAGCAAGACCTGGCATTTGCAGAGAGGAAGGCCACGCAGGCAGCCGTGCAGGGACCTTTTGTCCCATCTGCTTTAAGTCTCCTCGTAGCGCCAATGAGTAGTGCGGAAAACAGTGATCCGAGAGCCAAGAAGGACCCTAGCACTCCTTTGAGAAATGGCCCGTCTCTGCCGTCCTGCTTCCGTATGGACGAAAGCACGCCGTCAAAGTCTCCCGCCGACTCTGCCCCAGACTACTTTCCAAGCCCGGAGATGACACAGAAAGTGAGAGGATTGTTGCAATCAGCACTGAAGTTGAGCAGCTGACTTGCCAGTGGAACGCAGAAAGTCTCAAAGAAAATGTTCCATCTTATGGCATACAAGATTTGATGGCTGATAGGTGACCCTTACAGATTGACTCCGCATAGGGTGCTCATCGAACCTCCCGCACTTTGCTATGAGACGGTGTGCCTTTGCTGACTCTTCTGACTGCCTGTGAGAGAAGCTGAACCTCTTTTCCTTGTGTGCAGGAGGCTGAGCGGCCCTCCTTTCTGCCAGGCAGGCAATCTTTAGTTACGCCGCAGATCAAGGGCTTCTCTCGTGGTGCGGGGTTGATTTTGCCGACCACGGATGTCCACCCTCCGCAGGTATGTTTCCTTTTGAAGCACGTAGTTTTGCAGCAGGCGTCTACTAGTCTTTTCAACTCAGAGCCTCTTTTCCCCATTTTATGAGAAGAGGTTTGCGGCAGGAAGCTATGCAAGATCCAAAGCCGTGAAGTCCGGACGTCGGGAGGGGAGTCTCTAGCGCAGCTCACATCAAGCTACTGTCAATCATGCTGACCTCATGCGCGGACTGGAGATCAACAGCAGCACTTTGAAGAGCTGGTGTCAGTGTCTGTTTACACATCTCCAATGTGACATCTACGCAATCGTTCCTGAACTCGCCATGCTCTTTGACGCAGAGAGAGCAGACCCCCGTTCCCTTCCGCATGGGCCCCTCCAAGCATGCTGGGCAGCAATCGCCCCTCCTGAACCAGCAGCTCGGACTCGAAAGTCCTCTCCTCAGGAAGAGCACGCCCCAAATTCCACCGCAGACAGAACCCATGCCTTGGCAGTCGATAGCAGACCCTCAGCCTAGCGGTCCTGAAACCAGTCTTCTCAGGTCTGGTTCCTTTGGCCCCATTCACCCCAGTCTGCCGCTTGTCCAGCCGTCGGCAGCGCCAGGCTTCATGAGCTTCCAGAACCTGCGCACAGGGAAGGCTCACGCCGGCAAGCGGTCGGAGAAGGCGGCGCGGGTGCACGCCCTGTTGGACGAAGTTCTAGAGGATGATAAGCCAAGGGAGCTCTTTGAAGCCGGGGGAAAAGCGGGTCCGCAAAGCGGAGGGGAGAAGGGGTTCGAATTTGGGTTCTCAAACGGGTTAAGGAAGAAAGTCGGGTTCTCTAACGCGTCGTGGGCCAGGGCGCAGAACTTGCTGCAAGAGGAGCTTCCGTCGCTAGGAAACGGTGCTTTCCCGGGGGGCGGTGCAAATATGCACGCACCTAACCCGACGGCAGGGTTCGAGAATGGGCAAGCGTCGGCAGGGATGGACTTCGGGTTCACGAACGGGTTAGGGGCGAAGATTGGGTTCTCAGACGCGGCATGGGGGAAGGCGCAGAACTTGATGCGAGAAGAGCGTGTGCAGTCAGGGGGTGTTGTGGCAGGGCGACCAGGTGGACCAAATGCACCAATGGGGTTTGAGAACGGCCCTCAGGCAGCGGGTTCGGATTTCGGCCTTATGACAGAGACAGGGAAGAACTTCGGCCAATCAAGCAATGCTTTCGTGACTACAAAGGCTTCTTTGCCGCATGAAGTTGGAGCGGCGGAGTGGAGGGGGCTTTCCGAAGAGCAGGTGGCCGGGCAAGCGCAACACTCGCATGTTGGACTGGGGCTGGCTGAGGAACCCGCCTTCGATTTTGGGTTTACTACCGGGTCAGGAAGGAAGGTCGGGGTCTCGGAAACGGCCCGGAAGAAAGCGCAGAGCTTGTTGCAGGAGGAACTGGGGCTGTCGGGGTTGCAGGGGTTCCAGCAGGGTTTAGCACAAGCCGGTCGAGAGGGCCTTGCGACGGGTCTGGCGTCAGGCTTCAATCAGGGATTTGCGCAAGCTATCGGGGGACCTGAAATGGCGGGTCTGACGTCGGGGTTTACTCGTGGGGTCGCGCGAGCCAGTGGTGTAGGCGGGGCGATGGGTTTGGAGTTTGCAGGTGCGGAGGGGCCAGCTGAGAAGGGTTTGGATTTCGGGTTTACGAGCGGTTCAGGCAAGAAGGTTGGGTTCTCGAGCGCTGCGTATGCGAAGGCCCAGGCGTTGTTGCGTGATGAGATGGGGCAGTCTGATTTGGGACGCTTCTCTGCGGAGCCCGGCACAGTTGGAGGCCTTGCAGACGGACAGTCTTTTCTTCGGAAGGGGGAGAAGTTCGCTAACGAGGCTTACGGACTTCGGCAAGGGGGACAAGGCGGGGCTACGACAGGGCTGACGGCATTCGAGTTTGATGTGCCGACAGACCCACAAGGAGTAGACACTTCCGGCGGATGGAGAGCGGACGGGCAAGCCAGCGGAACTTTAGTTCCCGTTGGTCAGCAGCCTGATTTCAGCAGAACCCCAGAGCCGCAGGCAGACGGGTTCTCGATCTCGTTTCAAACCGGCAGCCTCAAGCCGCTCGTGGTCACGCCCGCAGAGCTGCAGCGGGGCAGGGCGTTCTTCGGGACGGACGGGGCGGAGCTCGGCTTCGGCAACCCGGGGCCTGATGACGTCAGCATGACGTCGCCCAGCTTCCAGACCGGGGTTCCAGGCGAAGGGTTCAACCTCCAGGGGGGCGCGAACGCGGCTGCTTTCGGGGGCGGCGGTTTTCAGACAGGTGGCCTGAAGCCATTGCAAGGCGTGGATGCGAAGAAGATGGCCTGGGCGAAGCGGCTTTTGGACGAAGACGACGCTCCGCTGGTGACCGGGGGTGAAGCCGGTAGAACTCACCGGGGGAACCGATCAGCAGGAGCGGCGGGTAGCGAAGTGCCCGGCGAGCCTCTCCGACTAGGTTGGCAACAGGGCGATGGGGCGCCACTTGCTGATGCGGCAAATTGGCAAGAGGGTGCACATTCTTTTGGTGCCAAACGGCAGCGAGTCGGGGGGGGAGATGCAGTCCAACCGGGGGAGCCGCTGAGATTGGGGTGGCAGGGACCGGGGGCTCATTGTGAGGACGAGGTGCAAGGGGGGGTCAACGGAACGGGGTTTCAAGCCCAGGGGCAGAGAGGCGGTGCGTCTCAGCTGACAAGAAACGGACAGACGGGCGCTGAACTCCACAAAGAGAAGCTCAACCGGGCTTTGTCCTGTTGGGCGCTAGACGACGGGGGCGCGCCTCGAGCGGCCAGCGATCCGAAACCCCTAAACCCCGGCGTGCAGCATCTAAGGAGCGGAAGTGCGAACGCTCTGGCTCAGCAGCGGCTGAACCAGAGCGGGCCGACGGGGGTTCAGGGTTTAGGAGCGCGCTCGAGGCAGCCGCTCGCGACGATTGGGTTGGGGAACCGGAGCGTAATAACGCCTGGGGAGAGACAGATTGGAGACAAGCCCCGCAAGCTCAAGTGAGCAACCTCCGTCTCCCCCTACTATGTCCTCGGTCCGAACATGACGTTTGTGATGGTGTTGAAACGGACTTACACAGCTTGTAATCCAATTGATTGCTTCTGCTGCTAGTGCGGATGACTGCAGTGAAAAGACTTGCTTCTCATTCGGGACAGCGGACAGCATCGTGACTCAGGGTGGTCGTCTAGGCAGCCTGGGCGAGTGTCTTCAAGATCGCCTCATGGCATAGCTAATTTAGTTTCATGAGCTTACACTGAAACGGAGGAATAGGTGACCGTGGCAATGGTGACGTCCCTTTTGCCCACCGTCTCGCAGCACATAAGACGCTCTCTTTTCTGGCAGGTTCGACTCCCCCCGACCCCTCGCCGGTGGCCGCTCACGTCCACCCGACAAATCTCCGCTCCCCGGCCCGTCCGCCTTCAAGTCGCCCCTCCTTGCTCGCACACCGGATCACCCATTACCCATGCCCCCTTCCTCTTTCCAGCAGACCACGCCTCCTAACCTCCGCCAAACCCACTCCCCGTTCGCTAACCAAAGCATAGCCCCCCCCTTCGCCTTCGATATGCACACCCCACAGAGCGCGCTCGTTCCTTTTCGCTTTGACACGGGCGATGCCGTCACGGGGGGGCAGCCAGGCACCCCGCAGATCGCGGCAGCTCAGCAGCCAGCGCCGGCGCCGCTTCACACCGGCGGTCCACTGCAGGAATTGCACGACATGTACAGGGGTGTGAAACGGCCCAGCCTCCGCGAGGCGTTTAGGGAGGCTCCTGGAGGGGACTGCGACGTGAGTGATCTATCTTCCTTACCCAATGTTCACAGTCACTCACCGATACGGAGAGTCGCTAATGCTGCTCAATCTGTGCGAAAATCTCAACTCGATTGCCACCTCAAGCGATTCAGGTTCGTGTTGCTGCTCGTTAACTTGATCCCTTGATCCGTTTGTAAGTCCAACCTTAAGGAGGTAACAACTGGCAAAATACAAGGTTGCATATAGGACTACAAGCTGCACCGCTGTGAAGCTCCAAGCAATGCAGGGTTAGTCTACCAGCAGCCAATCCGCTCTTCAAGAGCCAATGAGATTGATCTGCCGTAGACATTAGATCCAGACGCTCCATTGGCCCCCTAAGCCGCGACGTCGTGTGCCCCAGGTTAGCAAGGTTGCCGTTGAGGTGCGCCTCATGACGAGCGACTCTGCGTCAGCATTCCGCTTCTGCGACGCCGGAACTGGAGCCTCCATGGGGCACCCGGAGATGCGTCAAGATCTGCTGAGAGCGGGGGCGGAGGCAAAGCACGCGACTCGCGAGTGAGCACTGTCCCGCTTCGATGGTCTCAAAGATGCTCTGAATGTTTCCAACACTTACTAGGAAAATCACACCTTCGTATATTCCTGCGAGATGCAGAACATTCTGCGCCTTTACGTAATAGATGCTCATTTCTCTCCATGCCGACAACTCGACAAAGTGCGTTTAGTGACATTTTGACTTCATATTTTTCCCTCAAGCCAGAAAGTGTTCCTTACAAGTTACTATCCTATGAGTACGATGCTAGGAGTGATTGCATCAGCAGCTTCACAAACCCTGGATTTTTCGCTTCCCTTCACAATGCCTTGATCAAAGAGTGACTAGACCGTCCGGTTCTTTGCAGCTGGGTCGAGAATCACTACCGGTGGATCGTCTGGAAGCTGGCGGGGTACGAGCGGAGTTTCCCCGGCCGTTGCGCGGGACGGATGCTCACTGCGGAGCGCGTCTTTGATCAGTTAAAGTATAGGTGAGATCTATCAAATATGAGAGTCGAACGCAATTTCTTCATGAAGGTAGCATGTGGGTACGACGAAAACGCGGCGATTTGAGATGCTCAATTCGCACGGCTCAGTTGCTGAACCACCACCAGGAGGTTCTCGGTTGATGTCATTCCCTGGCGACCAGTAGCCCGCTCCTTCAGGCCGCTTGTCGCCTCTATCGTCGCTGTGCATGCGTCTTCTTACGTCCAGAATAGGACAGAACTCAGTCGAGCATAGTGCAGAGCACGGGCAATCACACTTAAGTGGAGTGAGGATAACGGTGGTGGGCTTGATTTTTCCGCAATTGACTCGGCCGATCTTTGTAAAGAGTGTTAGCTGGAAGTGCCGCCTTTATTCCTCATTACTGTCCCCACAAATCGAGAGTCAGTCTTCGTCGATTCTGTAAATACGTAGCGAACCTTCCAAATGAACTATACATCTTCGCAGGTACCAGAGAGAGATCAAGGAGGGCCAGCGGTCCGCCCTCAAGCAGATCTGCGAGAAGGACCAGCCACCCAGCCGCCTTATGGTGCTCTGCATCTCTGCCGTCCGTTCCTGGGGATTGACGGTTGCAGGCACCCCTGCCAACAAGACCCCCTCCAGCGTACGAACGGACGGAAGCCAGCGGACGGAAAACAACCAGGGGCGGAACGAGGGCGTGGGCGTGCCCGCGAAGGTCGAGGTGACGGATGGCTGGTGAGCGCCTTCGTCTAGCCGCTAGTACTTCGCAACTTCACGGGGAGATTTGAGATACACTGGGCTCACCTTTGAGACAGCGGGGCAGTCGTGAAACCAACCATGCAGGACGTTGGATTCTACGTCAAGGGATTTCGCTACCTTAGACCAGATTGAGTGACTGCCGCCGTTCACTAGGGCTTTCCAAGCACACTTGCCTCTCCTATTCACCTCACAGCACCGGGCAGGTGTCAGACCCTGCGTGCGTATTTTAGGTGACGAAGTTGAGTTGTAAAGTCTGATTATAGTGCTATTGGATGGTCCAACTTTTATCGACATCCTCATAAGGAAAACGGGAAGGAACGGGCTACTTTACTGATTATCTGGGACCCCGACCTCAACCCACTGCTCAACCTGACAGCCAAAGTCCTGAAGAAGGTGCTTAACGTATCAGTACCCACGTACTACACAATTCATTGGCTCCCTCGTTAACTCTCGCAAGGCACTTACGATTTTCATTCGTCCATTAGAATTCATTCACAAGCTTATATCAGGTATGAGCTTATTACCCGTAGAATGAGAGTCCAATCGCAGAAGCAAATATTGGATGTGTAGGTACTGGCTGACTGCGCAGCTGGACATGCCCCTCACGCGCCTTCTGCACGAAAAGAAGCTGCGGGTCGGTCAGAAAATCAAGGTACGTCGCCAATCAACGACTGCTTCTGCTCTTCCGTTGAATGCAAGCCAGTTGGAGTTTTGAGGATTTAAAGAGTTACAAAGGTTTTCAGAGGTGCCGCACCCGTGAGCAAACAATCGCAAAATCAGATAAAAGCTTCTATCACTCCTTGGGTACTCTGAACACAAGGCCAAGCAGAAGCACCGTAGTTCCTTGCTCCGGTGCAAGAAAGGTCGTCGCAGGAGCCGCTTACAAGGGCTTCTATTCTGACGCATTACACCAGGATGGGCTTCGTGAAGACCTTCGTTGTTTCAATAGTCCAAGTAAATGGAACAGCTGAGGAAAACTCGAATGCGGCTTGACCTGCAGGTCTTTGGTTCTGCTCTCGAGGGTTTGGCAGACGGAGCGCCTCCGCTAGAAGTGAGCTCCTTCTCATACGAGCAACGGTTGCTCATTTACATGTCCAATTCACCTTGTGCGCTACTAAATGTTGTCTATCTGGAGCTCTCAAAAATTCTGGGCATAGTTCGCGGACTCATTTCTGTGCCCTTGTCATGCAACCAGGTCCCTGAAGTGCTAGCAAGACATACAGTGCAAACGCAACTGCCGCTTTTCTGCGGTGACTACCTTAGGAAATCGATCTTGAGTACCTTACAAACGTCAGAGCTGAAGTTGTGGATTGCGTGCCATACCGAACCGTGAACTTTTCATCGCAGGCGTGCACGATGTCGTCTCTGGTTATCCGGATGAACGGCACGCACAGGTGCCGGTGGGACGAGAAGTTGGGCTTCTGTAAGTCTTCCTTACCTGTGAAAGAAGTCGGGAACCCCTAACAGGATTAAGAACAAATCATCTCTGCCGCTCCCAGCAGGTCTCATTCTTTTGATACACGCATTTTCGTACGCAAACCCTGCTTATCTGCTTGTCACAAACCCTGCCAATCTGCTTACCGTTCAAAAAATCTGCTGTGCCTGCTTGTGTCTGAGCTGCCTAATCTCCACAAAATCTGCTGACGTAAGCTTGTCATTCGCAAACTCCATGACGCTGACGGAATGCTCTTTTCGCCTCTCCCCAGGCAAGAGCCGCCCAATGGCTGTGCCGCTCAAGCGCATCAAGGAGGGAGGGGGCACCGTTCCGCTGACGGCCGTCGTGGTCACGCGAATGTACCCCATGCTGTATATGGAAAAGTGAGACACTCTTACATTGCGTCCTCAAAACTGATCAGTTAGGCACATTTAGAGTTTTGGAACTTGAAGTTGACCTGTGACTTGCTTAAGACCGGGATAGTAGTCCATGTGCTTAAGCCACAATGTGCATGATTTACTCTCTGAAGGCGACACGAGCGATTTTCATTGTCAGCTTGGCAAGGAAAGTTTCGGTGGCATTCATTTGGGAGATATCGACTGGAAAGTGTTGATTTGTTTCAGATTGCCTGGCGGTCAACGCGTTATGCGGTCTGCAAAGGCGGAGGATATAGCCAAGAGACGCTTCGAGGAGAGGTGAGGAAATCCTTTGCTTCTTGAGCTCTTTTCGAACCAGCCTAGCATGGACGCGCTTTTGCAAAGAACGCAGGGTGGGTTTTTGCGAAATTCTAGAACCAGAACCTAAAAGCGCCGTCGGGCAACAAATACTGCTCTGCGGGGACCCTTTGTCATTCACCGCATGCCATTGAAAAGCAGTCAAGTTCTTGAACCCTGCTTCTTCCTTCACGGCCGTAGCACAATTGCAGACGAGGTTGGTCGCGCCTGAATGGCACCGCCCCTCTCTCCTAAATGTTTTAGCATCAGTACTAGCCTGCACCGTATCCTAGCCTTGTTCAATGACTTAAAGCTTCTTTTCCTCCGGTCGCTTACAGCCGTGCCACGGTGGCAGAAGAAGTTGCTGCCCGCATGGAGGGTTCCGGCTCCGGTTCCGGTTCCGCACAGAAGGCGCGGCCTAGCGAGGGCGCTCGCCTGCACGCCGAGCTCGAGAGCGCGGCCGACCCGGAAGGCGTCTTCCAGGGGATGAGCGAACACCAGCGATCGGCACTGCAGGCATTCCAACAGCAACAGCAGGTGCGGGCTCTTCAAATTTCTAAGGCTTTTCAGGTGATTTACTCCTAAATCACTCGAATAGCCAGAAGGGTTGAAATCGAAAGGCGACTTATTCGGCAGTCGGCAACGTTAAAGAAATGCCTGAAAGCGGTCGTCGAAGAGGGCGAATATTTTGTCGGTGAAGGTCGCCGTTGCGCGCGCGCCAAACGTATCCCCGCGAGGCTGCTGCCAATCTAGACTAGAAGAGAATGGCCTTGAAGTTGCAGCAGCTCCCAATTCCTTGAATAAAGGAATCTTTTGGCAACCACATCGACTTCACGGAAGCAAACGATTGATGAAGCTGCAGACTGGGAGCATTGCAGAGTCTTAGAAAACGATTGTATTCAAGAGGACGGCTGATGAGCACACAGGTGAAACGCGGATCCGCAAGTTGATGGTGTGACGCGTCGCGACAATCCAAACGGTTCCCGGTGCTGAACCCCGCAAGAAAATTGTTCTGTAGGAAACCATGCAAGCAGACTACACGTCAGCAGTCGACGAGGAGCTTCAGAAGCGGGGCCTCGAGAAGCGTGACGTCAGCTCCAACCTGCGCGTGCGCGTGGCGGGCATTCACACAAACGAAGCCGACAAGCTGGGGTGAGCGATTCTTTTTCTCTCGGACCAATGACAGCCGCTTAGCACTATGGGGTGTTAGGGTTGCACGATTCTAGGGGAGACGTTGTCCTCACGAATGGCGTTTGAATACTTGGTTCGAAAGTTGCCGGCTTGATTACTTGGTGTGAAGGAGCCTGCGGAAAGGACTGGGGATCGTTACAGCTGTCTTACCGGGACAGCACAGCTGCTTGCCCCAAGGTAAAGTGCGAACAGCATCACAGAGCCGCGAGTTCCATTGGTGCGAAGTCAAGGGCGAATGCATGCTCTCCAAATGGCATACTTTCCCTGCAACAGATTTGACCAGATATGTACGATTAAATGGGCTTTCTACCAACCTGACACGGACAGACCGGACGTCGTCAGGCCCTCTTCTTCTTCGTTCTTCTCGGAGTCGTTTGAAAGCACCCAGTCCCCTTGAGAATAGCGGGCTTCTGAGCATGCTACCAGTCTGCTTTTGCAGTTTGGGCGTGACAAGCCTCGTACGGTCCCCTTTGCGCAGCCAGAACGGGGAAGCCATCATCACGATCTGGCGGCCCAGTGACGAGCAGGTGGGTGGGGTCCGCAATCTGGACGCGATTACGCCGTCCAAACACGCAACAGCCGTTGCAGACACCGTCCGGAGAATCTAGAAAGTCTGTGCCGCGTTCGTACCAACCAAATCTGCGACACTCCTTGCGGACGCATTTAGACCGTCCCAAGCTGGGAGGGGATGCATTCACACCGTCTCAAACTCTGTCTTGCATAATCCAGGCCTCTTCAGTGTCCGGACTCTGCACAAGTATAACCGGCGCTAACGTGTCTCTGAGCTTCTCGAAACCCGTTCCATTGCCAGATACAAGATCTCGCCGAGGGTGCGCTTTACCTGATCACCAACCTCGTTTCCAAGGCGAAAGGGTCCGGTCCCCCGGGCGGCGGCCCGATCCTCATGAACTCGAGCCCGCGGACGAAGTGGCAGCGGGTGCCTACGTCAGCAGTCAAGCATATGACGTGAGCGCTCTCGACTAGACCTGTGATGCTGCCGGCTTGCTTCAGTGGCCGCCGTTAAGAACAGACTTCGCAAAAGCCATCTTTGATCGGAAAAGCGGTTCAGCCCTAAGATGCTGACACAACAAGCGAGCGCGAATAGATAACATGAAACTTGTCACCAACTCCGTCTCGGTTGGTGTCGTGACTGGCTATTGTATTCCTGTTCTCTCACCAGTCGTAAATGCAGTCCAGCGCAGCGCCGAGTCTTTTGAAGCTCAGTGGAAACGCTTCTAGTTCTCTCGGCGCTCCCAGGTACACGTACCATCCCCGAGAGGCGGTCCGCCTCTCCACCCTCGACGAAACACCCGTCGGAAGGTGAGACGATATACCGTACTGCTAATTGATTTCAGCACCTTCGACGCCTAATAATTAATTATGAAAGTTTCTATCCTTTCGGCAGACCAATGGTTACCTGCTAAAATAGCCATTATCGAATCATGATTGCCTCAAAGTGTTTTCTGAAATTTTCGGCAGGCCAGATAACTGTTTATTTTTTGCCGAAATTGAATAGCAGTACGGTACTCTCTGTGTTTTCCGTTTGCTTTCTGCCATCCATCGAGAGGACCCGATGTAGCAAGAGCGTCCACAGACCAGACGCGCAAGCTTCAGAATGGGCGCACTTTGATCTGCACGTCATTTAAGCAGGTGGTGGCTTCGAAAAAATGTGTACGCAAGTCGAGGCAAAGGACCTCACCGAATCGACCTTTGGCAAGCAGTGGCGCACGGCACAGCGTATGATGATCGTCAGTTACCGCTTCCGACCTTCTCATATCAATGTCTTCTTTACTGGCTTTCCAACAACTTGGTGCAGCCGTTGGTTTCCTTCACACCGTCGCTTTCAAACCTCCACAAAGTACCGCATAAGCACCTTTTGCCTTCCCCGTTCGGCGTCGAAACTCTTTCGCCCACTCTTCCCTACCAGCGAGTTCGACACCGCCGCATACGTCCTCCTTTGCACCGCCCCGCGCCCCGCCGGGGCCCGCCGCCAGCAATGGCTCTTCGTCACCGACGGCTCCCTCGAGGGGGACTGCTACGGCATCCTACCGGACGAGATTCCGCCAGACGCGGACGGAACTCCGCCGGAACCTGACCGGCTGCCCGTGATCCTGGCCCTGGACGTCAGCCTTCCGGCGGACGCCTTCGTTCCGCTGGACGGATTCCGCGGCTCGGTCGTCGCGCTCGCGAACGTGCGGCGGCTGCCGCGCGACGAGCAGTGCGGCTTCGGACGCGGAGCTGCGTCCGAGGTGACCGTGGTGTCCGGAAACGTGAACGGTACGTACCTGCGGCACCTGAAGGAGAAGGCGGCGGCGGTGGGAGCGTGGGCCGGAGCGTCGGCCGAGGTGAGGCCGGCGGACTGTTTTCTCATCATTGGTGAACAATTTGACTCGGCATGCTCTGGAATTGACTTTGTTCTGCTTCGTAAGCTGTCCGTTGTTGCGTACGTTGCGGTACGTGCGTGCGTTCACGGGAAGCCGCTGAAAGGTTTTAAGACAAGATGTACTTATCGTAGACTGCTCCGGAGCCCAACGGCAGCGTCCAGGCCAAAAACATGTGCCTTCGGGTGCTGTTATTACAGATCACTCCCCATTTGCAGTCGTGCACTGTTTCTTTGAAGTGATCTGTATCCTTGCGCCCGCCGAGTGTTGCTGCGTCTCGTCAGACTGACGCAGAACCGGGCTGTCGAGCCGGGCTAGGCTGTCCTCTGCGCCTTGTAGACGAAATCACCAGCGTCGAGGTTTCAGGCCCAAAAATGGTAGTCTTGCTTCATTGCAGATCATCAAGCGCGCAGAGGCGTATGTGTCCAGCATTGTTGGGAGGGAAGCCGGGGGAGCTCCGTCAAATGATCCAGCGCCGCAAGGCCCCCCATTACGAAGGCAAATGCAAGCGAAGTCAGTTAAGCGTGCCCGCAACTAGATACCAGCAAGCTTTATCCAGATATCCCTCCAGATTACCTCCAGACCGCAAGATCCAGAGTCGCGCAGCAGGCTTCCAAAACGGTCTCTCGAGTTGCGGACTGATATAAAAAGTTCATGCTAGACGCAATTACAGCGGAAAGCAATCGTGCGTTGGGCCAGGTTTCGCCGTCCAGAGTATTGAAGCAAGCATTGGTACATTAGTATCATAGGTAGGTCCACACAGTGTGCAAGCTGTGGCCGGAAGTTTGGTCAAACACTATTTTTGGGGATAGCAGCGTCATTCGCCAGCCAAGTTCTATTTAGGCCGGATGCCATATGTACGAAGTCGTTGCAACAATATATACTGAATCCGTGTCTCAATGCACGGGCTGGCCGGGGCCAGCCTGCTCAAGTTCGACCGTCACCCAAATCTATTGTCGGACATATCGCACAGATGAAACAATCAATCACATGGATCATTGCCAGATTGAGTAGAGTCATAAAACCGATCACGAGCCTGCTACCTTATATGTGCATGCACGGCCTTGGACACACGTTTAGTTGCACGGCCCAATCACCTGCCATCGACATACATATCAGTTGCCTAGCTCAACGGCCTACACCAAGCTGCCGCGCGCACATGATGGATCACGCCATGCATATATTACATACGTGCGCAGTTTCATGTTATTGTCCAGGCTCGGCTTACACATGCATGCTACAACTCACGCGATCGACAACTTACGTTAGACTGATCGTGTATCTTTTCATGTTGACTCGCGCTTGTTTTGATTCACGTCCAATCCATCTAGTATACTCTGGAATCTACCATTGCGTTCGCGCCAATTCATCATGTTGAATCGTCACATAGGGCCAACACAGCAAATTGCCAATTGGTGTATCTTGAATTCAGTAATTCTCTATCAGAAGTCAGCACACAAGTGTCTTTGAAGACATGCAGATCGATATGTGAAGAAACAACGAAAAAACGAAAAAAACTCAAAACGAAAAACCTTATCAATATTAGCTTGACCAAAACCTGACAAGTTCAAGGCAATGCCTTGCTAAAAGTACGTCCATTGTGTCCATTTTGAGGACTACAACAGCCCTGGTCCTACCTCCAAGCCCCATGCGGCCAGCCTGTGAGCAATTCACCGACCAGGAACTGTTCTTGTAGCTCGCTTAGACCTGGCCAGAACAGCTCGATCCTTCGAAAATCCTTCTGGACGGTTACTCATACCATCATACAAGGTTAGTATTTTCATAGAGTCTATCATGACCAAACATGGTTAAAAACTTAAGACACTTCAGTTCTCAAGAATCCTTGAACTATGTACACAAACATACTGCACGGGTCTTTTGACAAGGGTCAAAATTCCTATTCAATAGTCATCACCGGTGGTGTCGTCATCACGACCATATCCCCCCGCTCCCCGCCTGCCTCCACTGCCACCATACTGGGCCCCAGGAACAGTGTCAGACCCTCCATACTTCTCGGGGATGCCAATGTCAGAATCGACGTCAGCATTGCCGCGGCCGCTACGGCCGGTCTCAGTGTCAGCACCATAAGCGGTGGTCCTGCCGCCATAACCAGTGCCAGTGTTGTCATCGCCCCCGTATCCAGAGCCCTTGCTGCCATAGCCGGTGTCGTCACTGCCGCCATAACCGGTCTTCTTGCTGCCATAGCCGGTGTCGGTGTTGTCGTCGCCCCCATAGCCGGTCTTCCTGGTGCCATAGCCGCTGCCGGTGTCGTCGCCGCCAGTCACGGAGTCGGACCCTGCGTACTTTGACGGGATGCCGATGTCAGAGTCGATGTCGACGTTCCTGCCTCGGCCACCGACTCCAACGTCGGTGTCAGCACCATAACCTGTGGTCCTGCCGCCATAACCGGTCGTGTCGTCGCCACCAGAGCCGGTAGTCCTGCCGCCATAACCGGTGGCCGTGGTGTCGTCACCGCCATAGCCGGTGGTCTTTTTGCCATAAGCGGAGTCATCACTGCCGCCATAGCCAGTTGTCTTGCTGCCATAACCGGTGTCGTCACTGCCGGCATAGCCGGTTGTCTTGCTGCCATAGCCGGTGTCGTCACCGCCATAACCGGTCGTCTTGCTGCCATAGCCAGTGTCGCTGTCGGTGCGGGTGCCCTGGTACCCAGTGTTGGTGCTGCCATATCCAGTGCCCTGCGACAAACAAAAACTGGTTTAGATGTCAATGTATCAAGGACAGAGTCATGAATTCAAAGTTGAAATAGAAGCAATGTCTCGGTATTTCAGACCTCAGAGACTAGTGAGCTCAAAACCTAGCTCTCAGACTCTGGTTACTGTTCAAGCAGTTGGAACCTGCACAAGTAGAGCAAGATAGGGTCTTATCCGGAGATTGGCAAAACAAAAGTTTGAGAGTTATCTCCATTGATTTCATTGGGTGGGCGAGACAAGTGGAATTTATTGAGGCTGCGTCAAAGAAAAGTTAGGAGCCAATGGAGTAAAGGCCCAAGCAGTCACTCTGTTGCCTGGATCTTATGCCAGGATGCAGTCTTGTGAAGGAACTCAAAGTCAGTACACTTTGGTGAATAAGCTGTTGCATTGTATGCAACAGAGTTTGAGATGATGTCATCACGGTCCTGCCGCAAAGTTTCATGCAAAGTTTCACATTGATGGGTGCTGGAAGTTAGAAAAGATGGAAGAAAAGTCATGACATATGTTCTGAACTTTCAAGAACGTTTGAATTCAGGCAATGTGATTCAAAATTAAGTGAGCACAAATGCGAGTACTTGCAAAAAGGATCGATCTGTTGTTCCCTTTGCTGGAAAATGTTTGTCAGTCTTTGGCAAAGCTGGCTGCCAGGACTTCACATTTTCAATGATCAAGCAGGAAACAGCACCTTCATACTCTTACAATGGGGATCACTTGTGCAGTCCCACAATTGTAGAGCAAATCAGAGAATCAATAATGTTAATCCCATCTTCCTCGTATTCAAGTGAGAGACCAGACTAAGAACTGAAGGAGTTACCCTTCTTCTTTCAGTTGCATCAAAGAGGGACTTGGACCTCAAGGCTTCCTCAAGCATAATAAAAGCTCTTCGAAATGAATGCAAGGGGCGGTTGCAAATGCTGAAGGTCAAGCATTCAGCATTGCTCCATAGCGAAGGGCTGAAAAGACTCTCGTATGTCCAATTAGATGGAGCTGTGACTTCTTAGAAAGTCTTAGATTGAGTGCTGCATGCATCATGATCCAAGACAGTCGGCAGATTGTGAATCTGGACGTTCATATCAGTCGCCCTTCGCTTGAGGCCAATCAACAGCTCCCAATGCCACCAACAGAGATTAAACTTGAAAGGAGTCTGAAAAAGGAATCACCACACAGATTGATTTCGTCAATTGCGTTGCGCTGTCACCAGTGAACCCCCTTATTTGGGGATTCTTGGATGCATGACATGGTCATTGAGCAAACATAAAGAGCATGATACGAATGGGACATGAAGGGTTCGAAGCAACTCACCGTGCCCTGCTGCTTATCATAGTCTCCCTGCTCGTCACTGCTGCGCGAGCCGGGGGTCAGCTTGTCCTTGGCCTTATGTGCGAGGTTCTTCAAGGAATCCATGGTGGCTGTCGATGCTGCAGGAAAGAGAGGCTTCCTCGATTGCTCAGCTTCTCAGTTTGGGAAATTGGAGCTGACTTGCGCAATGGGGGCGAGAGAACGACTGGGCACGCACCGATTGAAGGAGAAGGAAGCTCCAGGGTTTCCCACAGCCGGCAAGAGAACCTGGACCTGGCCGGCCGAGATGGGACTCCGGCCGGTGCCGAAGGCACCCAGCCGGCTGCTAGCCGGCAGAAACTGCGGGCACTCTCTAGTCTCAGCTGGCCGGTACAGCCAAGGACCGACTACCGAGCCGGCTGAACCGGGGGGGCGCCGGCAGCTGGCCGGCCGGGACAAAAGTCCGTGGGAAACCCTGGGAAGCTCGTGATGAAGAATCGTGCTCGCGTGAGATTCCTTGTGCGCAAGTTTGCAATGCTGCTTCGGGTTGCATGCACCTGTGACTGGACCCTTATTGGGGCAATCTCAATTCGACCTTCTGATTGGACGTTGCCACCTGTGTTTATTCGGTGACGTATGCAAGGTTGCAGTTCCGCGTCGGCGCGGCGATGGGCGGCATATGCATGGGCTTTCAGAGAATTTCGGGCCATCGACGAGCTGTTCGAGTCCGGGTACAGAACCGGGCTGCTCAACTGGGTATATTAATTACCCGGGGGCACAAAGAACCCAAAACAAGCACCCGGGGTAGCGCGATGATATGCCGGTAGAATATTAAAAACCCCCGGGAGCCTTTAGCGAATTGTTCCTCTTCGGTGAAGGCAGGGCAAACTGACGTCACTTGGCTCTTCAACATGTGAATATCTGACTCCTCAGAATCAGGCTTTGAAATTTGCATGAATACGGCAGTCTAAATCCGCTAAGTTTGCCTGCTTTGCCTACTATAATGGTACATACCCGGTAAACCGGCCCCAACTATGTTCTAATTCAAGACGTCTAGAATTGGTATCTATGATCTGATCATTCATGTTTAGAAATTAGAGACGAGTGACCATCTCCAAGTAGTTGTTTCGTTCATGGCAACGGTTGAAACCTCATGTCAATAAAGTCCGTCCGTTTGGCTTAGAGTCCGTTCGCGGCCACGATAGGCATGATAGTAGTATACAAATTGTTCTCTATCTCTAGTCTACTTTACCTTATGCTGCTTTGCTCCTCTGCATACGTACATGAATAAACTTGGCTATAGCTCCTTGCTCTGAATAGCTTCAGCTAATCTTTATTGCCATCTAAAGGGATCAGAGCTCGCAAAAATCTAACCGTACGTCATTGTACGCCGCCCAATTTCGAATACGATTTCCTAGCTTGATATGAAAGCCATCGTTCCATACACAACATTGTTAATGATATCTGCAGCCATCCGATCTCGGACCATGTAGTTTCAGTTGCCTGGAAGATCATGTGCAACTTCAATGTATCATTGGTAGAGAATCAACACATTACGCACATCATTTCACACATCATGTTGCATGGACCAAAATAAGCTTTCAATGTTGGATAAGAGTCCCTAGATACATGTCACAAACTTGATGTTTTTTGCTGTTGTTATCTACGCGGGGGGCGCACTGGCAAATTACTTAAAGCGACGGTTACTACCTTTGAATGAGTACGTGTATCCCTTAACTCTAACTCAGGCTGCCTTTAAACGACCATAATTAGAGACATGCGTTACAAAAGCTAGCTACTATAGCAAAACAAGCCTGTCACCGCAATGGCATGCGGCTTGTAGGATGCTACTGACAACCAGATTGGATTGGCCACAACATGAAATGTATTGACCCCAGTCTCACAAAGCGTAATTGGATGCTTTGAGTGATGGACTTACAGAAAAGTTGGTTGATCAGAATGGAACCATCTTGGCATTGCGCCAAGCTAGACAACTGTGCGGGACACTTGACTACATACACGTTAAACGATGCCGCATACGTAGCCAAGCTAGCTGTAACCCTTGTACATACGACTCGCGTATCCTTCACTTTTAAAAACCACATTTCATACAACCCCACTCCTAAACCTTCCACTTCTACATTATGAAAGATGAAGTGTCAACCTCCAACAGACGATTCCCGATCTTGCACCATACGCATTATGGTGCCAAAATCCCTCTTCAAATGGCACACCCACGCTCGGTGAGTTCGCGCCAGCCCCCTATCCACTCTAAGAATGTTTCGCTCAATAGTAAAGGAGGTACGGGATCTTACAAACACCCTATGCAGTACCCAGGAATTTGTCCTCCAGTCAAGCTCCACATAAGCCGAGCCAACTCAACCACCCAATTCAACATTGACAACAAGCTCCTTAGCTCGTCCCCACGAGCTTCTTAAGCCGTCGAAAAAGCTCCTTCTTGACGCGTTTCAAATAGCTCCCTAACCCGCTTCAAATAGCGCCTTAACGCGTTCCAGACATCTCCTTAACCCTTTTTAGGAAGCTCCTTACCCAGGTCAACGAGCTCCTTAACCCAGTTCGAACAGCTCCTTAGCCCGGCCCTCCGCACCAAGCACCGTGAACATCGCCACACCGACGCGGCAGAGCTCGAAGGGCAACCGCCAGCACGCGTGCGCAAACGGGTCCTTAGCTGCGTGTGCCTTGATCTCGGCGCCGAGCGCCTCGATGTCGCGCGCCGCGCGCTCGACGAGGAAGTCGAGCGCCTCCTTGTGGCTGCAGTGCGCCTCGCGCATGCGGATCGCGACCGCGTTCGGCCGGAGCTGCACCAGATCGGCTTGGTACGTCCTGTAAGGAAGAGAGTGTCTTTTGGTCAGCTTTTGCAGATGAGCAGGTCGTATGGAGAAGTTATTGTTTGCAATGCTGCATTTGCCGCCTGCCAGGTTGCGAGCGTTCGGTAGGAGGTGCACCACTTCGACCGTGTACATCCTGGGAGAAGAAGGTCTGTTCGTCATTGTACGCGAGTACCTGAGTCCGTTGACGAGGTAGCTCCTTTGCAGTTTCGCTGTTGCTAATGCCTGATGGTGTTGCTAAAAGCATGCGTTAAAAGACGAATGCAAAATGTGGGGCGTCGGTTAGTGCGCCCTGAAAGTGAGTGAGGCAAGGTAATCTACCAAGCGGATCCTATTCTTAGTTGACAGTTGGCCGAGGGCTTCATGACGTGCACAAGCGGAACATTCACCCACTCTCGACCCAGTGAATGATAAAAGGGTCGACGCAAATCTCGATACAGACCAAGCCTCCCCGTTCATCTGCTTAAAATGATCTGGGGCTTTGAAGCAGAAATCTCTGCGCTGCGGCCGTTTCTGAGAAGCTTACCCTATACGGACCAAGCAATGGACGTTCAACAAATAGAGACAGCGAGATGCAGGTTCACAGTTCAACCAACGAATCCTTGCCATCCAGTGCGGTCAATTCTCACAAAGAAGCCAAAAACAATGAACAGGAAGGGGGTCGAACTCCACAGACAAGCTAAAAAGAACGAAAAGGCAATTGAGACAAAAGTGTTGACGACGAAGAAAGCGAAGCAAGATATCGAAACTTCCTCGAGGAAAGGTCGGCCCATGAAGCGCACAAGATCGAGCTTCCAGCTCATGGCCCTCTCCATAACGTTAGCTTCTGGAAGAAGCGACCAAAGAAACACGGATGGTCAACCTGAACGAATCTCTCATGCAGAATGAAAGAGGAAACCAAACGCAAGAAGGGCAGGGAAAGGTAAAAATACTTCTACTCACCGCAGATCACTCGTAATACGGACAACGTTTCCCGCAAGCTCCATCGCTGTCGCAGTCTCCTCGAACAGCTGCTCCACGTCATCGACAGTCGGCTCCCAGCGCCCGGCGTCTGCGAGGGACTGCCCGAACGCGCAGAACGCCAGGCCCATACCCACCATTAACCCGCAATCGAAGCGCGCATACGAAAGGTACCTGGGCAAATAAATCTTTAGTTTGGTTACTGACCATCAACCCGCGATCGAAAAGCGCGTAGAGGTACCTGGGAGAGAAAAGTGTTTTAGTTGGAGATTGTAAGCGGTAGGCCCGTCAAGCGCAGTCGAAGCGGGCGCATGAGAGGTACCTGGAAGAATGGGTCTTCATTTGAGAGATTGTAACCGGTAGAAGAGTATAATTGCCAACTTGGGACGGCTAATATTACTTTTGAGGGTTTGGGTGGGTACAGGCGCGGAGCAGGCAATGTCGAGGAGTCGGATTAAGCATAGGTAAAAATCCGAGTTTTCAAGCACGGTTTCAAAAGACCGTTGGTAAATTGTTCCTAGTAACCCTAGAAACAGAGCCTGAACGACGCGGACTCAATCCAGAAAAGAATGCAGCCATCCCCACACCTGTCCAGCGCCGGCGCCGCCCCCGTCGCCATGACGTCAAACTTGTCCACGTGGGCATCGATCGTGCGCTCAAACAGCCCCTGCAGCGCGCCGCGCGCGCGCTCGCCAGCGTCCCTCAACCCCTTCCCGGTACTCAACAACCGGTTCTTATTTAACCAAAACATGCCCCACGGCGAGATGCCGCCAGTCGGCGAACACTTGGTCATCACTTGAGGCTCGTCGAACTCGATCAGCTCCTCCGGGGGGTCGTTTAGGTTAACGGGACCGGGTTTGGGGTCGGTTAAATCCGGGAAGGTGATCTGCTGGCACGCGTAACCGGGGGGGGGCGGGGGTTGAGTGAGGCCGACCGATTTGTGGAGGGCGCCGTACGTGCGGAAGATCTCGGGGCCGTACGTGGACTCGTCCTGTGGCGACAGGTGGCAAGTTTGGGATAATCGCCCATATCGCGCCAAAGAGTAAGAGGTATAAGAGGAAGGACAACATTGGCTTCTTCATGCATCCACTGCGGTAGGCAAATTTGGAGCCGTAACTTTTCACTCCGCTTCCGTTACAGGGTACCCTCCACTCCAATTGCACAATGACTATCTTCCAGCGACGGTGGACCCCTCAACCCTTCAAGCAAAAGTTCCAGCCACGCAAACCTCGGAAAAGTGCGGAACCCAAAACCGCGCAATCTATGATCTCAAACCTCCAAACCCTCCGTAACCCACCTTGAGATCTTCCGCTACGAAGCACATGTTTTTGCACTTGCGCTGCATGCCGCTCGTCATGTTGTCCAGCCCCGCGGGGTTGGTCCCGCGGTACGCCTGGGGGCCGTCGTGCCGCGCAAAGTAAATGTCGGCAGGGCTCGCCGTGACCAGGCTGTGGGTCACGAAGGCGCTCCAGAGCATGCCCTTGGTGAGCATCATCCTGCAAGCAATAAGGGCGATGATGTCAGTACTAGGCCGTGGTGACGTCAGCAAATAGACGTCGGTAGGGCTCGCCGTCAGAAGTGAGTGCGCCATGAACGCGCTTCACAGCCTGCCCTTGGTGCGCATCATCCTGTGATGGGCAAAGGCGATAACGTCAATCAGAGCGTGTTGACGTCAGCAACGGTCCGGCTTATAAAGATATTCCTAACACCGATGTGCCGTGGCGATTGCCAAAGCGTGCTTATGCAGGTTACGTCCGTGCATCCGGGTGGCTTGATTGCTTATACGGGTCAGTGGCAAGAAGGGAAAGGAGATGGGGCCGAAAATCAACAGAATCCTGGTTCTCGCTCAAGTTTGGCAGCATAATGCACGAGAAGATGTGTGCCTCAGCGACTGCTTTTCGTAACACCTCTCTCAGAAATGTCGTTGTGCAAACCCCAATTAGCTCGGGAGAACCTGAAAAAATGGATTTCACCGCACATACGGTCGTCCAAGTTCGGCAACTCGTTGCACAAGGGGAAGTGCGTCTCTGCGACCGCCGGCAGCAACACCTCACCCAGTAAGGTCGCCTTTAAAGTCAAAAAAGACTTTGAAATCTCTAAATCAATGTCGTAAAAGAAGGATTCGTGAGCCTCACCGCACGTGCCGGTCGCCTACGTTCGGCAGCACGTTGCACGCAAAGAAGTGCGTTTCGGCGACTGCGGGCAGCAGCGCCTCACCCAGTAAGGTCGCCTTAGAAACCCAAAGAAAGGAAGCTCCGACGTCGCAGTTAGTCTGTCACTAAAGCCTCACCGCACGTGCCGATCGCCTAAGTTCGGCAGCGAGTCGCACGCGAAGAAGTGCCTCTCAGCGAAGGAGGCAGCAACCTCACCCAGTAAACTCCAATTTCGCGAAGCTCTGTGACTTAAGCCTCACCGGACGCGCCAATCGCCTAAGTTGGGCAGCGTGCTGCACGAGACGAAAGTGTCTCTCGGCGACCGCCGGCAGCAGCGCCTCGCCCAGGAAGGTTGCCTTGGAAGCCAAAAAAGCAAATTTCAACGTCGTAGAAGTCTTGAGACTAAAGCCTCACCGCACGTGCCGGTCGCCCAAGTTAGGCACCGTGTTGCACGAGACGAAGTGCGTTTCGGCGACCGCTGGCAGCAGCGCCTCGCCCAGGAAGGTCGCCGCCCAGACGCGCAACCGGCGGACCTCCTCCCGGTACGCCGCCCGGAACGGCTGGAACCGCGGCTCGGAAACTTGCGCCGGCTCTAGTTGCGCCCACAGGTGGTGCAGCGGATGGGTCGGGGACGGTTTGGCGGGGTCTGCGATAGAAATTGCTGACCTGTTTGGGTGACGTGCAATAAGCAGTGCTCAGAAGTTGTCTGGGTTTGAGCTAGTCGTAGGTGATTCACGTACATCTAGGGTGGAACCGTGCAGAGACCCCCGATGACGTTGCCTTTCGACAACGTCAATGGACAAACCCTTGTCGCAACGAGCAACTTTGAGTAACGTCCGTCAATCCTTGACGCCCACTCTTCAAAGGTGGGAGAAACCTTTCGAGCACTACTCGAGTCAAAGAACTAATTGATAGTGTCCAGGTATCGCGCACCTAGTATTCCAGGAGTACTGAAGGTTTTGAGCGGAGAATCCATTGCGCCCCGATTCTTCAGTCAAGCAATTCGGCAACTACTCCTCTTGGACGGGCTAGAGGGGTCGAAAGAAACCGGAAAACCCCGTCGGGATTCATGCTCTTTTCTGCAATTAGAGAATATTTCCGTAATCTGCAGTGCCGGGTTTTCGTCTAAAAGCACTTGTGGGGAAGAACCAAGTCAATCACCTGCGGCTGACTTCGCCGGAGCGGCTGACTGTGTGCTTGGCCCCGCAGCTCGAGGCTCTCGGGCGCTCCTCCCAACGTCCGCGAGCAGGTCCGAGAAACCTTGGCCCCAGAGACTGGAGTCCGCACCAAAGTCTGGCACAGCACCTGGCAAGGAACCAAAACTGAATTGGATGGTCTGCTGAATGCATATGAACGGACGTCGTCGAAGAAGAAAATGAGGACAGGCGGCACAGGGGGGTTTTCTTTCAAGTGAAGAGACTTGCAAGCTCGATGACAGCAAGCACATAGATGGGCACTTGAGTGCGCTATGAAGAGGGTTCTACAAGATCAGATGCCGCCAATATGCAGCTGCATGTTAGAGAGGGGGGCACTTCCTGCAATATGCATGTCAGAAACAACCTGGCCCTTACATCGAAACTCGCGCAGCACACACTCCAAACCACTGCCAACAAAAACAAATTGGGCGATTGTTGTGGAGCACAGAATATATTCACACAAGGCATTTTGAAAGCTGATAAACAGCATGCCTGACAAACTCTCTTTCTTGCCCTCACCTGCAGCACCCCCGCTGTCCCCCAGCCCCTTCTCCCCAGTCTCTGACGTCAGCAACCAGTCCAAGCTGTCAAGATCGTCCAACCCCGACACATTCAACGACGCCTGCCTCCCCAGAACCCGCAGCTCCTCCGGCGGGTTCGGGCACCCGTCCGAGATCTTTTGCCAAGCATCATAAGCCAAAAGGCCGGCGTCGAGCGTAACCGGACACGCAAGCGCCACCTGGCACCCCGCGACCTGCACCGCGCGCAGCAGGGGGCACTCGTGGGAATCATCTGTGAACCCCCTGTTCTGGAAATTGGAGCCCGATTTCCCTGCCGATGTTGCGGGCTTTGATGGAAGTTTAGCCTCAGGAGGGGGGGCCTTTGTCTGCCTGGCGGACCCCCCCATCGCTGCGAGCAGCGCCTGGGCCTCTTGCTGCAGGGAAGCCAGGTCGGTTGCGGAACTAGGCGCGGGGGCTGGCGGGCTCCTCGGCACTCTCCGAACTCCAACCCCTCCCGCGCCGCCACTTGGCGCTCCACCCAATCCCCTGGGCGGCACAGCTTGCGTGTTTAAGACCGGACGGGGCTCCTGAGGAGGGAAAGACGTGCTCTGCGAGCCTGCAGGGGACACAGCGTTCTCCCCTGAGGACCCAGATGTAACAGGGGTGGCGCCAAAAGGGGGAGACTTTCGAGCGGGGGGGTGAACTGGCTGTGCCGACAGCTGGCTGAACCCCCGTTCCAAGACCCCAATCTGCCCCCCTTCAAGGGGCACCGCCTGCCGTTTCGCCCCCGGCCGCCGGAACAGATCTCGTATGATACTCGCTGCTTGCGCCTTGGCGGCGTTCGCTGACCTCTCAGACTTGCTCCCTTCGCGCTTCAACTTTTCGGGGGGCTTCTCCTGCAAGGGCTGTCTCTGTATGGTTGTCCCCCCGGTGGGACCGGCCTTGAGGGCGCCCCCCCAGCTCTGAGCGTACGCCTTGTGAATCTCCTCTGTGGTCATTGACTTGGAGATCACTTTTTGTGAGCGGGACGGCGCCAGCTGTGCGGCAGCTGGTGAGGGCTTGGGCAGGGGGTCCGACACCTGGCGGCTGAATGGCACGACAGCTGGCGCGGACGTTGGGGGAAGGGGGTCCAAAGTCTGGCGCGCAGAATTAGCCGCATCGCCGAAGGACCCAAACCCCGTGAACGGTCCTGAGCTCTCCGATGTGGACGTGAGTGCTTTAGGGTTTCCCGCTGCGCTGTCCGAACTTTCTGCCAGAAACGATTCAACCCGCTCGCCGTACCCCCCAAACAATTGCCCAGAGGCATCAATTCCTCCCTCCAGGAGCTGCCCCAAATTGTCCCCTCCTGCCCCAATCAATGACTGCTCGGGCCAGGAGAACTGGCTTCCCCCATCCGGAAACTGTAATGACACGACGTCGAAGCTGGTTGGCCGGTTGCGCTTGCGCACGCTGGTGTTCTCCTTTGGGGATTGCATCAACTGTTCCCAGTCTAGTTGGCTCAGGGGCCCCTGTGCATCCCAGGAATCGGCCGCTGGTCGGCTTTGGAATTCAGACATTCTCAAAGAAGGGCTTTGCTGGATGTGGGGTTTGCTCCGAACCGTGGGCTTGCGTTCAACCCCAAAATCTGCTTCTGAGCCTGTTCACTGTGGAAGCTTTTACACTAATCTAACCAAGCCCGTCACTTACAACAGCGCTGGACAGGGCTTGGACAATCACCGTTTCTATTTTCAGAAGCAAGATGCATCGCCCAACTCTGAGCGATGGGGGTGTCCATTTGTGAAGATGCCAAGCACACGCCCTGCATTGAGAGAAAAAAATAAGGTCGCGAATGGGTAGACATTCCGCGTTGCAAGAAACAGGGAGATTTGAAACACAAGGCAGCTTTGATCGGGCAATAATAAACACGCATAATATCAGATGCATCGCCTTTCTCAAACCCCAAGGGGCAAGTCTTTTGTGAAGAGATCAGACTTAACTATGTGACATCCATGACACTTTCAAGGTACTTGATCACCTCGAGGGAAGCAAGTCCCACCGACATAGGAAAAAGTATAAGTATACGAAAGTATCGTACATTTGTTTCTTTACTGGAAAATTCCAAATGTCCTCCATGACTTATGCCCCACAAGAGGAAAAAGGGGGGGAAATGAAACTCGGCCACAGAAGGCAGTGAGCAAACTGAGTTAGACCTGGTAGTACGAGTACCAGAGCACGTTTCTAACTCAGGAAAACGCTGCCGATTGAAGATTGAGGTGAAAATCATGTGCCCCAAGTGGGCATTACTGGTACAAGAAGAATGGAGGCCGGGGGGTGAAATCATCTAAGAATACGGCAATTTGGAACCACGGCCCATGTAATCTAGCTGTCTCTTATGCACAGAGCGATCTCATGGTCTTGCAACCCTCGGATTCAACGTGGTGAATTGCGAAAGGCATAGCGAGCCCCCGACACCAATGAAACTGCAAAAGCAGCAAGATCCGGCGACCACTCTTCCAAATGCAGTCCGTCTCACCTTGTGATAAGACTGCCCCCAAGCTGATCAGCTCAGAAATGCCATCCTCGAGATACAACCCAGTGAGTGTAGGTGATAGACCAGGAGTTTCGAATTGTCCAAGACGCCGAATCAGGATGCGCAAGGAACGCAGAGAGACAATGTGCGTCCCAAATACACGAATATTGCTCATCAATGCCAAGGAATGCAGCTGATAAACTTCAAAGGACGAGCTTCCACTTTCCAACCATGATGGTGGAGTTGGAGTGCCCGATCATGCAGCTAGCCGGGGCTTCAGGGCTTTGCAGTGGCGGGAGTTGGCAGGGTTTCCCACAGCCGGCAAGAGAACCTGGACCTGGCCGGCCGAGACTAGACCCCGGCCGGTGCCGAAGGCACCCCGCCGGCTGGTTGGCCGGCAGAAAAGGCAGGCAATTGCTGGGCTCAGCCGGCCGGTAAAGCCAACTGCCGACTACCGAGCCGACAGAACCGGGGGGGTGTCGGCAGCCAGCCGGCCGGGACAAAAGTCCCTTGGAAACCCTGGGGAGTGGTTGCTCCGCAGCTCCCGCCCCGCGCAAACGTCATGCTCGGTCGTGAACGTTCTATCTGACACACGGGAGGTGACGACACCCCTCAGGCTCAGGCTCCGCAGATTACTAAACCTCTTGAGTCCGTCCGATCAAGATAGCAACCACCACATCGACGATGCTGAACAGCTGGAACTTTTCCGCGCGCGCCACATTCAATATTTCAGGATGCAAGGCTCCGTCAATGAAAATGACATTGAAATAGGATACCGGACCTTGGAAAGAACCTGTGAGGCGCTTGCATGTCACCGGTGTACGGGTCGGAGCTTGCTCCCAAAGCACCCCGTCCACCAGCTTGCACCCATTGTATACCTATCTGTTTTCAGCTACCTAGTAGGTACGCAAATCCCAGCCACTGCAGCTAGAGTAGCTGTACATTCTGCAATTTGCCAGCATATCAATCATTCCCTCGCCGCTGCAAGATTCAGGTCTTTCTGCGGCTCTGTTTTAGGCTACCTAATGCCCTTGCTTCAGGTGGCCCTGACTACCGCATCCCTTGAGGAACTAATCCCCTATTGAGCTCATGAGAGTGGAATTCCCGCAGGCTGAGCTCGACGAGCTGGCAACATCCGAGGTGCACACCGCAAAGGCCCTCATACAAATCTAGCACCGCAGCTGCAGACCCTGCCAGGCCAGGCGGAGGTAGCTCCAGCCACTCGGTGTGACTTTACAGTCTTGCAGGCTCTTCGCGAGTACTGAGAGCTCAGCTCCAACTTTCGCAGCGACAAATTGCACGGAAGTCCTGGGAATAACGCAGGTCGTTTTACTCGGACGGGTGTGCCTTAAGAAGGAGAGCTGGTGGAATAGCCGCATTTCTGCATGAATCTGCCGAAAACAAAAGGAAGGAAGCTGGTAAAACACTGCCCGTACTCAATGGCCTTTTGCTAGTGTTCCTTCCCTAGCAAAGGAGCTGCTGTGCTAGAACCTCCTCATACATTCTGCAATGTACGGGCCTTGGCAAAAGAGCTGGTAAAGCCTCAAACAAGATGGGCTTCCTCTCGAGTCTGATCAGCAAGAAGCAGAGCGAGGGCCACGGGCCCCCGCGCTTGGACACCAACCGAGTGCTCCGCTCTCCGCCCGCGGAAGACGACCACATTTACTCTTCCTCAAACACGCCCGTATTCACACCGCGCAACGAGGAGGAACCGGACGGCTTTGACCTGTCCAAGCTGCGACCGGTGCGCGTGCGGACATCCGTCGTGCGCGAGGGAGGTCCGAAAACGACGGGCCATGCCGGGAATGGATTTTACGGGGCCAAAGCTGGAGCTGATTCGGAGGAAAATGGGCGAGCAGAAAACGGGATTGAGGGGGCCGGGTTAGAGGCTAACCTGGAGGGATCGCCCGTCGTTCAGGAGCTGCCGCACAATGAAACGCCGGCATCGGCGGCGTCGTCCATAAGCTATGTGACGGAGCCAGACGATGAGGAACCGGCGGCGGAGTCTCAGCCCCTAACCGGTTCTCGGCAGAGCGCAGCACTGGGGACAATCAGAGAAGTGCCCGAACTGGAGTATAGTCCTGGGCAAGAAACGAGCACCCAGATCGGAAAGAAGTCTCCGCTCGGCGTTGAGAACGGTCCTCAGAGGCTGCTCATTTCGGACTGGCCCGGACAGCACCTGGTGGCGTACGAAAGCACAGGTTCGGACCAGGGGGCTGAACTCGCAGGAAACGTTACCCCCCCACCAAGGGGCAGTCCGAACGGGGGGCAAAACTCTTCAGCCGAAACGACACCCCTGCCATTGATTGGTCGGCAGGCAGCCCCCGCCAAAACCCCGCAACCCTTTGGCATAAACCCGGCGAAGATCCGCAACCAGGCCGCAAAGAGCGGGCCGCAAGCTTTCCTCGACATCTCCCGCAAGCCGACGGCGGAGGACATAAGGGCGCGGCTCGGGCTGGCGGCCAACGAGCCGATCACTGCATCGAGGGCTACGATTCGGCCGATCATCAAATACGTGTTCCGGCCAACGTATCTGGTGTTTCTAGTGCTGGGTCCGTGGTACTTTTACACGCTGTCACTCGCATACGCGAACGTGATTGTGAGCAGCATGTTCTTTGTGAGCGAGCTCGTAAGCTGGCTGCTCGGGATCTGCTTCTTCTTCAACTTCTGGTACGCTACGGAGCGCAACGATATCACGCTCAGGTGGGGGGCGCCCTTCGAACCCTCTCTAGTTTCTTCAGCCATGAAACTTCAATGCAGGAGTCTCTCTTGATTCGCATGCGCTTCTCGATAGACGATACGATACGACAAAACCTTCCCGCGTGCGGCTGTATTGCAAGTAACATATTTTTTCCCAAACGAGTTGAATCTTCAGCACCTTGAACTGGCTTCTGAGATCATGCCTCCTGCAATTATGGAAAGGGTGCTGTAGAAAGTCAAAGACGGTCACTAGCTTGCTTCAGGCATGTTGGCTGATCTACATCCCCAGGCGTCATGTGTTCTGGGTTCCTCAACGAGAAAATATTTGTAACGAACCAGTGAGCTTTTCTACAACTACACAGTATACGCTCTTTGCAGAGGGATGTACCCCACATTTGAGAAGGACGATTGGCCCGAGGTTGACATCTGCTTCTGCCACTACTTGGAGCCCGTGGAAGAGCTGCGGGGCCCGCTCGAGAAGGCCCTGCAGATGGACTACCCCAAGCACAAACTGCACATCAAGGTGGGCAGACTTCTCAAACAGGGCCTCTCGACTTGGACCGTAGAATCGACACCTTGGCGTTGCCAAGGGCTGTAGTCTGGACGTTTCGTGAATGTGGTTTAAAGGTCACACGGAGCTTGCCGTGAGTTTTTGTCCAGTAGGGACGATACGAGCGGCCTTGAAGGAGGGGACCCCATGCTTTTCTTTCTTGCTAGGCTACTCGTTCTAGTTCACGATTGAAAGCGACTGTTTACCAGAATTCTGATTAAAATATCACTTGTGCTTGAGACGCGCGACGTGGCCGATACGGTTTGCAGGCAAGCCTTAACAGAGGCAACCCAAGTTTTTGACACTTTTGCCAAACTGCTCAGAAACACACTCCTTAAGCCAGCCCTAAAACTCCTTTACTTCCTTCGTATTCTGGACGATGAGTGCCTCGTAAACATCCAAGCTGCCGAGCTCATAACCAATGCACGACTTGGCACAGACTCACCCCTTTACCAACTCAAGACTGCCTTTAAACCCGTTGGCTAACCACGCCGAGTTCCGTGCAGGTATCTTGTTCGCGTCTAACCTGCCCGTAATCCCCACCTCACAACCTACATGAACCTGCCCACAAACTTACCGCAGAACCTTCAAGACCGCCCAAACACCACACCAAGAACCAACTCACAAACCCGGTCCTAAACCACGCTGGTTTTCCCGCAGATCCTGGACGACGGGTACCTCGTTCGCTTCTAAGCTTCCTGTTAACCCACCTCACAAGCTACATCCCACTGGCCACAAACCTACCGCATAAACAAACCAAAAAGTGTGTGCAAACCCCTCCCCAATCCGAAGCTGAAACCAAAGCTACCCGTAAACCCGTTCCTTAACCACGCTGGTTTCCGCAGATCCTGGACGACGGGTACCTCGGCAAGCGCGCCAACGGCGCGTACGGCGTCTCGACGCTCGGGGCGGAGCTCGAGTCCATGGTCATCAAGGTTTTGGAAGGGTTAAAGCCTAACCGGATAAAGATCCCCGGGCACTTGGTGCCCCGACGGCACACCGCGCCGGGGGGCATGGTAATTGTGAATTTCGTGGACCCGAAAAAAAGGCTTCCGAAAGTGAGCATCATTAGCCGGATGAAGGGCAAGGAGAGCCACTTCAAGACGGGGAATCTGGAGAACGCCATTTACAACGCCGGTAAGCCGAGCTTTTAGATTGGTGTTGAAAAGTTGGTTTGGGCGCTCATTCCATGCGGATAAGCCGAGGTTGCCTGGTCCTATACTTGCACATACCGAAAGCTCGCTTTGTGGTTGCTTCTGCTTCTTCTCAAAAGCTGACCTATTATGGTCATGGAAGTAAGGGGACCCCAAAAGTCTCTTTCGTGTGAACTTTAAAGCACGGCATATTATTTACCTTTTTCTCGCGCGGAATACAATCTGCACCCCTTGAAGCAGACGCCGCAATTGTTATCTGGGCCGGCAATCTGCACAGCCCATCCGCCTGATTCGCAGTAGCAGCATCCTCCAAGCGGATTGGCTCAAGTGACAGCAAGCGTGATTTGGATCTTCGACGTCGAACGCAGGCACGTCCGCCCAGTTCCTGGCCTTCTTCGACGTCGACATGGAGCCCAAGCCGGACTTTTTGCAGCGCATCATGCCGCTCTTCTACCAGTACGACGTCGAAAAGGAGGCATGGCTGCCCGACTGGAAGGTGAGATACGTCACGCTGACGTCATGCGTGACGTCGGCCGCTGAAAAGAGTGCTCAAGGGAGTGCATACGACCCAAGTTTCGCTCTTATGAAGTATTTGTGCGTTGGTTCTTAGCCCCTGCGTGGCACATCCAAAACAGGGCAGCGCCCTTCTTTGCGAATCGAGACGACTCTTCACAGCCCACTTGGAGACAAACGGCTCATTCCTTTTCTACCTTCTGTGAATGCATTTGAGTTGAATCAGGGTCCTTGAAACCCCCGAAGTATGAAAGTTGAGTAGCGTTTCTCACGCCGCTCTTCCACCCCCCCCAGGTCGGCTTCGTTCAGACCCCCCAGACGTTCAGCAACATCGAGGAGTCGCAGGGTTCCGACGATCCGCTGTACCAGAGCAACGGAGTCTTCTTCTCCAGCATCCAGGCCGGAAGGGACGGCATCGGTATGGCGTCGTTCGCCGGAACGAACGCGGTCTTCTTCAAGCCAGGTAAGGCACGGAAAACGTGACGTCATCTGCCAGACTGCATGTTCCACTTGAAAATGATCGACCGCGGATGCAAATAAGCATGGCTGAGGTCGGGCAGACTAGCCTCGTCTTTCCCTACTTACAAATATCTAGCAGTCGGCCCAGATTTAAGCCTGACTAACGATCACAAACTTAGTCCCTGCCTTCTATTTTAAAAGGTTCTCAGCTCGACCTACTACTTACTGCTCAACGGAGATCTGCAGATGATCCTATCAGGCTCCATTTATTGACCTGTTAACAAAGCAGAAACTGTGTGCACTTTATCAGCCACGTGCGCATCAATATCAACTCTGGACGAAGGTAGACTTCAATCAAACTCAATTGCAACTTTTCATTCTCAGCCCTCGATGACGGCCTGGGCTTCATCTACGTCTGCCTGACCGAAGAGGCACCCACGGCCAACAAACTGCACAGCTTCGACTGAAAATTCGATGAATATCAGCGCCTGAACACTAACTCTCATTTCCAGCCCTTGATGACGGCCTGGGCTTCATCTATGGCTGCCTAACGAGGAGGACGCGGCGACCGACAATGAGCTGCACAGCTTCGGCTTAAAATCAATCACTATCAGCGCCTGAATACTAACTCCCATTTCCAGCCCTTGATGACGGCTTGGGCTTCATCAATGGCTGCCTAACGAGGAGGGCGCGGCGACGGACAATGAGCTGCACAGCTTCGGCTGAAATCCGGATCAACATCACTGGCTAATTACCAACTCTCATTTCCAGCCCTTGATGACGGCCTGGGCTTCATCTACGGCTGCCTGACGGAGGACGCGGCGACGGCCAACAAGCTGCACAGCTTCGGCTGGAAGGGCGCGTATCTGAACATCAACCTAGCGTCGGGGCACGCGCGCGAGACGGTCGGGGAGACCATGGACGAGCGGAAGCGATGGGTCATCGGGTGAGTCAAGAAATGGGTTAAGAGTGAGTTTTCGGAGCATTGGCAAATATTGCTTGTCCCGTAGACGAGGAAATTTCAATAGTTTGGGACTGGATGGAGGAGCTTGCACCGACTCCGTTTAAGCGGCAGGAAAACAGAGTGACATCGGATGAGGGGGTTCACCAACAGAAGCAACTCCTCGAAGAGTCTGAGTCGAGAGTACGTTTGAAAGGAATAGGGGGGAATAGGCTCATTGGACCAAACTTATGGCTTCTCGCAGTTCTGCGTAGGCGATCACACAGGTCCAGTAAGACGAGAGCGGGAACTACAAGGAAGGAAGTGAGCTTTGGATATAACTCGTCTTGGCCTGAAGCTCATGTGAGTCCAGCCCTCGTTTGGCGTCAGCTCCTCGACAATTCTCAGTCCTTGTCCCGCAGGTCGGTCCAGATGTTCTGGCTAGAGTATGGACGCACCTGGCTCGGCATCTCGCGGCGGTTTCTCAACCCGCCGCTGCGGCAACAGGTGAGGCGTCCAAGGAGAGTCGCTTTGGTTTTTCTACCGCTCCCACCTTTAGAGTCTGGGGGTTTCCTGCCCTAAGAAATTTTAAAGGACTTTCAGCTGGACAGACGCTTTAGCAGAAAGTGTCCGATAAAATGATTCAGAAGCATCACAATCAGGCACTGCGCTACCTCTGTCTTTCACCTTCACGTTCTTTCCTTCTTCGTGTGGCCTCTTCCTTTTTCCTTGACAAAAATTTCCAAAGGATGCTCTCGCAAGGCGTCAGGGCTCTTCCTTTTCTCTTGTCCTGTAGAATGAAGCGGTGATAAAAGCAGCGAAATAAATCTAGCAAGGTATTCCTGGCCTAAACTCATCACGAGGCGCTAGCGAGCCTCCTTTAAACAGGTCGATCAGAGGCGGACTCTTGTGCACCTAATACAAGCTGAATCAGCACCTCTATGCCGAGGTGTTGAAAAGAAGCCCGCGCTTGGTGCGTTGACCACACAGTAAATCAGGGACTTTGTTCCGTACAGGCCGACAAGAAGCTGACGTTGGCTCGGTACGCACCGAAGGAGGCGGCGAAGCCCATCTGTCCGGAGGACACGGGGCACCATTTCCGCGACGCGCGGCGGAAGAGCACGATCCTGCGGATCTTCCACACCATCATCTTCTTCGACATGGTGCATACGCGATGCCCGTTTGCAACCATACCCAGAAAGGAACCTTGGCTTATGAGTGTGGTTTTGACCCTTTTGATGACGCCCGAAGTAGAAAGACTGCAAGAATTTCTTGTGCATGTCACCTGTGCAGTGAAAATGATAATGGATCCTCGCGCCCTCTGAGGCTAAAGCTTGTCATGCGTTTGCTCTTGTGCCAAACAAGCTGAATAATCCAAAAGAAAAACAGATAGGCTGGTCGCATGGGCTCTGTGGCCAATCCAAATATAGTAATATGGGGTTCATGTCTTTGAAAAAGAGAAGCCAAAATCCGCTTAAGAATCACTACGGCGACACCTGGACAGCACCTTGTGTCCAATAAACAATTAGGCGCTTAATGCCCCAAGGGTGTCCCTACCGAATTCGATCGAATCTGGGTACGGATTTTATCGCCCACAAGCCTCACGCCGTATCCCTCCGCAGACGCTGTACCCGCTTGGGGCCCTCGAGGCGGTGGCAATGTACGTCATGGCCATCATTTACTGCGTGGGTGACGTGTCACCGCTCAAGTTCTTTGCGATCGGGGGCAAGTTCTCGACGGGGGCGATCCTGGTCATCACTCTCGCATGCTACCAGGTAAGGCAGCTGTGCAAAACGACTGATCGCGTCAGATTCTCGGTGACAATCTCCTTTTTGATTGATTATGAAGATCAAGAAACTTTCCTCAGAACAGCTGAGTCAGCTGGCTTGCGTTGGAACCCCTCCTTCTTCGGTTCTACCTCGAATTTCTGAATCTTTGGAATGATTCTGCCTCTCCATATTATATCTATCTTGCTGTGCGATTACTTTTGTTACGCAGAGGAAAGACTGCTCTGCGGCCGCCAGAAGACGTCCTTCTGCGGACGTATGCAGGAATGTGACATGCTCAAACGTTATCATAGACGTCTCTTTGTTCGTGTTGCAGGCGGTGCGCCTCTTCATGTTTGGCGTCGCGTGTTACGTCCTCTTCAAGAACGGGACGGTGGCCAAAGACATCTACCGGTCCATGCAAGCCTGGTTCGGTTTCGCATGGACCACCATCGTTGGTGAGACGACGCATATGCTTTTTCTATGGCCCCCAGTTTTCAGAAGGTCACGGTACACCAGAGCTTTGTATCCAAACCCCTGTTTCTGCTCGTACTTCACTCGTTCTCGAAAGATGCTGCCCGCATCTAAAGAAAATGCGGAACAAGTGCACCCAACCTTTTTGCTCCAGCTGCGCGCAGCTTGGCTTATCTGAGGACAAAAAAGGAATGGCGACAGATTGCAAGTTCTCAAGAATAACCGAGTCAACAGAAGGTCTCGTTCTCGCATCTCGAACAGGACATCGAGTACTTCCGCTCCGAGTGGTTCTCCCGTCCAATACCAATGATTGGCAAGGCAGAATCCTTAGCCGACCGGATTGAAGCGACTACAGCTCCTAGTAAACGAAGCCTTTCGCACGCATTTTCGTTTCCGATCGATTTTCGATCCATAGTGAACTCCCCGTAAACAGCTAGCTTTTGAATCTAAAACCCTGGCAAAACCCCGCAGGCACGATCGAGGCGACGTACATCGCGGTGCGCGGCCGCGGGATGAAGTGGGGCGACCACAAGACGGGCATCCGGCCCATGCTGGAGCTGCCCAACCTAGTTGCCTGCATCATGCTGCTCGTCGCCATGGTCGTCGCGTGCGCCAACCTCTTCATCGAGGTGGGAATGTGTCCCTTTCGTATTCCGTTTCCGTTTCCGTTTCCATTTCCGTTTCCGCTCCGTCTGAACGGAAGTTCATGGTCGTCGCGTGCGCCAATCTCTTCATCGGGGTGGGAACGCGTCCCTTCCGCATTCCGTTTCCGTTTCGGCTTCGCATGGACAGAGTTGGTTTTAGAGTGCGCCAACCTCTTCGTCGAGGTGGGAATGCGTCCCTTCCGCAGACCGTTTCTGTTTCCGTTTCCGCTTTGTCTGAAAGGAAAGTCTTGGTCGTCGCGTGCGCTAATCGATTCTACGAGATGTGAATGCGTCCTTCCTTGTTCGGCTTACACCAAACGGATTTCATTTAGACACACATGGGTCGTCGCGTGCGCCAACCTCTTCATCGAGGTGAGGATGCGTTGTATTCCGGTTCCGTTCACTCCATATGGATTCCTTTACAGGTTAGGGGTCGCTGTGTGCGCCTTCAACAACGTCTGATTCGTTCTTATTGGATCCCGGTTCGTTTCTGCTTCCGTCTACAATGACCGTTTTCCTTGGTCATTCGTGATGAGAGTCTTTCATAACAAAGGGGACTGCCTTCTCATCGGGCCTTGACTCAGAGTGCCTCCTCTGATATGGGTCGAAACTCAACGCAAGAGAAAATGTTGCATTTATGGAAGTTACAGAGTTGTGTCTTTCAGCCGATATCAAGCGACCTCACACTCGGACACCCAGCACATTAAGTTCATTAGGCTCCCAAAGACTGAAAACTCTTCTCGCTTCTGCAGATCACGACTCCAAAGCGCAGCGGGTTCAGCGTTGCCGGGTCGCTGACGTTCGCATTGTTCGTGCTGGTCAATCTTTGGCCCACAACGCGCTGCACGCTCGCGGAGATCAACCGACTGCCCACATGGTGAGAAAATTACATATGGGTCCGATCTGGCCGTCCGATGGGTCTTGCTGCGGGATCAACGGTTCACGTAGCGCAAGGTGTTCTTTGTAGGTGCCGGCAAGAGCAGACCAGAAAAATGTCCGGAATCGGTCTCCGGGTGTTTCATATGAATCAGCATTCGCACATACCTGACTTGTCGCCTACAAATTTCAAAGCGGCTCACTTATTGAGGACAAAATAGTTCTGGTATTCACTCCCCTTGGAAAGTGCCGGCTATTCAAAAGCAGATTCTATTGGAAGAAAACCGTTTGAGTCATCCAACGTCAGATTCGCCCCTCGCAGGAGTACAAAGTGCCTTTTGATAATGATAGTTAACGGCGCGGTTAATTCCAACGTGCGAAATTTTTCTCTTGCAGGGCTTACAAGATGCCGTTAATGATGATGGTTACTGGTGCGGTCATCTTTGGCATGATCTTTATGTCCGTCATGGGCAAAGTTCTGCAGCCGCCCTTCGTCTACGGCGCCTTCGGAACCGGGCAGTACCGGAACCTCTTCCAGGAAGCCGGAATCGTGAGCTCCTATCATTTCTCCGCTTTCTGTATTCAGCTATAAGTAAGGCCTTTGCTCGTTGATTGTAAATAGACAAGGAAGACGGAACCTAAATTTGAAGGGGACGGGAGTTGTGAGTTGGAGCTGCAACAGATTGTTGCGCTCTCTAAGCTCCCACCTTAGCCCTTGCCAATGTCCAGTAAGTATAGAAGGGGAACCGGACTCTTTTCAAGCAGTGAAACCGTTTCCAATAGAGCGGCTTAAATAGTCTGATCAGATTTCACAAAGCGAATTTCTCAAAGGGCAGAGGATCTGGACATGCTTTTGAACAGTCTGCGCGTGTTCGACCACTGGGAACTTCCAGAACACGCCGAAAACTTCTTCGACAATTGGCCAGTCTTTAGTTGTTTCAGAAGGAGACTTCCCGGTCAGGTTTGATCAGAAAGCTTGCTTCTTCATGACTCTCTTCTCGCTTGTCAAGAGACCCACATCAGCAGACTTCATTTTTAGGTAAAATAAGCTTTTGAGAAAGTAAGCCAAGCAGCCCTGGGACGTGTGGGGTTAGTTTGGGGGGTTTAGTTTGGGTACGGGTGCGGAGCGGGTGTATTTGAGGGTTACGGTTTTAGTGTTAGGCGAGGAGCTTACTATACATGAAGAGACATCACATGAGCCACAAGAGACAAAAGACTTGCGGTTTTTCAGCTAATACTGAAATACCCCGGTTGTCTTCCCCCGCCCCGCAGGACCCCACCCTGGTGCAGCCCAAGATCGACGGCCTGTACAACGCCACGTTTCTGGGCGGCCCCGCCACGCGGCTGTTCTTCCAGGTGGACGACACGTCAGCAGTCATCCAGGACCCCGTGACGGGCTACGTGACGTCACTTGGGATGAGCTACGGCATGATGTTTGCTCTGCAAATGGGGTAGGGCCGGGCGGAACACTTTCTGTGTGAATACATTCTTCTGTCAGCTTCTACAGCGAGGAGTTTATCGGGGGGACGTACGTCCTGAAAATCTTGCAGCTTGTGCTGCTCTCTACTTTTGATTTCGAAAGGAAAGATGCTCGTGCATGCGCGAGAAACGATGTTGGGACACGGCTGCGTTTTGGAATGCAAGGAGGAATCTAATTCTCCACTTTCTATCACGCTTACGACTCAGCTTTTCAGAAAGCGCCCCTTGCAGGGTTTTTAAAAGCCGCCACAGCCCGGGCTCAGGTCAAAAAGCAGCTCCTTGCTTTCCGAAACGTTGACCGACGCGTTCCGCCCCGTTCCGTTCCGTTTTGCAGCGCGCGGAAGCAGTTTGACCAGCTGTGGGGCTGGACGCGCGCGAACATGATGATCCAGCCGCCCAATCAGCACGCCGGCTTCTTCGCATCCACGGTGGGCACTAGTTCCTTTTCCGGCTTCCGGTTTCCGTTTCCTAGCCCATTCCGCGGAACGGTGTTCCGAATAGGGTATCGCTCACTTCTTCGTAAGCAGCGAGGGTCCCTTCCGACCACAACTTGCTTCGGTCTTTCCGGCGGAGCTGCCGAGAGCTCCGTTCCGTAATTGTCGGAAAATCGTCAAAGCTTTTCCTAGTTCGTGCTCCTTCAATTGCTCCTGGTTCCGCCTCTGGGCCCTCAAGCGGAACGGTTCCTCTGCCTCCCTGCAGATGACCAAGTCCGGGGCGGTCGTCGACGGAGTTCCGACTCCGCTGGCGGAAGAGTACTTCGTGACGTCACTCCTCTTCGCGGCGGGACGGTGGCAGATTACAGGTGCGCTGCGCGCTTTCCCGGTGTTTAACGCCGTGACCCATTTCGCAACGCAATTTCACCTTCTCTATGCAACAAGAATCCGGTCGGAATCTGTGACAATATAGAAAAAAACAGGTCAAATAAGCCTGTCGTTTCAGCAACCTCGATACTCGCTTGGATTCGACCGGAGTCCTTCGCCGTGTAGGCCCAGATGCCTCCTTGGATGCCTCCGTTCCAGATTTCCAAGCCCAACTTTTCCACTATCAAACCGGTACTGTTTGCTTGACCCTCCAGGGCTGATCTCCTTCAATTAACGAACCAAACGTGGTTCGTTGCGGTTAACCCTCTCGAGCATGTAACCTGCAGGCCCATTCGCTTCTCAACTGCAGCTGATTGGCCCGAAACCATCTTCAATCAACCCAGAAGACGGCACGCACTGAATAATGGGTTAACACCCTAATCTGATTCCTGACCCTGCAGGTCCGGACGCGTCCGGCGACTGCCGCCGGTGCGCCCAGAACATTCTGAGCAGCATGCTGTTCCGCGAGCAGCCTTACGAAGTCCCCAAACGTACAGCAAAAACATCAGGTTAAGACTAACCACATCCTCAAACCTGCAGGTCCGGACGCGTCCGGCGACTACCGCCGGTGGGCGCAGAATATCCTGAGCAACATGCTGTACCGCGAACAGATCGCGGGGATCGTCGGCAGCGCGACGCCCGAGACCAGCATGTTCGCGTCCCAAACCCCAAACCTCGTGACCTACAAGCCGACCGCGGCCGGGTACGCGCCCCCGTTTTCCGTCGTCTTATCTATGAATCTATTCTTCTGTGCGCTTCCCAACAGACACAATCTTCGCGTGTCGCCGAACCTGAAGAGATTTGCAAACACTTAAATGTGGGTCAATCTACTGGGCTAGGTAATAGCGCTTTTGACGTAAGCGTGACTGCTTTAGATTACATGGATTCTGCCTAGGAACGTTCCGCACATTTCTGTGTCAAGGATCACGGTACAAGGAGCTCGGCAAGGGAGTGGAGATGGCAATTTCATACTGAAAGCGACCAAGAAACTCTCCTTGCAACGTTCTTTTCCGCACATGGCTTCCTTGCTTTTGATTCTCCACTCTCGACTCGTCTCAATCATACTTCTTAAGATCCAAACCGCGATTAGTGACTCACACAGCCCCGCAATTCCCGCTTGCAGTTCCCAGTACACGGCGACCGCTTACCAGACGCCCGTGTTTTACGACCTCTGGTCCCGATGGGTGCCCGGACGGTTCGGCGGGGGGAAGAACCGGTTCTTGGCGTTGGTCTCAAAAAGCAGCAGAGACTTCCTGAAGTGAGATTCCGGCCTTCGATGCAAATTGGAGTGTTCTGAGAGCGTGAGAGTTCTGACTGTCGTTGGTGCGTCTAACCGGCGTCTGACATTCTCTGACATTCTCTGACATTCACTGAGACATTCTCTCGGTGCAATTTAGATACTAGGAAACGGCGAAGCTACGTCATGACAAACCCTGCCAGAAAATATTGTCTCGCTCTTGAAGAGGACTTCCAAAAAGGATTTGAATTAGCCGCCCCGCCTTTAGAATTCTGACTCTGCATTCCGAAAAGTGAAACTTAGGATCGGGACTGCGGAGTCCTGTTCTCCTACCAGGCGAACCAATCGTATGAGAATGTCGGATTTAAACTTTTAGCTGACGAAATGTCTTACAAAGGCGAGAAGTCTGGGTAATCCATGACTGACGAGAAAGAACCATGATTGCGAGAGCTGTGATTCGTGCGTTCCTTGGGCAAAACCAAGTACTGATTGATTCCAGTCTCTAAGGCCTCAGACTGCAATCTGGCAGTGAGCTTAGACAGCAACCGGAGACTTTTAGGCGGGTCACCGGCTCCAGATCAACTCCCGAGCATTTGGCCAAAAGAGGAAGGTTTAAACTCTTACTCCAAGGCCAGACTCACAACGGCTCACATTCGCAGGTCGGTGCAGATGGTCGTTTCTTGAGGCGGTCATCTTTTACCCTGAATGCGATTTCTACTGACATGAGACTCTATGGCCCTGATGCGAGCGGAACCTAACACGGCGTCCTGCATTGCAGGAACTCGTTTTCCACGGCTTCCGGCCTTCCGCCGGAGTTGAGCTACCTGAACGGAACGGCGATGCCGGCACAGGGCGCCAGCAAACCGGTGTTCGGGCCACTCGCTTATCAGACGGGGGCCAACATAGCCGTGAGCGTCTTATCGCTCGACTCTCTCTTTGTTAGGAAAATGCTCCGAGTAATTTTCTTGGAGACGGGTAAAGGTTGCTCCATGCCGTTCCGTTTCTTTTTTCCTGAGTAGAACCGCAGAACTCGCAGCCGAACCACAGAAGCTGGCTGAATAATGCTTGCCTCTTCTTCACCTCGGTCGACGAAGAACCTTTCCTTCCCGTTCGAGGATCAAATTCAGTTGCATCCGACTCTGGGAAAACATTTCGTCATTTGAGCGCGCAAGTCAGAGTCAGGCGGACGGACGTTGCCTTGCCGACCGACAGGACTGTGTCAATTCCTTGCCTTGTGCTCCACGCCTGGGAAAGCTGACACTGTTTGCTTTAATATGTGCTGACATCAATCCTGTGCGCGCGCAGTTGGACGTGGCCTGGCTCGGGCTGAAAGCGGACGCCTGGGAGGTGACGCGCTGCTCGGAGCTGCTCGCCTTCTTCTTCGGTGAGCCTCGATGACGTCATGCTTGCGTCTTTCGTCATTCCGTGACGTCTTGGCTTTCAGATGGCGGGTGCTGCGCGAACACCCTTTCTTTCAAACAGACGCATCTGGTTGAATCCAAATGATCTGTCGTAGCAAATGCGCTCTCGCGGTCAGCCATAAGGCAACCATTCTTGAACCGTACGACGAAGTCTTTATGTCAAGGCGTTTGCGATTCTGTCAAGTCCTTGAATTCATGGCGGTTCTCTCGGCGTGCATCAGACGATTCGTGGGCTTATACCAACGTGGTGCCTCAACATAGAGACATGGCGTCTCACTCAAGCTCGCCCATAAGTGAGATGGGCGATGGACCAACACTCGCATCAAACCTAACGATCCATTAATCTGGATTTACCAAACAATCAACGAAGCAAGCCCATCAAGTTGCCAATCTTCCGGACGGACCCACCGTTTCATAGAACCTAACGCTCCGACCATCCTTTTCTTAGATCTCTTGCGTTCCGTTACGTCCTAAGCTGATCATCGAGCTTCATCGTCATTCGTAAGGCGACGATACGGCTGTCCGCGCTTCACGTCCCTGGAACATCTTTCTTCCCTTTCGTCACCGCTTTCCTCAACGTTTACCTCGACACTGACCCGTTCCTTAACCCTCTCGTACAGCTGAGGGCGTCAAGAACTACGGCCTCAGCTACGACCTGGACGGCACCAGCCTGCAGCCCAACCTAGTTGCCGACGAGCGGGTCGGCCTGGTCGCCATGAACGCGGTGCTCGCGCTCGGGGTTCCCCCAAATGACGTGGCGACCGCGTTCGTCAAGGCGCTGTGGAACTCCGCGCTGCCCGCGACCGGAAGCAACCGGTTGACGAACAGCCTGCTGTACATGTTCGGAATGTTGCACGCGGGGGGGCAATTCAGGGTATACGCGCCGGTTTGGTAACGAGGGGAGGGAAGGCGTTGACGGTTTAGGATGGAACCGGGGGCACGAGTTGAATGACGGTCGTTGTGCATAGTGAATTGTGTGGAGAGAGGAGTGTGCCTATGCATGCAAGGCAGCGGCCGATGCGCAAACATTGCTTGAATGTTGTTCAAGAAATTGATATCACGTTTTGGGACGGCAATCACTGATACACCAACCGGGCACCAACCTAACTCGGCAGCTGCTCTAAGAGGTTGTTGTAAAGTCGCGTCCTGCAAACTGTATGCACATGTGTAAGCCTTTGTACTTCGCGAGGGCACTTCAAGAATCGAAAGGGTCCATGATGTTTGATTTGGAGTATTGTGGGCCCCGAGGACCGGAGCTGATCGCAGGCGTGCTTCCGAGTCCGATCGATCGCGTGTCACAACGTAGCGCGTCGCTGGCGTAACGCGTCGCCTAACGAATCAGCATGAGACGCGTGGCATGACGTGTAGTACTTAGTAAAGTAAGTTAGCTTAAGCCGACATAGTTAGCGCACCTAACCGTAACCTCGTAGACTCGACACGCATTGGCTGTGGACCAGTCACATCGTGCTGGACATCCATTGGTCCAGAATGTTATCCACAATCCAATTATTGCACGGAAGGTTCCAACGATTGAAACCGGGTACGTTTTCGAACGTTCCCGCCGGACGTAACCCAGCTTCGAGCTGGTTGTGAG
>DF236957.1:381124-479628 GCA_000708835.1 Klebsormidium nitens | reverse complement strand
CACCAATAGCATACAGCTCTATATACAACGTGGATTGTGCGGCTAATCGTATAGCTCTCTCTTGTCCACTACCTTTGACAAGACCTGTCACGCAAGCTGTGCAGAGCACAGATAAGCTTGGCTGCATCGAACGGCGAAGCCGAACACAACTTATCCTGAACGGTGACATTGGCTCACTGAGACCGATCCATCCGGGATATCACGCCGTCTTGCAGACAGCCACGCAGTGCGTCGTTAAGACGTAACCACCGCCGTTTCGCTAACCCGCGGTCAACGAAATCCTGTCGAGAACGAGGTTAGGCTTAACCAGTCGTAATCGTTACAAGCTTCCTGTGCATCGTCTTCAAAGGCTGCCTGATTGGAGCGTGCCCGAATGTGATACTGCTGGAGTTTCTCTGGTGAGAAGGATTGAGAGAACCTGAGCACATTGTCTGGCGTTGCTCTAAAAGGGTACGCCATTCTCTCTCTAGTTTTCCAATTGGAAGTGATACAATTGCCTGGCAGCAACAAGAAAGTTCAGTGCCCGCTGGGTGCACTTAGAACCTGTGAAGATGTTCAAGCTTGGTTGCTTTCTCAGACTTGAAGCTCCGTTCTTTGAACCTTGTGGAAAGGCGGGAGGGCGGAAAACCATCTGAATCTACGGTAAAAATCTATGATCAGAACGATGCACTCAGGTCTCAGGTGTTTGTGCAGTATGTGCAGTCTGCGCAAGTTGTTACAGCTGCATGCAGGCCACGCTGATCGAGCTGATGATCATGCCGGCCGAATCTGCATTTACTGCTTCATGACCACGTGGCAATGCTCTTTTTCCCCTTTCGCGAAGGGGGTCGCGACGGACATCCAACCGGGCCAATGTAATTACCAGTTCCGGTTGGAAGCGTCCAACTGTGCGTCACCGGTTGGAATCCAACCGTAACCGGTGCAATGTAAGTGAGCTCTTACCTCCATTACATTGGACCGGTTCGGTTGGAGATGCTGACGTTTTCCAACGGAACCGGGCTTTACATTGCAAAAGTTGCGGTTCGCCGGTCACTGGTCAGTTGGTGATCGTTGGACTGGCAAGCCCCCCAGAATTTCGATCGATGTCCGCAATTCGAGGAACCGAAAACAGCGTTGACCAAAGGACCTAGCCTTAGGGCCTCGTCGCATGCGGCCGGTTCCGCTTATTTTAAGCGGAGTTTCACACGTTCGGATCGAAAAACACCGCCGCATGGACCCGCTTCCGCATGTTCGCTCGTGCGAATTTCCGCGAAGTCGTTGCGATTCCGCTTAATCGTAGACCGGCCATTCTTCGATCCACAGACTCTTGCGGGTCCCGCAAAGTAGGTTACGTGCCTGATATGAGGACTCTCATTGGTCACATTACCGTGCCTGTCAAGTTCAGCCGGCAGAATCTGCAAGCACCCGCCAAACAGCCCCAGAAGAGCCCGCGCTTTGTGTTTTGGCAGACAGTTCAAGTTTGAAAAGCAGAAAGTTGCGTTAACATGGAGTCAGAAGCTTCAGGCAGGCCTGGAGGCAAAAGCACATACCTAACCGAAGGAGAGGCAGAGACAGAAGGTTCAGGAAGGGAGTGCAGCGGAACCATGGCCGCATTGTCGTCTGAGGTTTTTCAGGGGGACTTTGCAGCGAAGGTGTCCCACTACTTGACGCTGCTTGATCCAGCCCTCTTCCAGCAGCTGTTGCCCGCTCATCTGGCAGGTTGTCTGATTGCAGACGGGCACTTTGCCCACACCGTTTCCTATGATCCAGCTCAAGCTAGCGTTCAGGATGTGGCAAGTCTAATCGAAGCCTTCATCGTTTCAGCCCAGCAAAGCGCCAATGCAGCCAATAATGAAGCAACAGCCACATTGCATCAGACGCCTACTGGAGCAACAAGGCAAGAGGCAGCACCAGCATCAGTTGCTGAAGATACCGTCATCCTGCAGACACCACTTGCCCCTCCCAAGCCAGCAGCTCCTGGAGCGGTGCCTGGTGCTGTCAAGAAGCCAAGAGCTGTTTGGGGGGTTTACGACGTGGAGATGCTCAATGCGCAGCTCAAAGAGCATGAGGAGATGTTGCGGGACAAGAGCACTGGCATCAAGTACCGCTCAATGAGCGCTGCAGAGAAGTTTGAGAGGATTGCTGAGCGCCTTTCCAAGCTCGACCCTCCTGTTATTCGCACTCCCTCTCAAGTAGAAGACAAGTGGGACAGGCTTGCTGCTGACTTTAGGAAGGTCTTCGATTGGGACAAGAACACTCCAAGCGGGAAGCCTGCCTACTGGGACATGCCACCGGATCAGAAGAAAGAGTACAGGCTGCCCCCTGCTTTCTCGAAGCAGCTATTTGACAGGTGAGTCTTTGGGTCACTCAGGTGAGGACCTGGAAAAAGTCTCTGCTCTCTACGTGGTGTCTGCTTCGTGCAAGCGATCAAAGTTTCAATGAAGCAGCTTCGTCTTGCGTCTTGCAACTTGAACTCAGGCGATCTTGGTAGGAGACTGTGAAGCTCTGAAGCACAGACTGGTGGAGAAGCAAGTTCTTGTACTTGGATGAGCACAGTAGTGTTGACAATCGGAGTTGCATTTTGCGGCACAAAGCCTGCTTACTTGATTGAACAGCAAGTAGGCACTAGTAGTGTCTAAGATGTGGAAAATGCATGCTGCTTGCACAGCTTTTAGAAGACTTGCTGCTGTCGAACGTTAGAAGCATTACAACGTCACATTAACGGCTTTCTGAAACAGATTGCTTCGGCTCAAAGCTGTGCAATCTTCGAGGGTAGGAGTTCACTCTGCTATTGTGTCATGTTGGCGTACTTATGAGGTGCCAACACTGCGTCCGACTGTCTGACTGGTTGTGGGCCCACGCGGCGCCTGCGTTTGCCCCAGATTGTGTTAGGGTGCGCGTTAGATTACAGTGTCTTTCAGCTGGGTGGTTCCTGGCTGCATAACGTTAGAAGCTTTACAGTGTCACGGTCACACTAGCGCCTTTAAAAAAAAGTTTGCCACTGGTCCTAACAAATAACGCCAACCCTTAAAAGCTTGTCTTCATTCTGCCCTGCTTTGATCTTCCTCTATTGATCGGACCTGCACTGACACCTTTCCTCTTCAGTTTGCAGCATGTTTTGGCTCAAAGAACGCGCGAGTGTTGACCCCCCATTGGTGTTTGACAGCGCAAGGCAGTACGAAGTACCCAAGGCAGGTGGCAAGGGGCTCGACGGAGGTTCATCTGCAGGAGAGTCGAACAACTCGGAGGAGGAGGAGTCGCCAGAAGACAGCTCGGGTGTCCTGCGCAAAGGGTCAGCGAAGTCTGGGAACAAGCTCGGAAACAAGCGTTCAAGGGGCTCATCGGGCCTTAGTGACATTCTCAGAGCCAACAATGATGCAACAAACCAGACGCTAAAGGACCATGAGGAGAGTAGGAACGTGCGACACAAGGAGACGATAGCCTTGAGGGAGAAGGAACTGAACCTTGAGGAGAAGAAAGTGGCAGTAGCGGAGAGGAACGCAGACCAGGCCAAGGAAACGGGTGCAGGATTGATCAATGCTTTAGGGCAGCTTGCGCAGGCCGTCCTACAGCTTGCGAACAAATAGAAAAGTGTCACACTCATAATGGTCGCCTCAATCAAAATGTTCCATTCATTTGTTGAGCTTGATAGTAGATGCTTTGGCAATGACGGGCATGTAACGTAGGTGCAATATGATTGCTTCCATGGTTAACGGACTTTTTATGTGGTTTGCCAAGAGGCAATAGCGTTGCATGAGGAAATTAGGGCGACCTTGATCATACATGCAATCTTTCTTAGATGGGGCTAGACATATTTTACCTAGCCGTATGATAATCCGCTGCACTAGCCTTTGATCACACTACTAGCCATGGTGCTCATTGCATATCATGCATGATTGCAATACAAGCAAGAAGCACTTTCCACGTAAGTAATCGCAATGGAGGACTCGGCATGTGAATTACATGACATCAAAAGGAGAATGATGAGCGTCTGCGAAGACACCATGACAACCGTATACGGAACCAAGTGAGATATGCGAACGCATCGCGTTTCCACGAATGGGCAATCTGCGTCTGTGTCTACACAACTTCGAACCCAAAAGAAGCATCTTTCTTGGGCCAGCCAGACCGTCTTCGCGGCTTTCATAGATGACTAGTTCATAGTTAGTATGCTAGAGACCTGGCATGTTGCAAATGATAGTTGCCATTGCCATGCCTTTGAACATCCCTCCGAAAGACGAAAGTTTGTTACAATTCAGTTGCTTTGAAAGCTCATGTTACAATAGATATCAATCATCGTACAAGGCTTCGGCTATTGCTACTCGAATTTGGGCAGCCCTTTCTACGTCCGAAGCTGCATCAGGAACCAGGTCCAAATTGGGAACAAACCTTGCCGCCCTGAAACGAAGGTCGCGATCCATTACGTCGCCCATATCTAATCTCAGATTGTGCAAAATCGCACATGCCCCTACATAGATAGGCAGTCTTATCGGGCTTGGTCGTTGCACCCGTTGAATAAGATATCGCTGTACTCCTTTCAGATCAGCGTTGGTTTGCTCGACACAAATTCTCGTGCTGGACTGCTTGTAATTGAAACTCGACTGGGTTGGATTAAGATGGTGACCAGGAAAAGGGGTCAACAACCACGGGACATTGGGATACCCAGCATCCGCGACGAGCATTTGCGGTACAGCAACCCCGTTGACGTCCACTGATGGCCCTCCCAAAAATTGCTCTGTGTCATTGAAGATTGCCGAATTGAAGAGGACGCGCGCGTCATGGACTGATCCCGGAAAGCCCACGTTTACATGAAGGATACGATGCTCCTGCTGCAGTAGAGAGGGAGATCGGTATTTTCAAAGATTGAAATATTCGTACAAGGTTGCAATAAGTGAGCCGATTAGAAACTGGTCTTTGCATTCAACCACACTCCTGAACCTGAGTGCCAAGGACATCACCTAAAAGATTTCAATCTGATAGATCTCCAATCTGCTGGTTGTTGATTGCAAAATGCCAATCTCCCACAACCACAGTGCTAGAAGACAAAATCCACCGGTAGCCAAAGCATTGAACAAAGGGGTACATAGTTCTAGTCTGAGTGAAGCTCTACAATGAGAGACCAACAACAAACGTGCTGGAAGCATTGTTGCATAGAAGAAGCATGTGTAGGAGAATGTCCACACATCCCACAAAACCGCGACTACATAAGGTCTTTTTGTGACCGACTGCTGATCAGATTGATGCTTCCTGGGCACGAGACTCACAGCGGTTCTTCGAACGGACAAAGAGAACAACTAAGTGCAAAATCTGAATCCAAGAATCAGCATGGTAAGGGCACTGATAACGGCCTGACAGGCAGAGTGCTTCAAGACAGAACCTTCTTTCTAAAGCCGCAACTTACGAAGGGTCGGTAGAAAGGACTCACATCTGAAACCAGTTGCACCACCGTGCTGAAGTTATGATCGCGATCGAAGTAGTCTGTTGTAAGATGACCAGCAGGCGCCTCGTGGAGAATATATGTGCAGTCGATTGCACCTACACAATTTGGTAGACCATGGACTGCTTCCATTTGAGCGATCGCAAGTGCTCGCTCCTCCCCTTCTGCAGGCCAGCGCAATCTCCTGGGCCCTTCAACGAGCATGATTGCCTGTGCCACTCTCCACACAACATCACTCACCGTGCTGTCACCAATTCCAAATAGCTCTCCCACTCCAAAATTGGACCCTCCATGACCAAGTTTGAAGAGCCCTACAGCAATCTGCTTGGTTACCGACAAAAGCCTGGTTGGTATAGCTCTTGCAAGGCTGTCAGGAGGCGTGCGTACCAGATGCTCACCCAAGCTCTCCTGAAGATACATGAACGACTCCCTGCCAACCCTGAAAAGACGCTTCCAGCGTTCCTTGTCATAAACTTGCTGAACAAAGTTGTCAAACCATGTCAAAGAACGAGGCTTGATATACCAGTCACCAATGTTTGATCCGAAGAGCTGGACATCTGTGAGAATCTCTCTCCCAAAGTGTGCCATAACCACGGCAGCTGCATCATCACGCTCCATCTTCAAGGCCATGTATGCCATCTCCGCATCCTCCTCCTCGTCATCCACTGAGAAGTAAGATCCTCGGCTTGAAAAGCTGGAAGCTCGACCTTGAAGAATGTCGTCAATAGAGCAGATGACAGTTCCATGAATCGAGGCTATTGCTAGTAAAAGGCTAGCTGTGGTAACAGCAATTGCTGCAATGGCTGCACCCCTTGCAGAATCCATGGTGGCCCTTCAAAGTCAGACGCTTGCAGGCCTGCAATCCGTGCGGGCGGCATGCACTGACAATGACAACATGCAGTGACTGGCTGACTGTGAAAGCCGACTCTCTGGCTGCTGACTGGTCAACCTGCAGCCGCGCGCCGGCCGGTCGAACGCGGACCGGCAAGCCGCGGCATGCGGCAACCTTTCCGCGATGGGCTGATGGCACGTGGACCCGCAATGTCCCCGCAAAGCAATAAGCGGAACCGGCCGCATGCGACGAGGCCCTAAGGGCGCTGCCCTATTATTATATATTACGCTGCCTTATTAGGGGCTGTTCGCATGCCGCCAAGATCGACACATTTCCGACAGAATGTAGTGGGTTGACTTTGGTTTGGGCTGTACGATTTCGGTACGGACGAATCGCTTGAAAACAGTGTTTTCGACGAGGCGTTCGATAGAGTGTTGGCAAGCCCAATGATTGAGCCCCGAAAAATGCATTTAAATCGTAAGGGAAAAAGATGGAAAATACAAAGCCCCTACCGGGCCTTGGCAGTCAGCACATTTAGACCATACAAGTGCTCGGTATGGAATGTTGGGACCGACAAATTCTGATAGGTGCCCCCGACTAGCAGGCAGATTCTGCTGGTTTTGATGGTACGATCGCGCGATCGAATTGTACTTTTCCAACTTTTGGCGAAGTGTTGGTCACATGCGGTGATGGGTTGCGGCCAAAACCGCCAGAATCTGTCGATTTTGGCTGCATGCGAACCAGTGTTAAGATTAACTTTTTGGGATGGGAGCCCTGGGGCACCCTGCCGGTTATTTTCGGGTGCCCGGTGGGCACCCCAGAGGCCCGGATTGGGTGCCCAGTGTGCCCTTGCGGCTGGCCCCCTGGGGCGCGCCATGGGTGCCCCAAGCAGGCGCGGCCACCCCGGGCCTAGAGTAGCGTCGTTTCTTACATGGTTGGTGCATATTAACCGTAGCCGACCGAGTGCAAGCTTTTGATGCGCAGTGCGTTTGAGATTCTCCAGTGTCACGTTGGAGAAGCCGGCAGCTGTACAGCTACAAAGTTTAAGTAGCACTTGCAACACTGGCCCCGTGTGAGTTGGATGTCAAACTGGGAACCCTGTGTTCCACAAGTGTCAAGGACTGCTGGTTGGGGGCCCTGCTGACTGCAACCAGCCCCCGAGCTGTACACAGAAAACCGAGGACTTGTGGAGTAGTGTGAATTATAGAGTCTCAGATCATGAAACCGGGCTGTGTTATATGCAAATACAAATTCACACTTTTGTTCAAGGTACTCCCCAGGGCACCTTGGAACCCAACTTTGGGTGCCCGCCGGGCACCCTGGCACTCTTCGTTGGGTGCCCGTTGGGCACCCTGAGGACCCCCTCTGGGGGTCCCGGGCGGCCATTGGGTGCCATTTTACCAGGCGCCGGGCACCTAATCTTAACACTGGTATGACCTGAAGATGCGTCACTAAGATATTCTCCCAGTGGAGTGTCCCGGGCGTCACAGCATGACACCCGTTGGATGAAGCAGACCCCCCAAAAAGATGAAACGGGCAAAGCGGTCAGACTGACGCGTGGCCCGGAGAGGATGACCGAGGAGCAGGCGGGGCTTCTCCACCACGACCCGTCGTCCTCTTGCGTTTCCACCAGGCGTGCTCAGGAATCTTTCTTCCTGGAGCGGTTTGCTTTGGTGTCAATTGCCAATTGATCCATGATATGTAAAAGGCATTGACACTGCTTATTCTGGAAGGATCAGTTGGGAGGTTGGACCAAGCAGTTCAAATTTTTGCAAGCACAGCTTCTGCCAGGCGCTTCCTGTCGGGCATCGTCCCCCTCTCCTGCTCTCCTCAGGGTGCAAGAACCGCCCTTCCGGCTCTCGCTCGTGTATCCCCAGCCTCCAACCATGATGGCTGAGCACCTCCAGATTGGCCTGGGCCACCATCTGGCAGAGCAGGAGCAGCTGCAGCACCATCATGCTCAGCACCATGGCCAGAGCTTGACAAGCCTGCTGCAGACCCCTGACGAGGACAAGCTGCAGACCCTGCCCAACGCTCGTGAGTCAAAATGCCCTCTTGCTCATCTTAGTGGAGGCTTATGCAGAGGTGTTCATCATGAGCTGTGTGGCTGTGCATCTTGTAGGGTTAAGGGAGTGAACCAAAGGGGTTCGTGCTTGAGCCTTCAAAGTAGCTGGTGCACGAGCTTTTGCCAGCTCTTGCTTTTGCTTTTGCCACGGAGTTGCCGCATGTTGTTTCTTCACCAGAGCGATGGATGCGCATGAAGAGACCATGAGGGATGGTTTAGAAATGGTAGGGTTACAATGTCTTGGGCAACTAGCTAGTGTTATGAAAGAGGTATTAGAGGCTTGATGTGAGCATTTTACAGCAATGCCTGCCGGTGTGCAACTAATAGATGCATACGTCATTTGGTCAGCAGAGTGTGGCCTTACTCTTTGGGAACAGTCACAGCATAGGTCCGATTGTAATATTCAGCAAACGACCTATTAATGACAAGTCCTTGTTCACCTTGCAGTTCAAAGTGCTCTGCGCTCCGCCCGTATCCGCTTTGCCAACATCTTTGTGCGACTCTATGTCAAGGGGACGGCCATCCCGGTCGAGCATGCAGCTGCCATCCCCACAGATGAGCCTCTCAGGAAGAGGCAGAAGACCGATGGAGCCTTCTCTGCGGAAACCAAGTATGTGGGGCATCCTGGCATCAAGATTCCCAAGGTCTTCATTGGAAATCTGTACTATAAGAAGGTTGCTGAGGCTGATGCCAGGCTGGGCCAGACCATGGGGCCTCAACTGGATGGGAGGACCCTAGCCCTGGACAACACGAGTGCCACTGGACTGTTTGTGGCTCTGAGGAAAGTGTTCCCAGAGAAAGGTAAGGCATTGTACTCGGTGCTCAATGACCAGGGCCCCATAAAGACAACATAGGTGGGAGGATGTATTGCTCTTTCTACTACCAAACATAGAAGAGGCTGGAACTTGCTTTGGCTTTTGTGCTCTTCCTTGCCAAGACAGACTTCCGCCTGCTATTTTGCCTGCCATAAATGAGTAGCTCACTGCATTGTTTGTCGCGTTCACTCATGTGCATTTTGGCAGAGGTATTTCTTTTTACCGCTGTTCTCATGGGTGTTCTTTTGCATCTTCGCTCAGACTGGCTCATTTCCCAGTATTGAGGGCCTGGTGTTTACACGCTCTTTTGCTTACCATCATTTTCAGCCCTTCGATCCATCCTTTTGTCCAGGTGAATCAGACAAAAGCAGGAAGTGCCTGGCAATCCTCCATTCGAAACTTATTCTGCGTTATGGCAAGAGCCACGTCCTCTACAAAGACACTTGTTCCCGCAATTCTTACCTGGATGTAATTGTGCGTTCAGGGGAGGTCAGCTATCCTCAGAAGGAGATTCACTCCTCCGCTCGTGTGGCCAAGCTGTATCCCGAGCTTGGTGTGGAGGAGGATGACTTCACCAGGCTGCGCCTCATCCACGGCCTGGAGATCCAGCACCATCCTGACCTCAACAACGTGGATCTTACCCAGGATGACATCGAATGGTAAGGTCCTTGTTTTCTGTGGGGGCCAAAATTTGCCAAGAGTGCTGCTGTTTACTGAGAGGTCCTGAAAGCTTCCTCTCTGTAGGGCCTTGCTTGACCTTCGCTTTAGACCAGAATACAGAAAGACAATTCCACAACGGTGAGGCCCAGAAGCTCTGTGCAGTTGTTCAACTCTGTTAGGCGTCTGCATCGTGCCCTTTCCGTCCATCTTCAGATCCTCAAGACTGTGTTGCTCTCGAGACACCATCATTGACTTTTTTGTATTCAAGTTCTCTTTGATCTGCTTGCAAATTTCTCAAATGCCATACAGGTTCATTGCTTTAGGTCCACTGGCAGGCAGCTCTTTCTCCATAGCATATCTTGCTCTGTATCCTTGGAGGCTACAACAATTGTCATGGACCACTTTGGACCTGCTTCACCTCCGATTAGTCCTAGAGTCTTCCAGGGCTGCATTTTTTACCAGCTCACAATACTGATTTTCTGGCTCTCAATCTGTACAGGTTTTTGTGCTGTTGCTTGCAAATATGACTAAAGCATCTCAGAACGGCCTGGATACAAGCCCTAGGGCCTCGTCGAGCTTAGCTTGCTTACCCAGTCAGTGGTGCATCTGCTTGCCTACTCAGAGCATATCCCTCTTCCAATCCCCAGGTTCCGTCAGATGGTTGGGCGTGCGAGCCTGGACATCAGCGAGGCTGAGTACAAGCACCCCGTGACGTACAAGAAGGGCGTCACGCACATGACCATGAAGGAGCGCCAAGAGCACGGCATCACGGGCGTCAGCCGCTCGTCCAAGTCATCCAAGGCCAACAGCAAGAAGAGCGGGCCCCCGCTCGGCGCGTTCGCCATCCAGATCCTTCCGGACGGCGGCTCGCGCCCGGTCACAGATTGCCAGATCCTGGGCCAGGCGAGCAAGCGTCCGTTCTTCCAGGTCAAGCTGGGCCTGCCATGGCACGCCAACTCGCCCGATCTAGTGACTGTGGAGCTGACCGACTGTGGAAGGTTGACGGTGATTGTCAAGGGGACCGAGACGTTCCCCGAGGAGACGCGGTATGAGATCGGGCTGCAGTCGAGCATCGACGTGCAAAAGAGCAAGAGCCGGCTGCAAGGGACCCACCTGCTTGTCATGGCGTACCCGCGCCCGCAGCAGACGCGGACGCTGGAGGTTGCGATGGCTGATACCAAGGGACAAGCGTAGGGACTCGAGTCGAGGTCTAGTTGCTACTAGGTGGCTCAAATCTGGTGCCCTGGTTTCATATGGGGCTCCGCACTATGTGAAAGCAGTTTGTAGGGGTGCTTGGCTCCTATTGTAGATGTGCGTACGATACTGTGAGTAGGTGCTTAGCAAGGCGTTTTTCTGCATGTGGTTTCTTGCCACAAACAGCGGTACGTGGGCAGCTCCACTCTTAGACGACTGACATTGTTGTGTGCTACACTTCTAAGTCGTCATGCTCAAACGGCCGTTCTTCAGCATTACCGCAGTTGAAACATGAGATATGGATGTGCCATATGCCTGAGCATTGCTTCCATTGAAGCATGTTTTCTTCTGTGCTATATTGCCTTGTGCACTTTAGAGAATGATGCTTCTATGTACATCATAGCATCGTACTGGATTGATACCGGATATAAGTCACATGCAGGCCCGTCAACATATGCAGGCTGCGATCTTGATTGTGAGCTCCGACGCCCATGCCGGTAGCTCTATAGGCTAGGCACTGATGTGCTGTATCCAATTCTGCGCAAATGATCCCAGTATAACAATGTATACTATAGATGCATGCTTGCATGGCGGTACTCACTGGGCTTAAAGGTCGAAAAACTCCCAGACAGATCAATCAATTATTAAATACCGGTGTGTCGACCGACCGTCTTGATTTCGCATATGGTAAATACATGCACGATGACGTATGCCTAGTGTGCAAGGGCATCATGTAAAGATATGTATCCATGACACATCATTGCATGAAAGATCAGCCCATCCAGCGGAATTTAACATGCATCACCGTGCGTAGCATGCACAGTGTATTCTTTTTTACTGCATGGCTCGATATCCCAGCAGGCATGCCAGGCATGTGCACAATTCGCGAGGTTTAATATGTTGAAGAATTGCCGTTCCGTTGACTATAGCTACAGTACATGTCTTCGCTTTGATGCTTGATCTGCAAGCTCGCTGTATATATCGCAAATATTGAAGGTTATCTAGTATATGCATACACAAGAGCTTGTCTTTGCAAATATCGTGCTCACATGTGCCTTCAGGGGACTTTGATGATGAAAGATCCTGCATCACCGGAAAACATCTAAACTTTGGACGGCTTCTCGTGCAAGACCTGGCCTGTTCACCAAAAGGCATGCGTTGTTGACTGCGTTGCTGAGCTTATTTTTATTTTTATTTTTTTATTTCGCCTAGCAAGGTTCTGGTTTGACAGCATATTGCGAGTATTAGCTGGCATAACGCACCAATTGAGCTCAAGTTCGCTGTGCAAGTGATGCCTTCTCTAAGCACGTGCCGAGATGGAAGCTAGTTTCCACTCGTACCTCCCCCTCGCTCCCGTCCCTGATCTGCAAGCTAACCAATTCTTGCTCCCAATCAACTTCCACAACCCCGAACGCGGGCCCAGCCACAAAATCACATTCTCCAGGCACTCGCAGCCCCATCCGATCTCTGTGGAAACCTTGACACGTGGCAGGCTTAGCAGTGTCCACTGTCAGCCCGCTCGCCATTACTTGGTAAATCGGCTTTTCCAATCCCTCCGACTGATACTCTTCGCTGTACAAACTCTTTCCCGGTCGCAAAACCTTCAGATCCGAAAAGTGGAAGTCCCCGGTGATTACAACCGGGCACCCGGGCGCGCTCGCGAGCGCATGGAGGAGCGCGACCTGAGGTCAAAGTAAACAGTATCAACATTAAGGTACCTTAGTACTAAGGAATTTGACAAATCCGGGCGGGATTAGTATGGGGCTTAGGGTGGGTTGGGGTGCAAAGCACGTCATTTTCTGCACGTCATTTTCCACTGGTGCTTATTCAGAGATACTCTTCAAATATATGGTTTTACAGAAACCACGAAGTTGAAGACTTGGCCTCGATTACCTTCTTAGATATCCCTGAAAAGGGCGTTTATGAAGCAAATTCATTGACCGCTGTAAATTTTTGTTGAAGATTACAGCAGTACTTTTCCATACGTGGGCTCATTGCCACTGCATTTTTATCAACGGTCTAACCAAGGTTGATTACCTGGGCCGGCCGGTAGCAGTCGAAGTCGTCGAAGCAAGGGCACGTGACGGGCGCCGTCAAGTCCTTCGGGACCTTGCCCTTGCACGGGGTCTGGGAGGGGTTGTTGAACACGGGCGAACCGACAACGACCAGCTTCAGGGGCGCGCGCGATGCGCGGAGCTCGGTCGTCAGCCAGAGCCGCTGCTCGTGGCCGAGGACCTGAGAGGGGGAGAAAGAGAATACATCGGCGGATCTTCACGAAAAAGGAAAAACTTGAGGGCCGAGGCAAGGAGTAGGAAATCCAAAGATCGGCGGAGCTTCTTTGAAGGTTTGAACCTTTGATGGGTCGGGGCAAGGACTGAGCGGAAGCAACCGCGGTGGGATTGGCGACTGACACCAACAATCGTTTGAGTAAATGATCCTGAAAGAGGTGCTGAGCAGCTTTCTGGAAATAGCTCAACATGAGGGGACAAGGGAAGACGTGCAAGTGCAGTATGTGCGATCGTTCGTTTAAAGTGCTGACATACCGTCCACAGAAAAGCCAACAGTCTGAAATGGATGTAACTTGGTGGCTTCTCAGATGGAGTGAATGAGCATTCTTGTCGCCCAGCTTCTTCAAATCTTTCATTGCCAAGTACCGACCGTACTCCAAAAGATATTGTGACCCAAAGACAGTCTCTGACGCACTGCAGCCGACAGTTGTTGTTACAATCCTACCGAAACTTCCGCCAGACCAGAACCGAAAAAGATACAAGGTTACTTAAACAAAGGACGACTGAAGCAAGAAACGTTCGCTGGGTATGCAAATTTCGGGGGTCCGTGGATGCCAGCAGCCGGTCAATCCATCTTCGGCCAAGTTCTCATGCATATAACGAGGCAATTACCTTGCCAAGAGAAGCAGGCGGGCTTACTGACTTTCCACTGTGAACGTGATGGCTCAGAGCTGGATCAGGCTGCGTTGAGCTGGACTGAAATGAGCTCGTGCACGCCTTTTCTTTCATCGCCACCAAGAACCAGCTTTGGGTGTTTTCCGTGGCCTATGTCCACTCTATTGCACAGACGGCCTTGCACATCAAACCAAACGAACAAACAGATGCTCATCACTGACCCACGAGACAGAGCACAACCAAGACATATCAAGCAACAAATCCAAGAGGCCAAAGAGGGCCAGCACGACCAACCGATTAGTTGCATGTCGTCTGTCAACCACAAAAGAGCTTGTATTTTCTCTCTATCCCCGCTGGCTTATGCAGGAGATCCGTCCGAATATGTCCGGATCTTGAATTGCACTTGCAAAGCGCCGCGCTTACGGTCTATCTACAAGAGATACACACTGCGAGCTTCTCCCATAGTGCTTAGGTCATAAAAAGGCAACTCAATAAGATATCACGAGGGCTAGTTCAAGCATGGGAGACTAAGAAGCAGAGATCTAAGTTATAAAAATCAAGAGGTGCTGACGTATCTTAAGGAGTTAGAGTTGATGACTTTGAGAGCCTTGCCCCACGCAGAGCGCACATTAGCAAGACCCCAAAAACGATAAGGAAAGCAGAAGCACTTGGCAGGACACGTCGATTTAGATAAGAGCCACGGAGATTCGTTGATTGGTTATCAACTTTTAGGCCGGAAGAGCGACTGGCGTGCGAGAGAAACAATATGTGTGCCGTCACAATTGTCACTCCCAGCCCGCCACGTTCCTTGCGAGCTGCCTGGCTTCTTGAAAAAACTATCGCACCGCTGATCTTGGCGAAACAAATGTTCGCACGCTGCTCCCAGAGGGGTGGGCATATTCAGCAGCCAGCAGAACACATAATAGCTGCGCATCCCTGGCATCAGAGACAGAATCTTCCTCTGCTTAGAGCAGAACAGCTTGAGTCTCTTCACTGCCAGTGTGCTTGTTGTCGAAAGGATATGGATGGATTCCAACCACAGAGTTCTCGACTTAGGGCCTGCAATCATCAAAACTTCGAGGAACCTCGCATTAGAAGGCCTGCTACGATCTGGCAGCGTTGTTCGCAATGGTTGTATCCGTGGGGCAGCCCTGAGAAGGCAGGAAACAGCGGCCTCTCAATATTTTGGAGCCAAGACATTCGGGGGTTGCTGACAGAGAGAAGTGCATACCAGAATACGGAAGCGTTGCTGGCCCACGGGCAAGACGACGTTTCGTCTGGTGGAAGGTAAACCAAGACAGTCTTATCGAAGCCACCATACGCCCAATTTAAGAGAGATTAAGAACTTCAGGTTGCCAAATAAGCCCGCTAAATTCCATCTATCACTCGACAACTCAGCGGATATGTTGAAACCCCGCAAGGAGATGCAAACAATTGCCCCCTTTCGGTCATTGGATCCAAGCTCTCGAGCAGAAGCCAACATGCACACCAACCATCCGCAGGAGGAGGAAAGATGAGGTACGTCGTCGAAAAGCTCTTGATTGAACGATAATAACAGACTCTCATACGAGCTCCCCTACAGCCATACCTCCATGAAATGAGGATATTCTAAAACGGTGGAGGAACGAGTTGCGGCAGGTAGAACCAGCTTGAAGCGTGCAAATTACTGCAAGCAGGTAATTTGAAAGAATTATGGTGGACTTGCATACTCGTGCCTTGCAGATTCTTCATTTCTCCTTGCATCGCGCATTCCTACGAATCTTAGGGACAGGTGCACTGAATTCTGCCCTGCGCAGCAGTTCACGAAAGCGCCCTCGTCAATCAGGTGCTAGACAAGAATCTCGGTGACATCCGAGTCTACATCAACCAACTGTGCTGCACAAGCAGCCCAGGTTTTAGTGTCGTCATAGCCAGAAGTGAAACCCGATCTTGAATAAGGAGCAATAGTGGTTTGCTCCTAATGACGCCGGAGACTCACTAACGCCACGCCCCTGAAATAACGCTTTTCCTAAGATTGAGTAAAATGTTCGTCCAGCAGGTCAAAGGTGACGACAAACACCATCAGCCCCCCGTGGCAAGAAGAACCATTGCTCAGACAGCGCAGGCATGTGTGGCAATCCCCTCGGGGTGACCACGTCCGAATGTAACGAAAGAACAGTTTCTGGAGAGGGGTTCGACGAACACGATCGAGACAAACCGCCAGTCACCAACTTTCCCCAGTGCCCCCACCAGTCACTTGGACGGAGTCTCGTTAAGCTTTGGCATCTGTACCACCATCCTTACCGTGCTACCATCTCGTAGCACTGTTGGTCGTCAAGGCCATTTAATAATTTTGAACGCAGCTCCACTTCCGAGGTGCACAGGCTGACATAAAAGTCACCAAGTTGGAGCAATATGACACGGCGTGGCCGACACATTGCCAAGCGTGCGGAGAAGACCAGCCCAGTATGCCATTGCAATTTTAGTTCGGTATTTAGCTATTGGTCGGAATCAGAGCCCATTCAACGCCAGGAAGCCTCTCGTGACGCTCTTGAAACCGCGGGCTCTGATAAGGTTCGGAGTCCCCAAACTTTCCGATAGCTGCCAGACGCTGTAGCTTCAAGCGAGACGGTTTGGGAGACATCCCAAGCTGCTAACAGGGCACGACCTCTCATTTGACGGGTCCGTGGACGACGCACAAGGAAGACACCAGGAACATACATTGCCCGAAAGGCGTCCGATCCCAGATTCTGCTGGAAGAAGGCGAAAGAGCATTCCCAGGATCTGACTGGCATTGGAGCAACCATACCTCAAGTGGGGTAACTGTTGACCCCACCTAAAACTTCGCCATTGCCAGCATTCGTTATCATCGTCTCAAAGCCACCGAATTCGTAGTAGATCTAGGGGAGAACGACGAGAAAGAACCAAAGCCAGGTTACAGCAAGCTCTTTAAGGATTCGAATGGAAGTTGACACAGAGTCGAAACCTTCCGCAGATCTTCTTCCGACAAACAGGCGCCGAGTGACATATAAACTCAAAAGAAGCAACTTTGCATATCCAAAGAAAAAGGGCAGGTTGGATAGTTGCATGGCGTATTTCCAGGTGTGGCATACGATAATGAAACTCGGTGACCGGGTCCATATTCAGGGGTCCTAACCGTGTCTCCTGTTATTTTGGTTGGAAGAAGGTCATCGGACAATGGTGGGGTTCGTCAACCTTGAGTTTAAAAATCGTATTCCCCCTCTATGACCGGACGTGATGACGCATGAGCAAAGCGGCATTGTATGCTGACAGGCCCTCTAGAAAGAGAAAGAGCCCAACTGTGTTTTGTGTCCCAACCAAAGAATCAAAGGGTTGCAAACGGCATATGTAGAAGGAAGACTTGGGGACAGCATACCAGAATTCTCATAAGCCGGGCAAGAAATAACTTCCGGACAACAGACTGTCAAGAGAGTCGGACGGGGAAGGTAAGAACAACTGCAGGAGAAGCGAATTGGCCACACGACATTAAAGTGTCGCCTCAACTTGGTTTGCGATGTTAACCACGCAATTGTCCGACTAGATAGGTGCGGAAGTTTCATAGACACGCTTTGACTGCAGAGATTCGAGCGCCGAGCCATCTAAGCGGTCCCGTGACCACTATCCCAAAGATGCAACAAGTGGCCTCTGTCAGCGCTGAAAGCACATGTGTGCGAAAACGACCCCCACTGCATACTTCGTCACGGCCTGATTTTTCAATTGCCTTCCGTGCAAAGACAATCGCTGCTTTCCATCGATGAAAACAATATCGGGTACACATTTCTTTCAACGAGTACAATATGCAGGGCAACGGGCCGGCTTGCAGGTGAACAACGCTGCTGGCTTATGCCAAAAACATTCAAGAATCCCAAACCAATATCAAAAAGGATCCTGGCAAACACCGCATCCATGCAAGAAACAAGAAGGGTACTGATAGCCGGTCTGATCTTATGACTGATGTTGTCAAGCGATTGGCAATTCACCCTCATATTGCAACCAAACCAAATTCGCTCATGGGCATCAAGCTTTTGGAGAAACCTCTTTGTTGTGTTAATGACGGTCAGCCATCGTCACAGCCACAACACGCCTGGTCTTTGACACCAACCAATTGCCGAGCACAATCGAAACTGCTGTCGAAATGATTGGCTTCGCAAATGTGCTTTCAAGTCATCCTAGGCAACTCGCCTGCCTCGCGGGAGCCCATGCGGTTGGGGCAAAGCAATCGACACACCAAAGCAACTATTGATTTCAAGGGCCCTGCGCGCTTCGAGACGTTTTGCTCGACTCAGTACATTAACCTAACCACTGTCGACAGGAAAGAGGAAGTCGGATAAAGTGGGACGGTGTGGCTTCTTGCAAGCAACGAGTTTTTCTGGGCTTCAGCATGCGCCCGTTATTCGAACGTCGTCATTGCCAACTGCGCTGAACAACATAGTCTCAATCACACCGTTTGAACAGCTAGCGACGAGACAGACAAGATTTCAAAAAACTCCAATAGTGCGCCCGCCCTTTGTTAGCAAAGTGCTTCTTAGGCTCCAGCACGCGTCCCAGAAGAAAACGTCAATAATGTAAGCTGACGCCGCACGATAGCGCAAAGGTCATGCGAGATTGCTTGACTCAATTAGGTTGACCAACTATTTGCATGTACAGCCAGGCAGTACAAAAGGTACTGGCATGTAATCATACGCCCATAACAAAAAGCTTCCATGAACGAGATCCATGAGCATGAGCAAAAGCAAAAACCCTGCCGTTGGCTACATCCCAATAGATAGATAAAGGACGACTCCACAGAGCACAGGGCGAGTAACAAGCAGACAATAGGTCAGACGCACGTCCTTAAGGCCAAAGCGCACTCGCTGCTGTGCGGCAGGAAGAGTCCAGAAAGATGCGGCTATTCCGCATTGGAGCCCACAGCCGTTAGAGTAGTCAAAAATCCAGGCATTTGGCGAATGAGCGATCGCCCGGCCCCAAGCTTCCTTTGGATAGTCGGGCCCACTTGCATGCATACGTGTTCGTCGGCGTTTCGAAGGTTTTGAAAGGAATGCTGTATTTGCAAGAGGTACAACGGTGTCAGTCCACCCATTGTCAGGCGCCACCAACAAGCATTCCGTGAAGCCCCCGATGTTAGAAAGACGTGTTTCCAATAGTGTCGATAATAGCGGGCATCCTGGTGGTGATGAGTGGGCAAAGAGTAGCCCACTGTGTTTTTCGTCCTTGCCAAAGAGGAGCCACTCTGTTCCTGACTACTTCGAGGCAGTGGCGAGAACTCTCACGAGAAGTGATGAGAACTTGATTGCCCACACCGCATAACACTTCAATCCACTTTGCAGGGCAGTTCACCGTAATAAACACAACACGAAAGAAGACAGCCTCTCGCGTGTATCTGATGACATGAGAAAGACTTTTGGCTTGGACATCGTGCCAACCTGAAAGGAAGTTCGCTACTTTGCAATCGACGTGAGGTTCTTGCCTGGCTGATGCGCAACTCTTCCAAGCAAAATCATACCGCTACAGAGAGGCGAGACAGGAAGACGCGTGCTTCTCAGGAGTCAGCACCAAAATTTTCATCGCCTGGAAGACGAGCGGCGACATTTTGGATAGCTTTGGCCGTTTCTTTGAACGGATGGCAGTTCTCTATGTGGACGCCTACTATTGGGCCGTCAGATCGGACGCCCCAAACCTGACTGTCATTGCTGCAAGCTGACTCTGCTTGATCTTTTCGAGCAACTCGTGTTTTCAGCCCTGAAATTGCATCCACTTGGCCCGACCTCCTGCTGCCACAACAGCAGGCCTCGTTTCCCGTTCTGCGCCAGTTGAATCTTGGTCCGCAGATAACCACCCATAACATAAGCGGAGGTACTGGAAACTCTGTGAAAGCCGGACGAGCTTGTACTACCCCTCACAAACCGCATCAGCCCCTCCGCCGTATCTCCCTCCCCACTCTCGTCTCAATATGCGCCGAGCCAATGATTGGTCCACAGAAAAAGAAACCATCGGCAAAATAGTCAGCAGACTTTGAAATTCGACTCTCGCAAAATCCTCACCTCGCACATCATCCCCTCCTCCTCGTCTTCCTCCCCGCTCTCGTTCCCGCCCTCCCCGCTCTCGTTCTCCACCCGCACAAGCGCCATCCTGTCCAGGTGCTCCCGCCACTCCAGCCGCGTCCGAATCTGTCCGAACGATGCCGACGTCGGGTCGCATGCGGACGCCCACAGGAAGTCGTTTTGGCTGGACTCGAGCCGGCACCAGCCGTCGCGGAAAGCCTCGTCTTTTCTGCAGCAACTGCCGGTGCCGTTCCGGCCCCCGTGCAGGAAGTCGTGACACCTGTACAAGGGAAAAGGTCGACGCCTAGTTGGACACAAGTAAGATTATGTGGAAAATACTCGGAAGGAAAAGGGGCGGGTCGCTTCGGTTTGCTTCGCTGCCCAAATTGGAGAGGCCATTGGAATGGACAGACGGGTCTGTGTGAAGAGGCGCTTGAGTGAGTCGCCCCATCAAGAAAATCACACATGGTTTGTATGAATTAGACGTGAATCGAACTTCCTTGAATGCTTGAGCGGCTTCAACCTTTCACAGAGGCCAGCACGCAGCAGAGTCGCCCAATCTGGTTGCAAACGCTAAGAACGCTTTGAAGCGGTGAGGGGAACTTACCACGCGTACTTGTCCTTCTTTGGGTCCGTCAGCACCATCTTTTCGCAAAAGTCCCGACGCAGAGCACACGGCTTGGGGTCCCGGTAGTACCGCCCGTCCAACAAAAATACATCGATCTCCTTCCCGGCGACTCCCTGATTGAGGGTATGCTGCAGAACGCGGGAAGCACGATTTCGACTTTCGTAGGGATGCTACACGAATTCGCCTCAAGAAGCGGCACGAAGTCATAAAATGAGGGGAAACAATTGAGTTCCGTTTGCAATGAAAGCTGGAAGTATCAAGGAATGTGCGCAAGATTCATAGAGCTTCATCGATGGAGACACGACTATGTACTAGTGGTAGGCCAAACGGCCCGAAGCAGCTGATTGTGTTGAATTGCAGGACTCGAGAAGTTGCATTGCTGAAGATTTACGGATCACGAAGTCAGAGGCAAGTCTGCGGACAAATCAATCGGGGTCTCGAAAAGCGCCGCTCCGCTGCTTGGGAGCAGGAAGGCGTCACCCGGGGCAACTCTAGACCGAACCTTACAGCAAACAGCTAATTCCCTGCCGAACATTATCCTCGTGTAAACCTTCGCCTCACACCATCCCCTGGCACCTGCAGCGCAGCCAAACATGATTGCTTTGATTTGGCCATCCAAATAATCTCGAAGAACCTCAAGAAGCAAAACCGTCCTCTGAACAAACTGTAAAACCTGCCCTCAATCGGGCCCCATCAGCTCACCTTCGCATACAGCCCCCGGCCAACTTCCCGCCTCGAATCGTCCCTCCGAACGCCCAGCGCGTCCAGATACAGCTGCTTCTGCGCTTCTTTCCGGGGGAGCCTCCGGTTCCCGTCCTGCCAGTTGTAGTCGTGATCGTCCCACGTGCCAAGGATCGTTCTCGGACAAAGAGCAGGGTCCGCGCCGTCGGGCCCGAAGAGCCCGTGCGGCTGCCACGCAGGGCACATGTAGCGGAGGAAGCGCACGTAGTCGGGGTGCTCCAGCTGCGCTTGGAGCTTGGCGCGTGCATGGGTCATGTCGCCTGTCCGGGGGTCGCGGAAGTCGCATTCAATCGGTAAGCAGGATTTATAAGCGGACTGATGTTCGGAATGATGTATTTGGGCTGCTCGAGTTGCACAAGCAGTTTGGCGCGCGCTTGCATTATGTCGCCTGTGCAAAACGGATGCAAGAAAACTCTGCCTCGAAACGATGACGACGACGGGTGTCTTGAAGTACTGACAAAGTTCTGGTGAATTGAAGGTGGAAGAGCTAACCAAGGGCTAGAGCTGCGTTGCAAATTCGAAGAAATTTGTTCACCGTATCTTTGATTCTAAATCAGTGTGTCGAAGATTCTCAAGCGAAGGCTTCAATCTAGTGCGCATAAGGCCTGAACGCAAGAGGACGAGAAAAAGGATGTCGCTGAGCAGTGGACTTCCTCAAAGGGAAATGTTTAAGGGGAGGGATTGCTGTGATTACAAGTAGACCTACGTTACAGTTCGAATGATGACCAGGCGCCCTCACTGAAAGTGCCTTCTAGATATGCCCGCCAATTGTGTAACCAGGTTTTCATCGTCCTTAGAGCATTTCATGTTGGTATCCACTGCGTGATGCAACTTATTTCAACGAGGCAACATTGAAACAGCACCCTGACTCGGTCGAGAGGACCTTTGCCAACTTTCAAACGAACAAAGGGCTCTTCCGACCCGGCTGGCAGCCAGAAAGACAAGGGTTGTCTTGAACCGCTTCCAAGTTAGTGGCCAAAAGTATACCTCTTGAAATCATGAAATGGGAGTATACCGGGCGCATTGTTCTCAACTTGAGGAGCTTTCAGCCACCAGTACATAAGAGAATGTCTGCCGAGGACCCGATTTCCAACTATGCACACGCACATTCCTCCTAAGTCATGTCGTTCCCTGATGGACCATGCTGGGGTTGCCAGTCTCACCTGAGAGGCAGGACTGGTACGAGGACTTGAGCCAGTCCTTCTCGCAATCGCAGTTGGGGTGTTCAGGTGATGCACGGCAATCAACGTCCGGCCAGTCCAAGTATGCGAGGTCCCCCGCCCTGCATGAAATTGCTTTCTTCATCTAGACTTGGCATGAGATCTACGAAGACGCATTTATTTTCCAATACAATATTGGAGATATCTTCAGGAATACAACTTCCATTGTATAAACTTTCCAACAAACTCGGTGGGAAGAGGGACGTCGGAATGAGTGGAAATCAGCCAGGTTATCTTGCTCTCCTGTCAAAGATTCGAAGAACTTTCCTGTAGGATCTGTCTCTTTTGCCAAACCTCAAGCTTTGAAGCTATTCAAGAAAATGTCTTAAAGAATGTGAAGCGACTGGGCGCAACACAAGGAGTCTCCCTGCGGTGAAAATGGAGCGTTTGGTGTGCTTGAAAAAGTACTCGGATTTGTCCTGATGGAAGTGTTTGGTCCAAGCGTGGAAAAGGACAAATGTCAGCTTCTACAGAAAAGTAGAAGCTGACGGTCCAGCTTCTACTGAAGTCGTCGGGGGGAAAAAGGGCGTCCACATTAACTACCAATCATCCAGATGGGTGCACTTCCTTATTAGGTCAGCGAGAGACTGGTGAGTTTTGGGTGGTGGTCTTCTCTGCTGTGAAAGCTTCACACAAAATATCTGTAGACCGAAACCCTCACCAAATCCACGCATCCGGTTCAGCTGGGATTACGGCCTGCTCCCAGACGGGCTGCGGAATGTCGGTCCTCGCCGTGCATGACCCCACTGCCACCCTTGAAACTAGCCCCGGCGCTTTTTGGCGCCGACGAGAAGGAAGCTGGAAGCTTCTCTTGAAGCCCTTGTCCCCACTCTCCTGCGAAGCGTGCAGTGCTAATCCTATCTCTGTGGGGGAGTCCCCCTCCCAAAGCCCGTTGTCTGCCTCGTCCGAGACGTCAACCCCCAATGCATCCTGCTCTTCCTGCAGCTTCTTCTCTCGCTCGCCCGCTCGCTGAATCACCGCTTCCTCAATCTGGTGATCGCCCTGGACACCTTCCGACTCCTTCTGGCCGCCTTTGTTCACCTGGTTAAGTTGTTCGCCCTTCTCATGGTCAAGCACTTGAAACCCCTGCGACGCAAGGCCGCCGAACTTCCTCTGGAGGCCCCCAACCTGCCGTCCAAGTTTATCAACCGTGTTCGCAGCCTCAGTTTTAAATGGCCACGAGCCGCCGTGGGATGCAACTTTTAGATAGCAACCGCCAAGCGCAAACACCAGCAAATATGCACCGAATTGCAGCACCCTGCTCAAAAAGGACGGCCGGGCATTCTTCCGCCTCCGGAAGGGGCGCTTTGTATGCTTGCGTGGCGTGTTCATCGTGGGCCAGGCATCTCAAAACTTCATTTGGTAGAAGGATGCACTCGATTGGGCTGCTATGCTGATCAAGCCAAGCCTGATTGAGCTGTGCTCAGCTTGCTGCTTGCTGCTTGCATGGCTTTCTCAAGCTCCTGCATAATATCTATCCTACATTTACATATGAAGACGAAACTTCAAATTGTCCGAAGTTTCACTCAGAACCTGCTTTGGTTAACCGTCGTCCGGGGCCATGCTCGAGCCAGCAACGCTAACCTGGCGTCCTAACCTAACCCAAGCTTGCACTGCGGTGACTTGCAAGCTCCCCTGCATCGGGTCGTCCTGTGAAACCTTGAACTGAAGAAAGGCTGCTCCTTGAAACTTTTAGGTATCTGCTCCGAGTGGCCATGTATCCGAAACATGACGTCCAGGTTAGACAGCTGGCAATCACCACATCTTCGTTGTACCTTTAAGAATTCTGAGCATAATAGTATTATTTGCTGGCTAGATTGCCTAACCTTACCAAATGCGGCCCGCCAGCTCGTGAGCTGCGAGTCCAGGAAGGAAAACGACCATGTCACATGAGTAGAAATCTGGCTGTGTACGTCACACGGGGCCAGCCACCACGCTATTGACTCAAGAGTGACCATTCACGCGCGTGATGGCCGGAAAGGACAGCGGTCCCAATTGCATTCCACAAAGTCAAAGATGCGTATCGCTACAATGGACTCGCAGCCTTGAATTGCAACATGTGAAGACCATTGAACCTGCAAGCCTGATTGAGGTATGATTGCAATTATCCGTTGTGACGAGAAACGCTTGCGACTCCTGCTTCAGTGCCTGGATTGGCATGGACATCGAATGCTTGTCAATCCGATCAGCAAGAGGCGGTTCAAAGGATGCCGAAAGCTTCAAGTACTAAACCTATGAGGGCCCCCCGTCCGATTGTTCTTCTTGAATCTCGGAACTCCTTGCGACCTCTCCCTGTGCGAGTCCCTTATGCGCAGTCTCCGCAAGCTGCTCAAGCGACTGCAACGAGCATATGCTTCCATCAGAGAACTGGAGAATTTCGCTTGTGATGGACCAACGTCTTTGATTGGATTAGCCGTTTGCATCTCGATAACAGAAGCAGCCGCAGCTCTAGTTATCATGCAAGCCAAAAGCTGTCGGGTAGGTGTTTTTCGGCCCAGAAGAAGCCCTAGACAGCCGACGCATAGAGCGCTCAAATCAAGCGAGAGATGCGTCTGATTACGTTCTTACCACTATGATCCGTTCCATCCGAATGATCTGGGCCTTCTTGACCGCTCGGCCACTTTCTCCTACCTGCAAACAAAAAGCTGCGTTTAAAAGATTTGTCAATCTTTGCATAAGTGCCCATGTACAAATGCCGGCCGCAACTCTTGAGGTTCGATGAGCTCCGTTTGGAAGAGAAGACGTTGTAGCACGAGAACGAGACCTCAAAGTGATTCGTTAGCGGCTCACCTGGATACCGTCCATCTCTATTTGCGCCTGCGTCACCAGCTCGATCAACGTGATCTGCTTTTTGCTAACATCTTCCTCTACTCTTCCAACTCTTCGCACACTTTCTACGAGCGTCTTCGCCTCGGCCTCCAAACCATCTACCTGCAGGGATTGAAAGTCCATGTCTCCGACAAGCTCCTCTTCGATAGTCCAGTTGTTGACACACTTCATCAGCAGACTGATACGAGATTAGCCCGAACGCTTAGTCTGAAAGCCCGAAGCCGGTTGAATGAAGTCGTGTGAAGAGAGGGGCATCCCGCCCGAGAATCAGTCAAACGAGCTGAAGAGTCATGCATTGTCTGCTGCGTGCTTTGCCAGCACGCAACTCTGGATCCAGGCACAATTGCAATCGCATCAAGAACAGCAGGGCGATTGGTGAATAAGACCTAGGGTCAAGATAGCTTTCAGTTCTTGCGTTGGTGCCTTCCAACTAAGCTGTAGGCATTCGAAGCTATGAGGAGATCGTGCTTCGAACACACAACTAGGCCTTACTATCGAAGCCTCGTTCAAAGTGGGTCCTACCAGATCTAACCTCTCTGTCGAACCGACCTGTTTCCTTGATCCAAGTTTCTCTGCAAAGACTTTCAAAGGAAGGAATGACGTTCAGGGAGTCTCCCACCTTCTGAGCGACCGCTAGGGCTCTCCCCAATGGGGTCAACTGGTTAGTTCCGTGCCCAGACAATCGCCTCTCTGCCGCCCGGGCCGCCGCTTCCCCGGCGCTTAATCCCTGCCTTGCAACGGCCGGTTTTCGAGGCTCCTTTCCTAAACGTGTGCCTGGATCAAGGATAAGAACACCGAATCAGCCCGGATATTGAACCTCAGCGGATTCTATGGGACCAGCTCCGTAGGTATCCAAGTTTAGGAGACCGTCATGCACTTGCCACACAAGTTCTCTCATTCGGATGGCTACTAGCCGGAGTGACCTGGGCTTAAACTCTTTTCGATAGCATGACTATGAACCCACCGAATGGCATAGAGTCGTAATGAACTCCATTGCAAGGGAAGGAAACTCGGAGATGAAATCAGCTAAGAAAGCTTTGAACACCTAACATTCAATTCTGTTGAGACCACTTTGTCGCTCTGGGTAAGCCTTCAGAAATTCTGAAGGCAGTGGGACTTTCAAAGGGCAATACTATACCAGGCCAGGTTGCATTTCCGGGCAGCTGAGAAGTGAGACGAGGTCCAAAATTAGTCGGAGCCTTCAAAGACAAGTTGCCCCAGATAATCGTCCCCGGAGCAGAAGTTGGCAGCCGTCACAGACGTACCGATCTTATTCTTGTGTACGGTAAAGTCCAGTCAATCTTCAACATCCCGCTTTTCAGTCTTGGCTGGATGACGGAGAACTTGAGCTTGCTTGCAGGTGGCAATAAGGGGCTTGTGCGATTCCTCAAGATCTTTCAAAAATTTGGAGAGACAAACGCCATGTGAGGGCCCCCTAAGAGGCCCTGAGACTGAACTTGGAAGGAAGGTAGACAACTCGAGTACTGCGCTTTTGTGGTTTTGTCAGTCACCGTTTTTCCTGTTCTTGTTCCAAAACGCAACAGCCCCGATTGCCGCTGCCATCGCCAACAGTATTCCAACATTCTGCTTCTTGATGGAAACAGGGCCCCCCTTTCCAAACACTGGTGTTTGTGAATCTTCATATTCTCGAGCACGGTCTCGGTAATACTGCAAAACAGATATACTGCATCAAATCTTGCACGGTACGATCCGAAGAGAAAGTACCATCAAAGAAAGTGGAGGTGACTGCGAAAAATCAATGAGGGATCCATCTTTAGATCCTCTCATGCTCCTATTGTTTCAGTGAAGATGCGCCCTTTGCTAAGTTCATCAAACAGCAGATTACAGTATCCTTGATGTTGAAGGTGGTGACCGGTGCGCTAGAGAAAATCCTAGGTCTGGATACTTTCTCCAAATGTCGCCCCAGTGCAACTAAGTGTGCGCCCTAGCCAGTAGATCCAACTCAGCTTTATTTTAGATCAGTCCATTCAGGGTCAGGACCAGCATTCCAAGTGAGTGGTCAAGTAGCCTGTGGTAAGCAGTGTCGCACCACTACAGCTAGAAGAAATAAGTTTCACATAACTTCCACCAGGCAGCTGACATACAGCACCAGCAGCTTCTTACTGCGCGGTCATTTGCACTACATGTACTGCCACACCACTTAAAGTACTAGTGCGGCCATCGCGGCATTAGCCAATGCCAATGAGACTACGTTTGAAATAGAGAATTGAATAGGAGAATTGCGCCCTGCAGCCTTTTTGTTTCACTTGGAACTTGGAAGCGAGCATATCCCCAGCTAGACCAACTCTGGCAAACGAATGCCAGCAGGTCAAATTTCTGGACGACTTATATGTCCCACTGAAAGGATGCGCACATGCATTAGCAGTATTTGAACCTAGCAGAAACCCTCATCGTCGAGCTCATAGATAATCAAGTCGCCTGCCAAAAGAGCAACTCCTCACCTGCTCATAAAACTCGTCGGCCGTTTGGTAGCCGCTCCGTTGTTTGGTCGCCATCTGAGCAGTGGCGCCGATCAACTGCACAACCCTTGCTTAAAGACAGGGAAATAGTGGTATCAAGGAAGAGTGTCCAGCATTGATGATAGAATGCAGCAAATAGTCTTGATACATTTAATTTTAATGCGTCTTCTCATCCAGCTGGCCGGCCTGTCGGAGGCTGCAGGTTGCAAGTTGCAACGTGCAGCTCATATGACCAAAGCAGATTCTCAGGGAGCATACGCTCCCTCAGGGAGAACCGATATGTGACCGCCCTATTAGTACTGATGTCAAATCAGTGTCGAGCTCACAGTCAAGGCCGATCCGGGCCCTGTTCCACTTCCAAGTTCGACAGTCCTTCTCGTGAATCAGGATTTGAGAAAGCGGCTACTACCAATCTGGTGTTCAGTACTTACTCATACAACCGGCCACCTAGTCTCTGCGATGAACGCCGTAAACGCTTCGATCCATTGGAGTGCCCGGTTGGCGGTATTATGTGTTCCCAAGGTGCGTATTAACATTCGCAATGGATGCCCAGATGTTGTTTGTTGCTGTTCCGTGTACCGTACCTTGCGGGCAGTGATGTCAGCACTGACAACAGTGGCTGTCTAGCTGTGTTGTCGACAAAGATCTGGACTGCGACTGAAAGGGGAACCTTGCAAATGGTGGTCAGCGCACCCTCAACGTCTTGGACAAGGCCCCAGGCCAGCGCACAAAACTGTCATCCAAATGCGAAATACAGATTCGAGCAGTTCGAGTAGAGCTAACTCTCACAGAATTCTGCACTTGAAGTTGCGGCCAGCAAAGTCGTGCATTGCTGAAATTTCTGCCTGTTGGGCAGGTTTTGCCTCTCAGTACATGGCGGAGAGATGTGGGAAGTAAAGGGAGAAGTGTGAGCAGGAGCCAAGCACAGAGGTAAGCTTTCGGCATCTTGTAAGAATGGTTTTTCAGTGCTGTCTTCTGATGCACCTATCGGTTCATTCCTTGTAGCGCGTATTGGGGCTGAAGTTGCCGAAGTCTTCAGATTTTACCAGATCTGGAAACCTTTCGTCACTTTCGAAGATCAACTTTTTAGAAAGTTTTGAGACAAGTGGTTGCTGGTCACATGAGGGCGTTACTGTTCTTCACTGTCTTTGAATCTGGATTGGTGTTTGTCAGATGTTGGAATGTGTAAGAAGGCCCACATCTTTGTAGGAGTGTGGGTACACTCAGGTCACCCCTGAGATGGAGTCAGATTTGGCGTCCTATGGTGGACTTGGCTATACCGTACTTTGAACTTCAGAGTTGTCATTTGGGTGCAGAAATTTGAGCTTGATATTCCATGGTAATGATCTTGTTAGTTGCAGTATCAACAGCAGGTGTTCATGATCACCGTAGGCCACTGATGTGCTCTGCATTGATTCATTAGAAGTCCGTTAGGCAAATGCTTGGGGCTGCTGTCTGGTAGGTCGCTGTCCAGTAAGTCTGAGTTAAGAGCTCAAGGGAAAGAGTTACAGAAGTTCTTATAAAAACCCTTGAGAACTGGACGGGTCTAGGGTGCCCTCCAGAATTGGAGGGGAAAAGGCCAATACGTATCATCGGCTCCACTATTCGCGACTAAAGGGTTTTGAGACAGTACATTGTTACAGCTTAGACTCCAAGGGGACAATGGAGGATCAAAACTCACTGCTTTGGTGCGTGTAATGAACCCTTGGGCTTTATTCTGAAGCAAGTTTTGATTTCTTTTAAGAATGGGATCAAGCTTTACTTGTAGTAAGCGGGGCACAGAAACACTTGAGCTTGCCTATATCATTGAGAGATTCTCTGTATCCAAATCGCTTCGCGGACTGCTTTCAGAAATGTATAACGAAAGCTCTGGAAGGAGTCTGTGCTCTGGTTGCACTGCAACCGGAGCCAGAGTTTCTTGGTCATTCACTTGTACACACCACTGTTGTACTTCGTCCATCGGCAAACGCATTGTGCCAGCAGACTGTCCCTAGTTATGAAGTTAGCCTACTGACCAATTTGGATGGCAGGCAGATCATTTCTGCGCGCGAAACCTCGTGCCTTGCCACATGTGGTTTCTATTTCTGCACTTCTTCAAGCACATGTTGCCTTTGCCTCTGGCCCTCAATCTGAGTTGACAGTCAGCGTTCCTTGGGCGCTTAGATGGGCATGTTAAGAAAAAACTCTCCGAGCTTTGTACCACCAGCTGTTGTCTTAAAACCTTAGATGTAGAGGGTCTTCGTTTGTCGGAAAGTTTCTTCAAACTGGTCTTTTTGTATGCTATGGTTCCTTCAGTGTGCAAAAGTACAAGCCTTTTAAGTAAAGACAAGGTCACAGCACTTTTTGAAAGAATGTCGAAGATAGATTGGGTTGCTGTGGTATGACAGATAGATTGGTCAGATATTTGCATAGCAACATACCATTCTAAGGAGCACTGCCCCAGACTTTCATAAAAAGATGAGACTTCCTAGTTGTGATTGCCAGGTCATGACGCTCATATTCTCTGTTTTGCAAGTTCGTTTTCAGTCCGTGAGGAAGTGTAAGCAGTGTCTCACGGGCGGTGCCCCTGACATCACCACGCTTCAGTTCAGTGGTAAAACCTCAATTCCATTGAGAACAATGGAGAAGATCATTCCTTGCTGGATAGTTGACGAATGAGTAGCCAAGCCTGCCATTTTCATGACGTCACTTCTGGAGTAGAGCCAAAAGCGACATCACAGACTGTTCTGTGCAGTCTAAGTGACGAGATTGAAGCAGTCCCACTGCCTCGGGCAACTTCGGCCTGTTTCGCCTTTTGGGAAGTGAGGAATTTCTAAGAACATTCAAGGTACCTTTAAAGCAATGAGAATCCAGGAAAATGAAAGACCCTATCTTTCTGCAGGTGAAGCTACTAGTGTGAGCTCGTCGTCACCATGTCGGGCAACTCATGGCCCGTCAAGGTGGCCCGCCAGGGCAGCGGGAACTACAGCGGGGAGCTCACGATGGAGCAGCGGTTGCAGTCCGCAGGGCTCGCTCCCATCAGGCGCTCGGAGAGTAACTCCTCTCTGCCGAGGTACAGCTTGCATGTCGACTGAGGTTGAGTCTATCTGCAAGCAGAGTATGTGTCTGTCCTTCTGACGGTGGCAGCCATTCCGTAGGGTCAAGTGTGTTCCTTCGCTTGATATCAGCTCTATTTCAAACCGAGTTCCAAGTTGCACAGCCTGCTACATGTAAATGCAGCTTTTCAGGCGGCAAGTCCTTGGAGCATATCTCTGTTGTCAGTATGTTAACCAATCTGAATCATACCCTAATATTTGATCGAGATGGCAACATGCTCCTAGTGCAGAAAAGGCGGCAGAGTGCTCTTCAGCTAAGCATTCTATCAGAGTTACAGAATGTTCAACTAACTCCTTTTTCTGCTTTTTCAGGTCCCTAAGTTTCAGCGGTCCACAGAACTACAATCTCAGTTTCAGCGGCCCTCTAGACCAGCCCCCAAACCCCAACGACCCGGTCGATCCCCAGCGCCCCCCCTCACGCGGCCTTGCGAGAACTAGTAGCGGACATTTTCTGCCCCCAGATGGCCAGGGCTTGGTCCGAACCACCAGCGGGAGGCTTGTCCCCGTCGACAGCCAAGGGATGGTTCGCAGCACCAGTCAGACACTGCTCAGAACGCCGAGCGGGCCGCTCTCAAGGTCGAACAGCGGACAGTGGGAGCTGGGGTCGATTGACAATGGGCAAACGACCCCCCGAACGGAGGGGGGATGGGCCAGCGGAAGCGAGGGCGGGAGACTGCCAAGGCAGAGGTCAGTCATTGTGAATCTTTGCGAGAATGACGGGTTGGAGTTGAGAAGTAGGTCCATCTTGCGCTTGGGGAGGCCCCTCTTCTTTTTTGAGGAAGGACTAGGGGCCCTACCCTTTTCAGCACCAAAAATGGGCTTGGTTATCTTTCTGAGAGTTGATCCAAGGGTCTGAATGTTCGCTGACATGCTGCTTACGGAGTACCTTCTGATTTGAGCGGCCTTATGGACGGCGCTCCTGTGGCGTTTCTTCTGAGGACTTTTTCAGAAGAAACGCCGGCGATGACAGCAGAAGTTGACTGATGAAAAGCCGTAGATGTCATGATCTTATTTCCAATCTGAATCGGTGGAACCCCGTAGAGGTGGTTGCTCAAAGGTCGGACGAGCTTGGTGGAAAGCTCACTGTTAATATTGCAGGTGGTCTGCTCGCCCACTTTCGTCTTTGAAGGTGGTCTTTTGATGCCACCGTCTGATTAAAGTAACCATTTCTAGCGCACTGGTGACTTCATTCACAGCTCGGCTTCATAAGCTGCATCAGGCCTTGTCCGTCACTGACCTCTTACATACCTGGGGCCGTAGTTCAGTACAGAGCCCGGTAAGTATAGTCTTCGGATGCAGACCAATGAATGAGTCTTCAAACAAACACTTTCTCGTTTTCTCTCCAGTTTTCTCATATCTCACGGCTTCAGGAGTATTAAGCCTTCAAGCCTTTCTTGTCCGTCACTGACCTCTTACATACCCTGCTCTTTTCAGGTCGGGCCCCCTTTATGGTGCCAGCCAAGAATCCGCACAAGAGCGCGCACAGAAACGCCAGCAGCTTCCTCGTTGGAGGACTCCCCCCCGCAGCAACAGCTCGAAGCCGGAAATCCCCTCTGGGGAAGTGGAACTCCTACCAAAGCACTCAGGCCCAACCAGGTCACGGCCAGAGATGGAGTCAGAGAAGAGAGACAGTGAAAGGAGACAGGCCGAACGGATGCAGAGTGAGAGGGTGGAGAATCGGGAACAAGAACAGCAAGCGCCAGTTGCGAAGCCACCCCCCTTGGAACCCGCACAACCGAACGGGGGGCTGCTGCACCGGCCCGACGAGGAGGACGGTGTGACCGAGCGGACCCCCCTGAACGTGGACATGTTGCACGATCTTGAGGGGTTAGAAATGGGCCAGGGGGGTTCGGCGCTTCTCACGGACGAGCTGAAACGGTACCTCTTTGGTGCGGGGGAGGATCGCTTATTGGAATTGGTGGCCAAGTTTTACGACACGCTTATGGATTACGGGTTGGTTGACACGGCCATCCAGCTGACGTCAGAGTTGGTGGAGGAGCGCGTTGTGGCGGCGGATTTGGAGGAGGACCGCGACCTGACGGGGATCGAGAAGCTGCTCAAGCACGGGCTGCTCGAGTTTCTGATGCGCATCGCACCGCTGCTGAAGCCGCTGCCGGCGCAGGTGGGGGCTCAGAACGGGACTCTGGGTGTGCTGGTTGAGAAGAACTTCATTTGATTTGTTGCAGATTCTTTTAGGTTGAGTCGGCAGTACGTCAGTTGGTGAAGTTTTGGGAAAAGCGTGGTGCTATAGCAGTTTCAAGTTGGTATGGATAGCATACCTTGAGGGCAGCAGTAGCCAAAAATCAAGTTGGAGCACCTTAAGGCTCAATCACCGTCTATCCTGAAATAGCTTTCAATCCAGCGACATGTAATAAGTGCAAAGAGAGTGAGCCACAAGCACTGACTCTCGTGTCGTCTGCCGACGAATCATCGTCACAAGCGCTTTGAAGAAGCCATTCAAAACCGTTTGAAGGCATCCCCGATTCTCGCTTGCAGGTCATCAAGTTTAAGGACGTCATCTACGCCGCGCGCATCCGGCCTGAGATCGAGGGCGGAATCACGGTCGCCAGCAGCTTCGAGCGGGCGTTCCTGGGACGTTTCCGCGATGCAGTGCTGCCGAGACCCCACAAGATCATTCCCATGCTCGATCGGATCACGGGGTTCCTCATGCCAGGCAGCTTGACACTGGTCCTTGGGCCGCCAGGGTGCGGCAAGACTGCGTTGCATCAGGTAAGTGTTGAGCTTCGGTCTTTTTAGGGGCGGTGGGAAAGAGTCTTCAGCAACACAACGTTATTTCGACTATGCGAGGGTTCTTGAGCACCTCAAACGACGCAACTCGTGGATGGAAGTGGGTACGAATCAGAGCCTTCCAGGGGTAAATTTAGAGTTTCTTCATCGCACATTGGTCAAGCCTGGCCGCTTTACCAGACTCCCGGTCTGGACAATTGCAGGACTTGGGCCGTTCGATAAATGAAGGATAGCCGTTTTTAACTCATCTAGCCTCTTGCGCAACAATTGCAATTTGTTGCGACAGCCCCTCCAAACTCATTCCGCAATTCTGAGACTCCTCTTTCATGCTCGTCAGGTCCTATCGGGTCGTGCCAAGCTGGACAAGAACACCGAAAAAGCGGGCGAGATCACCTACAACGGACAGCCCCTCTCGAAGCTGAATGCCAAGCGGATCGCCGCTTACATTGCCGAGCAGCGGGAACACCTTGCAAACCTAACGGTGCGCGAGACGTGCGAGTTTGCGCGGGACTGCACGGATGCAGGCATGCACAAAAACAAGGACGCGGCAGAGCTTAAACAGCTTGTCGGGGATGCGATTGCGGAGGGACAGGTGAGAGACGTTTTGCTTGTTCAAGTATCTCTTTCTAGCCGGACTGATAAGTAGAGGCGGTGGAGGTACAGTGACGAGTTTTTAGGACGTTGTGGGCTTTACAAGGTTGAGCTTTGCGGTGTTTCGGTGGAGAATCCGTTTCCAACTGCTGGGCCTGTTTGCTGCGGGCGAATCGTGCTACGCTGGGGCCCTGAGCTCTAAGTACCTTGACAACCCTGGTGATTGTGTGACGCCACGAATGTCTGATTTTGGGGTTCGCTTGATGGTCAAGTTTAGCCCGTTGACCTTGGAAGCACGCACAATTTTAACAGCTCAAACTGATACACCCATTGTCTGACCAGATTCCGGAGGTCGTGTTCCAGCCGAAAGAGTCCTCTGCTCAGGATCCAGACGTGGACCATGTACGTTCCCCCCCCCCTGTTTCTAACCTTCACTGATGTTCCATGCAGGACCCTCGCCTGGAGGTGGTTCTCCAGCTTTTGGGCCTGACCGCGGCAGGCAACACGCTGCTCGGCAAGGGCGCGAAGGGCCTCGCGACGGCCGAGCGGCTGCGGGTCACAAGCGCAGAGATGCTGGCGGGCACGTATGCGGCGTACTTCTTCGACGACTTCACGACGGGGCTGGATAACGGAACGTTGTGAGTGCCGTTTCGATGGTTTTCACCCGTGTCTTATTCTCACAGTCGATCCTGAGTCGATTGGGTTGCTGTCGAGGGTCCGAGGCCCTACCTTTGACGAAGCTTTGCTGGTGCCGTGATATAAGATTCGGGTTTGGCGAAACCACAAGTTCGGGATTGGATAGAGCGCGATCGATGCAAACAAGGCACAATGACTAGGTGACTGGAAAGGGGCGCCGAGCGTGAGGGGTTAGAGAATCGGGCTAAGTGGCGTCCTTGACAGATCAGCAACACCATCTCTGAGTGTTCATCATGATACACATCACAACGTTTCTTTTCGGACGTCTCTTGACGTTCATCATTCGAAGAAACGATTGACACAGATGCTACCAAGTCTTAGACTCCTATCAGACCTCTTGTTTGAGGAGGCGGCTGTCTCGTAAAGCTCAAACCGAAACCCTTGAGGTTTCTGACCCTTCTGCTTACTTCCAGGTATGACATCGTGGCTGCTATCCGCACGATGGCGCGCGTGTTTGGCACCACCAACCTGTTTTCGCTGCAGCAGCCCCCGCCAGAAGTGTTTGATCTTTTCGACCGCCTCATCCTGCTCCACGAAGGCCGCGTCGTTTACCAGGGCCCCCGAGAAGACGTCCTTTCTTACTTCCAGAGCCTCGGGTAAGAGACTTAGTCAGAAGTAGACTCTTTTATGCCCACGTTTCTCAGAAGGTTGCTTTTGTATCCTCCATGCGGTTATGTACGAGGCCTTTCCGCGGAATCAGGAATGATAGGTGTTTCTCTTCCGCTTCAAACTTGAGACGAGGGCTGCGTCGGTTTACCCCGCAAAGACGCTTCTTGTTTTTCCAGAGCCTGGAGCAAGGAGCTGGGTGTTTGGCTATTCAATTGTGAAGTCGTCTGCTATACCCTTCTTACGGGCCATCGTTGCCGCGGTTATTGCCATTAAGTAGATTAGACCTGGTGGAGATTGCAAACCTTCCGGGCCATTTCAACGGGGAAACATCATCCACGTTCCGATGCCACTTCTTCTTGGAACGTGCACGACGTCATGTTGGTATCAAGGCGCGTCGTTCTTAGCAATCTTTTCAGCAGGACCGTTATTGGTACTGTACCTACCCCTTCCAGAGTCGAACGCTTTCTTTCCCATCTACGAGCGCCTGAATTCATAAGAACGCGATCATCGATGATTGTAAGTTACCCCCTCCTCCTGCAGGTACATCAAGCCCCCCTTGTGCGATGTTGCTGACTTCCTCCAGGAGGTGACGACGGGCGCCGGAGAGCTGTTCCTGCTGCCGGGCTTCCCCAAGCTGTCGTCCGACGGCTTTGTCCAAGCGTACGAGACGTCCGAGTACTGCCGAGAGGTCAGTCGATTTTACAGGGGTGGAACTGGGCACGGGCGAAATCATTCTTGGCTGTACGTCTACGCTGGGAGTGTGTTTGTTTGTGTTTCATGTCCACCTAATTGTTTGGTCCTCTGGATAGGGGTTTCCCAACAAGACCGGGCTTCTCCAATTGAACAACTTTGCAGTTCGGAGAGGCTCTCTCAAAAACTCCGGCAACGTCAGAGTCCCTTCACGTTGAAAGCCTCGTTGGGCGTTCGGCTTCATGATGAAGCGACTTTAGAAATTTTCGTACCATAGACCTAGTTGCTCATGTTAAACTGGGACTCATTTTGAAAGCTAGGAAAGGTTGAGGACTGCATAGTCACGCGGGTGGGTCTTGTCTCAAGACTCCGCATTGGACCACGACTTGCTCCTCTGCATCGTTGATTGAGATCGACATGCAAATTCTACGCCCGCTTTCTCCCGCCTCTGAACGCCAGGTGCACTTCCGTTCTCCCGCAGGTCAAGCGTATAGTGGACTCCCCCGAGACCAACCTGACCTTTTGGACCACGTGTCCTCACCCGCTCGGACTCCATCTGCAAGACACCCGTGTTGGAAAGGGCGCCCTGGTGTCCAACCTAGACGAGGAGGCCAACCTGCGCGTGTGCTCCATGACCTTTACCGCCCCACCATTACCGGGGGATCAGATCACGGGGGTGTCTGGGCCCAACGGAAAGCTGGAATACCTTGCGCTGAATGGGTGAGTCCAGACGCTTTTTGAATGGCAAAGAGTGGTCTACTCTGCACTAATGCTGATTGTGAGGATTAGCGAAGTGGTGCAGCAATCTTTCATTGCGAGGTGCTTCTAAGGCGTCGCTGTTGCGAATTGTTTCGACTTTTGAGTGGATATATGTGTTAGCACTGTGCCATTATTCGCTCACTGGTAAAGAGAAAGTTGCTATGGACTCTGATCACTATCAAAGTTCGACCCTTTGTCAGGTTTCACGCTTTATTGATGTAGCTTGAGACCAAAGTCCTGACCAATATCGACGGCAATACGGCAAACTGGTTGGTACACCCATGTTCCTTGAAATGTTGCTAATGGCTGCTCAGCTTTCGAACCGAGCAGATTTAGCAAGATGGTCCATCCAGATTGAAACTGCAGCGAAAAGGTGGTCAAACCTCAACCTTGCAGGATTCGGAGCGCGGAGGCAGTGGAAGAGCGGATTGAGCGGTCGAGGGAGCCTGTTCGCCTACAGCTTGAGAGGCCGCTGCCTGAGGTACGTAAAAAGGAACTGCCTTGAGAGTTCTGGCGCAGTTAACAAATCGTAGACACGGTAAATTTGATTTTTTTGAATATGTGACCTGCGGACTGTTGCTCACTGTTGCTCAATGACGTTTCTAACGGGGGCCCCACGAGCGGTTGCTTCCGGGGCCTTGACTTTTACTGCTGTCCTGACTCGATCATAATGGTGAGTGAAATGAGCCAACCTGTTTGCGCCCACACTGCTCATGTCTGCTGTACATGAATTCCAGAGCTACACAGAACGCCTCTTTCGACTCTGAAGCAACTTGGAAAGAGGGACGTTGTCACAACTTTCTCATGCGTCACAAAGAAGTGTGGCATCCTGCACCCTAAAACGTGATTTGCTGATCGGATGCAGTTGCTGGAAGAGGATCGCCGCGAGTACGAGAAGGAGTACGTGCAGGGCTTCTTCAAGTCAGCCGCCACGCTGGCGGGCCGCCAGTGGGCCATTGGGAGCCGGGACTTGTACCTTACTCTGTCACGACTGTTCCTGGTAAGTTGCGACTTCACTTGGACTCGGTCAGGTTGACGAGCGGTTCCTTGAGAAGCAAGCCGTTTGATGTTCGGATCCTTTTTGCAGGTACTCCTGCTGGCCGTGCCCTGGCACCATCTTCCGGCAGGGGACCAGATTCTGTGCGCTTGCGTCATGCTTTTTTCTTTTACGGACTTTCCAAATCTGAAACGATTCAACTGAAGGGCACGTTTCCTCTCCACCTCGCAAGCCCTCCTGCTCGCCGTGGTGATGTGCATTATCTCCTGGCAAACGAGAGACGAGACAAACTTTTCGAATAGTGTTTGAAAGATTTTCGACAGAGCGACATTGAAAACCACCGTTCCCGACAAAGGCCCAACTCCTCTCGGGCCTGCGGCCGCTCTGCTCGCCATGATTACTAGCTCCATTTCTGACAAATGACTGGTTCTTTGCGCTTGAGCCAATCCATCTAACTTCCATTCAAACTTACCAAGTTCTACAGAATTTTCTCGAGACTAAACGCTCCTCTCTACTTTGGCAGGCGCTCCTGCTGGCCGTGGTGACGGGAACCATCTTCTGGCAGGTGACCAACTCGCCGTCCCGCGAGAGCTACGACCTGCGGCGCGCGATCACGTTCGCGGCCGTCCTGATCCCCGTCCTCAACTCGCTCGCGTCCGTGTCCGCAAAGTTCGACGAGCGGCAGGTGCTGTACAAGCAGCGCGACGCACGCTTTTTCCGGGTGGTTCCGTACGTCATCGCGGACACGCTCGTCGGCGTGCCCTTCTCTGTGTTTGAGGTGAGCTGGCTCGGCGGTCTCTGAGACTTTGTTCTATGCTTTCTTTCAGATCTGGTAATGCTGGGAGACCGTGCCTTTCTGTGACCTTGTTCGTCGGCGTGCCGTTCTCTGTGTTTGAGGTGAGGGCGCACGGCGCATAATCTCTGTCTGCTCTGCCCGTGAGGTTCTTTAAGAACCATGCATTACTACGCATGCTCGTCGGCGTGCCGTTCTCTGTCTTTGAGGTGAGCGTACATGGTGAACTCGAGACTTGGTCCTTGGGATTCAATCTTCTCTCGCAGTGCTCGATATTTCAAGCCATTCTGGACACACTCGTTTGAATGCCGATTGTCGTTTCCTTTTGTGGTGAGCAATGACACTCTTGAGGAGTTTCAGGTCGGTATCATCTTTTTCTGAGAGGCGGTGCGCTACTTTAGCTGTGCAATCCTCAAAGTCGACGCATTGACCACGACATATTTTTGATCGCCAAGGCGGTCATCTTTTTCGAAGCACTCAATGACACCGACTCCCGTTGCTCAAACTCCTTCTTCCCGCATCGTCTGTACTCTTCTAACTCTATTGTCGGCGGCCTCGGCGCCCACGTAACCTTCTTCACTCTCCAAAACTCCCCTGAAGTATCTTACAACAAACTCTGTCTCTGATCCAGGTGGTGTTCTTCGCGCCGTTCGTCTACTTCTTCTCCGGCCTCACCGCCACCCACGGCGGCTCCCACTTCTTCATCTTCCTGCTCGTCGTCTTTTTGGTCTCCCTCGTGGGCGCCGCGCTCGTGCGCTTCATGGTCACCGTCAGCCCCTCCAAAAACAGGGCCACCGCAGCCACCGGTTAGTACTGGCCCTTTTCGTCAAGCGTGTCTGATTGGATGCATTTTTGCGTTGATAAGCCTTGATGACACTGCAATGTAGAGGGGCTGATCATGAACGGCCTTTTGCTCAGACGGGTTCCCTATTCGAGCCGAACACGATCCGCTGCACTGTTGGTTCCTTAGTTCCTTAGTTCGTTTCCTGGCCCTAAAGAAAATTTACCACGTCAACCCAGTCCGTCTGAACGTCACGAGGTCGTGCTCGGACTTTCTGAACGCCGACTTTGTGCTCAAGAAAGCTTCCTTTCCGGTAGGCTCGGTGCTGGCGTTGTGCTTCCTTATTCCGGCTTCTTGACGCATCTTGACCGGAGACTAAGGAAAGCAATCAACCCAATCGTATTCATCTCAATTCAAGAGCTTGCACTAGTTGGTTCGTAGGCTAGGTTTGGGATCAGTGAATACTTTCCCGCAGGCTCCGTGCTGGCGCTGTGCTTCGTCTTCTTCGGCTCCTTGGGCGCAGATCTTATTTTAAGTAACCAACCCACTAACTCCAAACCAAGCTCGTCAAATTATCCGCAAACCCTAGATCTGGTCTTGACCCGGGTTCATTTTCCCGAAGGCTCCGTGCTGGCGCTGTGCTTCGTCTTCTACGGCGTCTTGGGCGCCAAGTATGACTAAATCTTGTAACCCACTTCCCTCAAAGCCAACCCTGCGTAGTCGTCCCTAATTCTCTGACAACCCTAATTCTGGACTTGACCCAGTTTCATTTTCCCGCAGGCTCGGTGCTGGCGCTGTGCTTCGTTTTCTCCGGCTTCTTCGTCGTCAAGGACCAGGTGCCCAAGGGCTGGATCTGGGCCTACTATGCGTCGCCCCTGCAATGGGCCCACACGAGCCTCGTTCTCAACGAGTTCCTCTCCTCCAAGTACAACGCCATCTGCGCCGCGCAGCAGCTTGCGATCGCAACCTACTGCCAGGCGCCGGACGAGCGGCTCGGGAAGTCGTACCTCCAAGGATACAATGTGAGCTGGTTGTAGACGCTCTTTGTCCTTCCAAGCTTTCGAAGACGTCGTACAGGGACGCTGTGCTTGCTTCCTTATCTCCCGCGCTCTGGTTCTTCACAATTCTGGCCCCCTCCCTCAAAATCTCGCTCCGCTCTTCTGCACTGTCCCGTCATTCGTGATGTCGATTCATCGTGTTTCGAGCACCCGGCCGTCTCTACTTCTTTAACCCCTGCAAGTCTGGATTTTAAGAACTTTTTTATGGTATTGTAGAGATCACATGTGCCTAAAGTTCAAACTTTCCTTTCGACAGGTTTAATCAGGACAACGTGGGTTTGGTACGGCCTAGCCGGTTTGAAATGTCATCAGAAGAAAGCTCAACACTTCACTATCAAGTTATTGAAAAGAAGTAAGGATTCTGAAACGCTGCAATTCTCTGCCCTTGCAGTACCCCGTCACATTCACGTGGGTCTGGTACGGCGTTGCCGCCCTCGCGGGCTTCTACCTCCTCTTTATCTTCGCTACCGCGTTCGCTCTCCAACGGGTGCGCTTCAAGCTCAAGGGGGGCCGGCCCCCGACCGACCGGAAAGAAGCGGCACAGCTCGGTTCTACTTCACCCGAACACCCACTTTCGGTGAAGTATCTAGCAAACCAGGCGAACGAGCCGGCCCCCCTGGAAAAGATCGATATCCGGGACGGGGGGATGAGCGGGGAGTTTGAGCATAAGAACATGATCAAGCCGCCGGGGATCCTGGAGTATGTGCCCGTGACGCTGTCCTTCCACAACATCCACTACGATGTGAGTTGGGCGTTCCACTCGTTGCCTTATTCTGGCCGTTATGCTTGTTGTCAAGTTGCGCAAAAGTGGTTTGCACATGCTTCTTGGTTCCTTCATTTGCTGTGATTCGAAGCGGCAGCTTGCATCTGCTTTTCGGTAATTGAAGCCAGCTTCGGCTTTGAAGGATTGAGCAACCAATCCTGTGTAATGTTCGTCAGCGTCTGGTTGTGAGCAACAGAAGAGTGGCATCCATTTCAAAGCGGAAGGCAACTGCGCATATTTCGGCCCCAAGTCGCAATCGAATTGCCATTTCGCTTAGCCCACAATCTCGCCGATATTGAAAGAAGACTCGAGGAACCCTCTCCTCACTCCTCTTCTAGGTTTGCTCTGAAAGTCCGCCCCTCGTCTCCTCTTATCAGGTCCCCGTGCCAGGCACCAGCCCCGACGCCCCCAAGGTCCTCCTCCGTGACGTCAGCGGGTTTGCCAAACCCGGGTACATAACCGCGATCATGGGCGGCCCTGGGGCTGGGAAGCGCATCCTGCTAGACGTCCTGGCGGGGCAACAGAAGGGTCACATCACGGGGGACATCCTCGTGAACGGGTTCGACCGGGTCGAGAGCACTTTCAAGCGCATTTCCGGGTAAGGTTTTAAACATAACGGTTGACAAAAGTTTTGATTTCGAGATAATTTCGACCAGGAGTGGTTTTCTTGTCAGCAGTCAAGTCGTGCTAGTAATGATCAAGCGGAGTTTACAGCGGGTGGGTTACGAAGCGGCATTCAGGAACTGAATCCAGTCATGCTGGCAAATTGTTCTTCTGCTGTCAACAAAGTTTGGGTTTTCGTGCTCCTCTTGCAATGTATGAAGAGGGGACTCGAACCTCGAGCCCATAGGTTCCTGCAGGTTTCAAGTTTATACATTCCCCCCATCTGGCGGCAGCTCTCACCGATGTATTCTTCTTCAGTGGTCTGTACCAATCTCTCACAATTGCTGCTACATTTCAAAGCAATTTGCAAACCCTAACGTGGCTGTACTTTCTCGGCTCAGGTACGTCGCACTTCAGGACACATTGTCGCCGTACCTGACGGTCGAGGAGACGCTGCGCTTCGCGGCACGGCTGCGGTTGCCGAGCAGCACGCTCGACCAGCATCTGCAGGCCTTCATCGTCGAGGTGAGGCCGCCTCGGCTTGTCCCCACTCCGGAATCTGTTGCAGGCCTTCCTCTTGCACCAAGCGGAAAAGTGCTGGTCTTAGAGTACCGATAGAAAGCGGGACGAGACTTTTTGCGGTTGAGAACATGCATGCGTCGAGTTTTAGGGTTTTAGGGTTTTAAGGTGTTAGGGCTTTAGGGTTTTAGGGTTCTTAAAACGTCTCGAAATTTCACGTCTCGACGCAAATCGGACCGCTTTGTACCACAGATATTCAAAGGCCTTGGGGGCATCTGTGCTTTTGTTGAGCTGTGGTGCGCGGCGTCAAGTTCACTCGACCATGAAATGTATTTCCAAGCCTTTCTGCAGTAGACTTTCCTACGCTGGATGCGATCCAATTTGCTATTCTCAGAAGTTGGGCCTTCATAAGACCCATAAGTGCAAGCAAGCTGTTCTGAGCGATATCTCCGTTCGCCTCCTTTCGTGGGCAATCTTATTTTGATTCAGTTCCGATGCTTAAAACCTTCAAATAATGCGGAAGGGGGCATAACAGAAGGCAAATTGTATCCCCCCAGGTGATGGAGGTGCTGGAGCTGCTGCCTATTCGCAACTTTTTGGTGGGCATCCCGACCCGGGTGGGCCTGGGCATCGAGCAGATCAAGCGGGTCAGCATCGCCACGGAGCTCGCGGCGAACCCGAGCATCATCTTCTTCGACGAGCCGACAGCGTGAGTAACCGCACAAGGATCCAATAGACTCGACGAACCTTTTTGTGGTGATTGGTTGTGCTTTGGGCTGTCTATCCATGAATATCCACGGGTCGGGGATTCTCGTCGACTCAATCTTCAGCTTCTTAATCGAGTCGAGAAGTGGCTGCCAAACCTTCCCTAGTTATTAAGCCATCGCTTTCAGCGTTCCTTCCTTTTCAAAGAGGTCTGGCAAACCACTCAGATCCTGAAGACAACGTTGGGTCTTGCCATCTCTCACAAACAAGAAAGGACTGCTTCTTGAGAAACTCGCTCGCTCATTATGAAATTATTCGCTACCCTTGCAGCGGTTTGGACTCGCGCGGCGCGCAGCGGCTGATGCGCGGCATCCGCAACATCGCCAACACGGGGCGGACGATTGTGATGACGTCACACCAGCCCAGCGCGCGCCTCTTCTCCGCATTCGACATGCTGCTGTTGCTTAAGTTCGGGGGGGAGACCGTCTTCTTCGGGCCAATCGGGCCTGACGGAGAAAACGTGGTCAAATACTTCGAGGTGGGCTGGCGTCTTTGTTTATGGGCCATTTTTGCTGACTCTGGGTTTCAGTGGTCTGCGGCGGGCTTGCTTGCTTGTGCGTTCCTTTCCTGACATGTTGTTCCCAAAAACTGTCAAGATCGATAGATGCAGGAGTTCACTTCTCTGCAATTTTGCAGCTCAATATCGGCTGGTGAACCTTGACCGGCATAAAGTCTTGTCGCGACAATGCAGTGCAGACGCTCAAATTTCTTACCTTTTTGCAGTCCAATCGGAATCCAGCATCGTCACAAGCAGGTCCTCGGGATCCGCTGTCAACATGCCTCCGCTTCAATCGAGCAGATTGCACCAATCTTCTTATCATCCATATTGAATATCCTTCCCCATGTCTCAGGCGATACCCGGAACTGTCGCGTGCGGCGACAACCAGAACCCCGCGTCGTACATCATGGAGGTAATCGGCGCCGGAATTACGCGCGTGGCGCACCGAGAGTACGCTATAGACTACAAGAAGAGCGAGCTGTATGACGTCAATGCAGAGGAACTCGATACGCTGCGCTGGAGCAAGGGCGAGGCGGGGCCGGACTTTTCGGAAGAGGTCGGTCCATCGCTTTCCGTGTGCTTCCGCCTTTTCTTCAGCTTTGAAGTATCTTGTTTTGAAACGCTCCACCTTCTTAGTTGTTGGATGACAGCGATTCTCGTGGGGTCATACGCCCTTCATGAGAGTCGAAGCAAGTTCGAAAGGCACCGTTTGGAATTGTATCAAGTAGAGACACTGACCGCAATAATGGCGGGGAGGGGCATTTCTGATGACAAACTTGCATTCAGACGACTTCGATGCGTCTGTGCCGGGACGGGCCCCTAAGGAGGCGTTTTGCTGACGTCATTCCGCTGACTTTTTGGCAGGGCTATGCGGCGCCCCCCTGGCGGCGGCAGGGCGAGGTGACGAAGCGCGCGGTGCGCACCTTCTGGCGGAACGTGAACAACAGCTTCGGGCGCGCGCTCATGGGCATCCTACTCGCGCTCATCCTGGGCTCGCTCTGCTTCAAGGTGAGATCTGCTGTAGCTTCGGTGCTCCTTCTGACCACCCCTTATGTGCCTGTTGACGCCAGCGCATCTTTTCTGTAGCTTGGTCAAGGCACACGCTACGACATTGTGTCACGCGGGAGCGCGACACACCTGTCTGTGCTGCTATTCTGCTGACAAATGCGAAACTAGATTCTTTGCTCAAACTCCGTACCACTGTCCTTTCAAATTCTATACGTCCTTCCAGATTTTGACCCAGACACAAATTCCGGCTCGGTTCTCGTCGTTTCTTGTGCTCTTCAACCTTGGAAACTCACTTCTTGACTTTGTTTTCCACAACCCATACATTTGGCTTGACACTCGCTATCTCCCACGCAGGTTGGCCAAGACACTACCTCCGGCGTGGTGTCACGTGTCGGAGTGATCTACCTCGCCGTGCTACTCTTCGGCCTGATGAACGCGGTGTTTGTGGTGATGGCCTGGAACCGCGAGCAGCCCATGTACCTGCGAGAGCGCCACGTGTCGGCCTACAGCGCGCTCAATTACAGCCTCGCCTGGGGTTTCGCGGAGGTGGGCGCATCTTCTTTTGAGGCGGTCCTAGTTTGACATCCGTGATGCAGCCTTTGTGGTTCCAAAAGCATCGGGTGGTGCTGTTGAGATTGCGCTGTTTTGCACTTTGAAGACCGCAGCGTTTCGCTGACTCCCTCTCATTGCCCAAGTGCGTCCCGCCTGGTATCGTTGTTGAGACAATGGAGTTGCCATTTTGCCGACCACATCCTCCGTTTGCTTCCCTGTACTCTTATTGCTTTGACAACCCTCTAGGCCGAGCAGACAGTACTCTGAGCCCAATATATTGTCCATTTCCTTACTCGAGCAGCCTGTGAGGAACCGCGTGATTGTGGTCGACCTTTGTAGGGATTAAGGGTGTCCCTGTGGCAGGTCTTCTTGGGCCACGGACTCGGCCTTTCCCAAAAGCCCATTTGACCCTATCCGTAACCCCCCTCCTAACGATGCCCTTCTCCTCTTGCAGCTGCCTTTCCTGCTGGTGACGTCTTTCATCTTCACCATCATCGTCTACGGCATGGCTGACATCGCGCTGACGTCAGGCACCACTTTCCTGACGTCACTCGCAGCCGTCTTTCTCTACACCCTGGCCATGGTCTACTTCGGGCTGCTTGTGGCCGAGGTCGCGCTCAACGCCAAGGTAAAGTTCGAGCGCTTAACAATTTTTGGTCTATGACTTGCATCTAGTTCTTGCATCTAGTGTGCTTGGTTCCGTTGGTGAAGAGCGCGCTAACAGTCTAGATGCATCTCGCACTGCCCAAAAAACTGCTCAAAGCCACCCGAGATCGGTACATGTGGCTTCATTGTACACCAGCCTTTCTTCGTCTTCCAAGTTTGTGAGATGCACGCTACCTGCCCCGGTTAGAAACAACATCATGATCCTTATAGCCTTTCTCCCTTCTCTGGGCGTTCTTTTCTTTGTTCGATTCCATCGTCATCTTTTCTGTACCCTGCTCTCTTCAGCGTCTCCATTCGAGGAAATGTTGCAGCTACCCAAAGTCCCTTTGTCGCTGCTAATCGTTCCTATCTTTTTGCTGAACCCCCCGAGTGTTTGCCGTCCCTCGTGGTCTCGCCCTAACCCTCTTCTTAACCCTCCCCAGGTCGCCGCGCTCATCCTCACCTTCTTCACCACCCTCTGGAGCCTAACCTCGGGTTACCTCGTTAACCGCGCCAACATCCCCGACTTTTACGTCTGGCTTTTCTGGCTTAACCCGCTCCAGTACGCGTTCAACTGTCTCGCTAGTGTCGCCTTTTACTGCAACACTAGCACGCCGAACTGCATTCTTGCGGGTTGCCTCATCGACGGGAACGCGTGCCCCCAGTGCCGCTGTGAGCGGCTATTGGACCATCCGAACTTTAACCGGATCACATGGCCGGTTGTGCAGGGAGAATGGGTGAGTGCGATAACTCTATTCTACATCCCTCGTTTGCTGCCGTTATCGCTTAGAGACGGGTACAAGTGCGATTCACGAAGGCTCGTCCCGTCGCTTGAAGGAAGAACTGTTTGATGCCGGTAATGCAGGGAGAATGTTTAAATGCGAGACCCTTTCCCCCGTCCTGTAGTCTTACGTTGTCGTCGGCTCTCTTCGCTTTGGCAGGTTGTGAGCTTGTGACGAAGCATGTGCATTTCGTATGTGTTCTGCTCCTTCCCCTCTCTATGTTCCTTTTGGGTGTTGGGAAATTATTCGTAACAGCCTTACAGTTTGTCCTCAATGGGCGTTTATGTTCCTCTTTACTATCTTCGTAACGACTACCGCCGAATGGCTGTTGACAAGGCTGTCGTTGTCTCGAAGAAAGACCTTGACACTTCTGTTTTGCTGTGATCTGCAGAACTTGACCTACAGCCGGCGGGGCTATGATTTACTGGCTTTGATAGCGTTCACTCTCTTGTTCAAAGCCCTAGCAGTCCTCGCATTCCGGATCTTCAACAAAACCAGGAAGGTGTGAGCTTGCCAAGGCATGGCACGCTTGTTCTTTCTAATGTTTCTAGTGATTATGGGGTAGCTTTAAGCGTTGCGACATCACTCGTGTCTCGTTTACGCCTCTACGTCCTTGGGTTGACATTCAAAAGCATCGGTGTAGCGTCAAATCACATCGCTTTAGTTGTCATAGGTTAGGTAACGTCAGTAAACTAGTTGCGCAAGTGGTGCGTTGTTGGAACCCCGTGTTGGCCAGTCGAGGTACGTCAGACGCAGCAGCAATCAGCATTGCCAAGGAAGTCTTACCTTGTGTCGCAGGCAAGGGTGAGACCGAGAGACAAGCGTGTAACATATATGTTTTTTATTGGGCACACTGTTCCGCGGCAGATTGGTCCGGTCGAACCAGCCAGGGCTGTTCGTACTGGGCCGGTGCTACCCGCCGTACATTCTTGGATTCTGGGCTGGAGCGCCTTTCGCGAGCTCATTACTTCCGGTGTCCGACAAAGATGCATGCAAGTACCACGTGCTTACAGATCAGGCATATGGGTACGTTGCAAATCAATCCAGAGGTCGATGAAATTCAGCATGATCGCAGATATTACATGGCGCTTTCGAGCTGACTTGCCTATTCAAGTATCCGGCCAACCATGACTTCGACATGCAACTAGGTTGTGCCTGGGGACTGAAATTAACAGCAGTCCATGTGCCTATCCTCATGGCCAACCAAACAGAATTGTCATAGTATAAAGCCGGGCTCTAAGTGTCGGACATGCATCAAGGCGGCAGAAATGCAAGATACCGTATAAGGCAAGGAACTGCGATCGTACATACAGCCGTACGAGCAGAACTTGTTATCATCTCTAAGTGGCGCTCTGCATCTTCGAATGGCGCTCTGCACCTCGTTTCTAATCAACAAATGATGAAATTAACATGACCGGGCGAACTACCGATCGACGCAGTGCTTCCATTTGAGACCAGCCGCAGTCGTCACGCTTGTATTCCAAAACACACATGTGCAGATCTTCGACTCAACATGACTCAAAAGCTCGTGACGTGGAAGAGCAAACCGCCTATTCTATTCAAGATCGATGTAAGGGACTGGGAACTGTCGAACTAATACTCGCATGTGGTAATCATGGATGCAAGTCACAGGCGCGACGAAATCCTAAGACTCGCCGGAAAGCACTCTTGAGCATCGACACTGACAACTTGAAGTACTAGATGGTCCAAAGCAATCAATCGTTTAGCTTTCGTTTCTTCTTTCGAGTCCGTTACTAAAGCACCTCTGATCAGGTAGACTTTCCTACTACCGGTACCCATTCTTGCTTTCCAGTAGACCTTTTCTAGCGAGCGTTTTCTGTACAAACAAAATGCTGACTCGGAACTCGGCTAGGTAATGCTGCGAGTGTGGTCACAATCTAAGTCTTGCACTCTACGCTCTTTGGCTCAGCGGTCCCTTCTCTAGCATTCTCAGCAAAGCCCTGACAGCAGTGTCCTCACTTTCGACCCCCTTGGCCTAATTGACGCCCTTTTTCTAATATTTCTTGCACCGTTGCCGCTTTATAAAGCTTTAGGCCCGCCGCGATGTCGAAAGTTCTATGCTAACGCGTCGCGGCCTTCTGATTCCACATAGCCGCTGCGTCCACGTTGCGCTTATTCACTTAGCATTCCGTCATTGTCCGTTGCTCTCGAACGGAACCTCCCTTCCCCCGCCCTTTTGACCACGCGAGTCCTTTCTCCACGTTCTTGGTCACGCCGGTCCCAGAGCGATAGCAGTAAGCCACGAGAGACTGCGCTGTCCGGTCGCCCTGTTCCGCCGCCTTCCTAAACCAGCGGAACGCTTCCGCAAAGTCGCGAGCGACGCCCCATCCTGTGAAGTAGCACCATCCCACTTCAAACCCCGCGCTGACGTGTCCTAGTTCGGCCGCCCTACTGAACAGCGCAGCTGCCTTTGCGCTGTCTCGGGCAACTCTTTTGCCATCGCGATGGCATTCTCCCAGCTTGTAGAGCGCGAGAAGGTCGTTTTGGTCGGCTGCCTTTCCCCACCAGACGATTGCTTCGTCCATATTTCGCTCGACCCCCCAGCCTAGTTCGTGCAAAGTACCCAGTTCATATTGCGCGCCTGGGTGCCCATAGTCAGCCGCGGCTGTCAAGAACTCCACCGCTTTGATCGATCCGGCATCGAAAGCACTCTTGCCAAGTTTGTATTGCACCCGAGCGAGCTCGGCCCCAAGCACTTCAGCGAAACCAGGGAGATTGTGGGCTTGGTTAAAGAGAGCGACCGCGGCTATCACGTCCTGCGGACAGCTGTCGCCTTCGGCAAAGCAAGCCGCGAGCTCTAGCATGCACCGGGCGCTGCCTAAAGCTGCCCCCCCTCTGAAGCACTCAAAGCCATCTGCGCGCCGCTCTTCCTTGACTGCGATTACGCCCCTTTCGTAGAAGGCCTCTGAGGCGAAGACTTCCGCTTTGGTTTGATCACCTGCACTTTCTCTAGGGGCGACTGCTTCTTCGTACTCACTGATCCCATGAAAGCCCATCAAACGCAGTCGCTTTGCGCGCCCCGTATCGATCACTGTGCCGTTTGGCCGCTTCAATGCTTGATTTCTTGGAATCTGCGCTGCATTTTGCGATGCTGTGATGACAGGATTCGACCGCCTTTTGAAGAAGCAGATCGCGGATAACAGCCAGGGAAACATGGTGGCTGCAAGAACTGCGCGCGCTCTACCTCTTGCCTTCGTTCCTAAGCACTTACCATATTTTGTCGCGCATTCGAGCGCTTCGGGCTACGTTCTGGGCAGCGTCCCGGTTCCTCAAGGAGACACGCGGTGCGGCCAACGACAGTGGTGCTCTTACTGATCCGGTGGTTCCGCAGCGAGGAGCTCGACGCCTCCACCAACTCTTCACGCATGAGATCAGCACAACAAAAAAGCAACCAGCTGCCGCAACAGCCCCAGCTGGCTGATCTTATGGGGGGGCAACTTACGTGGGCTGTATAGTGGGTGCCTACGGGTCTGGAAGCACCTGCCTTCCGTTACTGCGCAACCTCTTAGTCTCAGTCTAACCAAGCAGAAGAACAGACGAAGGGCTCAGGGACAATTACCCGAAAGTCTCGCTGAAGCCCAATGGCGAATGTCTTACGGCACAGCCTGTACCACCACCCCATGCACCGCGGCGGTGAGTTGACTTTCGTCCAGCAGGATCTCGCTAGCCGTGCTTCAAGCCGCCAGTTCGACTTTCCTGCATTGTCATGCGAATGGTCAAACACATGTGAAGTACCGTACAGATACAGCGCTGTAAAAGGAAGCCCCCTAAACAGTCACTCCGCAGGCATGAACTTGAGTTATCCGGCTGGAAGAGTTCTCTCCCTCTTCGTTCAAAGGAACTTAGGACTGCTAGAGTAGTATTACGGAAAGCTCCAACTATATTTACAAGCGGATTGGAAGGACGATCCTTTCAGAGGGACTCCCTGCTTTTTGACAGGTGAAAGCTGCGTATTTGCAGCCCCTGTTTCTATTTCCTTCTAGCAGAAAAGGCAATATACAGGGAGTCGTTGCAAGAAGGTCCTGACGCGACTCTTATCAACGTGGAAAAGTTCGGTGACAACTCCGTTGAGGCCTGCGCCGGTTGTTTTTTGGTCTGTAAGAGGCACATTAAACAGGAGAGAATTGATCTCTAACACGGGCTAGGGCGAGGCGAGGTTGGGCGAAACCACAATGGCGCGCGAAGAGGTGTTGCAACGGGCACTTCTCGCGGCTCTAATTTGCCTTGGCGCTGCTACGCTGGTGAGGAGCACGTTCTGCGATTCCCTTCTCTGACTCCCTCGGATCGTCGCTTTTGTTGATTAGCCGTATATAAGGAGCATTCGTGGTGGAAAGCCCTTGCGTGCCAAAGTTTCTGCGTTTCCCAGAAATCGATTTGTGGGGCAATCTATTTGGTTTGGGGAGCAAAAGGACAGGTAGAGAACCTTTTGAAGTCGTGAAAAACCCCCCTTGGAAAGCAGCCCTCTGCCTATTGCAAGCTCTTTTTGCTGTCCAAGAAATCAGCCTTTCGACACCTGAAACGACCATTTCAAAAATAGCCGCTTGGCCCAACTTCCAAGCTGTCAGCACGCTGACAGCACTTGCCATACTTTGAACCTGGTCAAAGGCTTTGGCAGTGCCTTTATATTTCAGTGACTGCAGAAATGCCCCATCTTTTCACTAATATGTTGAAAAATAAACAATTACTCCCAACTCGTCTGATTGGTTCAGGGGGCAAGAGCTGACCTGGTTCAAGTCGGGGGATCGTCGGGATGGGGGCTCGGAATCAACTACCCGCTGTGGGCGGAGCAGAACCCAGTCTACGTGGGCGACGTTCTCTGTGAGTCCCATATCTAGTTCTTTCCTGCTCGTTCTGGACCTCGGCGCTGTCCGGAGATGACATCATTTCTCGATCTCTCTTCTGACCAGATTGAACTTTTGCAACGTGAGGGGATGAGAGACGAAGTGAAAATTTCTGTCCTGGCAATCGTTCTCATTTCGTTGTGTAAGGCAGTCTTTTCGGAATTTGACCATCTGAGAGACCGAAGTGCTTGAAGACTGAAGGTCAGCAACATGAAAGAGGTTACAACCGGACAGGCCAAGAGAACTGAGGATTGAGAGAATGAAGCCTCTTTCCGGGGTACTGAAAGGTCCATTCGGCTTCAACATTTAATCAGAAAGATTGCTGCGGCCCACACGCACTTTCGCTGGCCTACCCGTCTCAGCCCTCAGCTCATTTGCCCATCTTCGAACTTCGAAAGCCTCTTTCTGTTGTCTCGTGCAGTCTTCGTGTTCCCCCCAGCGATTCACACCGTCTTCGCGCTGCCCAATAACCAGTCCCTGACCGCGTGCGACTTTTCCAACTCAACCAACCTGAGTCAGCCCAACAACTCCAACGTTGCCCCGGGACTGGTCGGCGTGAACGTACCGGTCTCAGCGCCTGGCCCGGACTACTACGCATGCGAGTCAGTACCACTCCAACCAACCCTTGTCTGCATTGCGCTTGTATGCCGACTGCTCATTCCGTCGGATGCGCAGCGATTACCTTGTGAGAGCTACTGTAGTTCGAACTACCCTGCTTTCGGAGAATCTGAGAATTTGTGCCAGGGAGATTTATCACCAATACTCTCGACGAGGCTGTGACCCAATACACGAAGCAAGTCGTCTTCTCTGAACAAGTTCGGTCAAAAAAAGCGGAAATGTGATTCTTGAGCGCGCGCGTTTGGATGGTGTAACCAAAGTTGTTCGAGAAACGTCGACGCCCGGTTTTGTGATCTCGCGTCACGGACTCGTCGGCTTTGAATCCGCGCAAGTCCGCAAAGCCCACGGAACGACACGGGCCACTTATTGTACTTCCCGTGCATGCATAGGTACGCGCGCTCAAAATGTGCTTCTCTGATCTCAGTAAAGGTAGACATCTGGTCGACCGATTCATCTGAGCTTCGCTTTCTGACGAATTTACAATCAGATCCCCCAATCGGCCAACCTATGGTTTACAAATTCGAAAATGCGGAAGCGCCAGGCAAAGTTGGTACTAACTACAGATTCGTCCGTTCTGTTTCTGGGCAGGGTCGACGGCCACTGTCTCGACGGCATGAAGGTCGCCATCAACGTTCTACCGGGGCCCCGCCCCGTGCTCGCGCCCGCGCCCGCGCCCGGCGCGGGCATCGCGGCCGGCCCTTCCGGGGCGTAGCAGGGTTTGGGATTTGGGTCTAAAGTGGTATCAGCGGTTTACGTTAGGTTCAAACCCACCATAAGAACGTAGTAGTGTCCTCAAACGAGTCTCTCTACAAAACTCAACAAAGGAGTGTGTACATGACATGGATACGTGGACCCTAAAAGTCGGAAGCGATGGAGGGCCGGCCGCCTAGACATAGACATGCGTTGCGAACGTCGCAACGTCTCGAACCTGAGCAAGTAAATAAAGCTGCCGTACTTACTGCACGCATGCCGTTATAGATCGATAATCATGTCTGTCTTCTTACCCCGTCCCTGCGTTTTCATACCAAAACACATCGTAGTGCTCGCTTCTGTTCATGGCCAGCGTTTGTCAAAATCTCGCGCAGCACACATCCGCATGATTCTGCACGGCTTACTATTGTCGTCAATCTGGCCTGCCGTCTACTGTGCGTTGCGGGGTTGAAAAAGAATCGATTCAGACCTGTTCCGAAGCAGTAACCAGCGTCCTATTGACCGACATATGTATCTCTACAAAGCGTTTCTTATGGCGTCCAGAACCAACGCAATCGTAACGTGTCCGCTCCATCGTTCATTCAGATTCATCAACGGCTGCTATGGGCAGCCGCTCGGATGCGTCAGTGCCCATAGCAGTGGCGCAGAGCCGCCTTAACTTTTTGATAAGTTTGAAGGAGGACTTTGTACAAGGACGTGGATGCAATTCATTAACACCGCAGTTCTTGAGCCGTGCTATAACTTAAAGCCGCAGCTAACGCGGTTGCCCATGTCATGCATGAACCTAGCTTGTGCACATTGGAAGCTCAAGCTATACGGCCCATTAGCATTGGTCCACATTCGAGACTTTGTGCCACCACGTACATGTCAGACTCTGCAAATTCTGATATCGATCACTGCAATTCATGTATACATGTCAACGGTTCTGCACATGCGCCGGACGCTTGATATAAGTTATGCATAAGCCTCATGCTGCATGCTCCAACCTGGTCAGCGGCGCGCGCAACGAATCCATGAAGCAGTCGACAGATTATCATAGTACAATCAACATGCCCCTGGTCGGACAACGAGCAGCGGCCTTGACCATGCACTGCAACTTGCCAGCATGTTCCAACCCATTGCTCAACGAATCTTTACTCAGTGCGCAATACTAAGTGGCCGCCGGCCTTGCATGACTCGATCTAGTCGATCTCCAATTACGGTTTATTTTCTCCGGGCATGCCCTTGACGTTGGAGACGGTGCCAGAAGCCTTTCGATAGCCAGACAGCTTGATCGGTTTGAACTTGGCTACGTACTGCGTGCTATACAGCGTGCAGATTGCAATTCAATCTTGGTGCCACATGTGTCGATTCGGCAAGGAGTCATTAAACTAGGGTCAAATGAGCAACTATCGCGTTCTTGGTATCGATCGATGTTCGACCTTGTGGTTTCCAGCTGAGCAAGGAAGGTCTTAAGAGTGTTCGCATGGATATATCCGACTCGTATGCACCTAATGAAGCGCTTTACTTGACCAACTATGTACACCGCATGCTATGTACAGCTCGTGCCGCGAGACCTTTGCCTATGGTCCAATGCAGACCGCACTAGATTATACCCTTCCTACTTGGCGTGGTTGTACCCGGTGTAGATGAAGCGCTGAACGAGCCCGTTGAGCGCGAATCCTGCGGCCGTCGAAAGCAGCGCGAGCGAGACCAACCCCCCGCGCGCTAGCGGTCCCCACGCCTGGCCGGCAACTAGGGTGGCGGCGACAAGAAGCGCGGCAGCCACCCAAAGAGCTGAAGAAAAGAACAGCGCATACGTCTTTTTTGCATATGATGCATCCGTTCCGATGCACGAGACAAGGACTTAAAGAACCCACGTTTCGCAGAGACTCAAAAGCTTTGCGAATACAGAAGCGAAGATGTCTCAAAGTAACGGTGAGTAATTCAGGATTGAACGTCGTACTCGTTGCTACAAGTAATCGACATGGAATGAGCGACACAGAAGCCGTTTCGAAACCTGTCTATGTTGCAGGAAACCTTTCAGATTCGGTCACACGAAATCAGGCGCGCTGATTACTTGACTACGCAGCAACCTGCTGAAAGCTGGACGTCTTCTGCTGAAAACCGCTTCTGGCATCGACGACCAAAGAGGGAAAAGCTTTGAAAAGAAGCAAGAAGGAGACGCCACCTTTCTGGGCGGTGCGCGCCTTCTCGAGCGCGCCGGAACAGGTGGTGCACTGCGTGGTGTGCTGATGCCAGCGGTCCATGACGGCCTCCCGTGACGTCAGCTTGACGTCAAGTTCTGGCACGCCCAGCTCGGCCCACGGGACGCCGCCGCCTGACACGAGAAGAGACGTCGAAGATGAGATGAAACACGTGGGCGGCAGAGCAATATATGCAGAATCTTTTATGACGCGAGTCGTCGTCATGTCCGAGCATCGGCAATCGCTCGGAGACTGAGTTACAGGCGGCGCCGTTCCAGTAAACTCGATTTAAGATTCACTATCTCTGCGTGTCATGGTAACGCCTTGCCATTACTTCCAGAATCCGGATGAATATCTGCGCGAACGTACGGTCCGGGAACTCCAATTTTGAAGAGAACGGCGCATCCTATTGGATCCGTTCTCCGGCAAAAGCTCCACAATAGTTCTTGCCAGGCACCTCCATCTAAGCTCAACCTGGTCCAAGCTGCTCGTCACCGTTCAGGCAGAACATAGAACAAACCAACCAAGAGAGGCGCTAAAAGAGAGGAGGGCCGAGAGAACCCACGTACCTGCATACCGGTTGAGCCACTGTCGGAACGCGAGCACGAACCGGTCTGCGGGCGTGGGCATGAAGTACTCCCGCGGAGCGTCGACTTTGCGGACCCCGCGCTCGTCGACCGCTGACGTCGCGGACGCGTTCGCTGGCGTGGTCTGCAGCGCAATCTCCTGTGGACAGAAAACGAAGGGCTTGCGTGCAAGCTCAAAAGATTCGCTTGTGCAGTGGTCGGCCGAGAGCGGGAGCAAGTCATAGGTATGTTTGGAACGGCGTTACAAGCACTCACTGGATAATCACGGTGCAATCTCCGGCCCTACGAACGTCTTTTGGACAACCCGTTTCTCGCCACTGCCCCATTCGCCTTCTCCCCGAAGCCAAGCTCTGCTTTCGTCAGATGCGTGACGCGGAGAGCTAGAATGACCCGCAAGTCAAATGTACGCGTCTTAGAACCTACTTCACAATCATCCAAACCTACGGATCCTCCTCCTCTGCTCACCCACCCAGGTAAGAACTAATGAACGGTGACCTTCTCTTTTCATTCACCATGACCCCTTCAGTGTCTTCGTTTTTGCTTGCCTTCAAAGGTCTTCCGAATGCGCTCTCACCTGCCCCCGGAGGAACACCGCGTCCCCGTCGAAGATCGCGTCCAGCACCAGGTGGGTCAGCCACCGGGGCCGGAACCGGAACAGCAGCCGCCGGAAGTTGAACCCCTTCACCCTCGCCAGAAGCCCCGTTTTCACTTTCTTCTCGTTCAAAGTCTTTGCGTACGTAGACAGGATTACGCGGCTCTTCCCGGGCCCCCGCGGGGTGACGTGTACAGTGATGATGAAGTTGGATTCCGAGCCGTCGTCTCGGGGGGTGGTTCGAGTGTAGGAGAAGCGGTTGGGCGCTAGGAACTCGTTCCCCCCGACCGTGTTCGGGGCAAAGCTGCCGCTGACGCCTCTGCCGAAGAAGCCGGTGTGGTCCATGCGCGTGATGCGAAACTCGAGGGGAGCGGCCTGGATAAAAGAACCCAACGGGGTAACTTTACGGCCTTCAACTGCGTTCTTCTCATTGGGGTAGGATATTGTTTCTCTTCAGAGCCGCCAAAGTTACGTCTACCTTGAAAGGAGCTCCATCTTCAAAAATCTCACGTTGAGCAGACTTGGGACCAATCCAAGGGTAAACATAAAAGCTGCCTTGAGAAATGCATTCGAAGAAATAGCAACCACCTGTTTCGGATTAGATTCACCAACTTGAACAGGCGAACCTGGATTCAATACCTCAACGTTAGAGTTTCGGGTATCCGTCCAGAACTTCTAAAGCAGGCTGTCCCGGTCAAACTTGTTCGTTTGTAGCGAGCTCGTTCTCACCGACTTCCGGTTGATCCCTCCGACGCCGTTGTGGCTGAATGGCACGTGGGCGGGATCCACCAGATTCTCCACCAGGATCTCGTACCCGTACTCCATGTCGCGGGCGTAGTGTGATGTCATCCAATCGTCCGCGACGCCTGCAGGGGCGGTGAACAAAATCCAATCATTGTATATCTACGTTCTTCTCGAGCACAAGAGTGACCACGATATTCAGCTTAAGGTACGAACCACGGGAAGAGGATGACAAAGCTCCGGCTGCATTTTTATTGTCTTACAGATCCAAAGGTAACGCATTGAGTAACACGCTCTCGGATTTGAAGAGGGTCGTCCAAACCCGCTTGTCGGTTCTCAGACCATGAAAAGAAAGTAATCCGCGCCCCGAAAGGCCTTCTGCTGATCTTTTCAATGTGTCGTAGCATCACGGCTATTATGTTAGGTACTCGAACACCGAACTGTTGCAAACAGAATATAACTGTGTTTGATTACACGGTTCTCAGCTCGCCCTCTATCCTGAACGGACGTGTAGGAGTCAGACCTTCATGGGAGTGCACATGACTGCCTCGACAACAAATCTGAAAAAAGGGTCACACTGGAAATCTCAACGGTTGAAGTCCGCAGAAAACAGCAGAGGAGAACTCACAAAGACAAACGGAAGTGGCACGTTCTGCATCCACCGCTTCTCTCACCTGGCGTCAAAGGCAAGCGCGAGTAGGCCGCCTTGTAGGCCGCCTTGGGATCACTGTCGGGCCACACAAAAAGCAGCCCGCCCGCCTCAGAGATGGGGAAAGTGCGCACCGCTGCGCGCGGGTTGGCGGCTGCCTTCGCCTCAGGGCCTTCAGAAGCAGCCTGTGGAGACGAGTAACGCTTGGCTCTGAAGTGACTCGGAACGTTACAACGGTCGCTAGGAGCCCATGAAGCCCGGCGGTTGACGGGATTTGAGGTCAGCAGGTTGGGGAGAAGGAACATAAGATGAAGACAATCGTCGGCAGGTCACATCGTGTCGCCCCAAATCCTCCTGTTTTGTTGAAAACAAAAGGAAAATAGGTTCCGCCGAAAATCTGAATAAACATGGCATGGCCGTCAAACAAGGCAGGGCTTTGGCTGCGAAGCACAGACTAGTAAAGAGATTGTACTTCAAACCCTCTTCATTGTGAACCCCACTGCTGCATCTCGAAAGGTCCACGGCAGACAAAACAATGAAGATGTCTTGGTCAATGTATCAAAAGAAAAAGTGGCTACGCGACAGCGACAAAGGAAACAGCGAGTCAATAGAGTCGCACCATACTGCGGCCCATACATTTCAAAGGTTGAAGGAACCTTTTCTTAAACTGCTGGATGTCCAAACGAATTGTGGAAAAATCCAAGGAATAGTCTAGCAAATATTATGGTGCAGCTCGAGTCCTGCTTCCACCGCTCAGAAAGAAGGTCGCGCACTGCCGCCGCAAGAGGGGCTTTGAGTCCTTCTCGCTTGTTCATGTTGGAAGAAAGATATCGGAAAGCCCCACCCACTATCAGGCTGGGAGCCATCCAGATCTTCCATCATGAGAGTGCCGTTGCAAACAATGGTGAGACTCAAAACGATTCGACACTTCTGTGTACCTCAACCCAAGACGTCGTTATGTTTCCCAGACAAAAAAGCCTGCTGAAAATTGTAGGAGCACGACCAAACAGACACGACTCGCAAGAGATTTGTAAGTAAGGTCTTAGGACCGCTTTGATTTGATGGCCGTATGCTTTGTCAGAGGCCAGAGATACTCTAACCGTAAAAGAGAGAAAAAGTGCAGAACAGTTGACGGGTACAACCCGTAAAGTTCTTTCAATTCTGCAATAACAAACACAAAGACGATGTCCCTCACTTCGACGAAACAAACACGAAGGAGAACAACAAACAAAGAAAATATAATACAAGGAAAACGACAAACCAAGGAAAGCCGAGCCATGGAGTCAAGAGGCAGTATGTACTGCATCTAAGTGGCCCCTTGCCGTTACTCAAGACAGGTGTCAAGATGGATGCAGGGAAAGAGCCAAGTAGGCTCGTTCGATGGTGTCAATCTAGGAAGATTGTATCGGGTAAGCACGGCTATAACTCAGACCGAGAACCCTTCTAGTCTTCCAGACTTAGCTCAAACCGGTTCTCAAACAGTTCAAACAGCTGGAACACTCGCAATGAGTAGATGTGTAAGCTGTGGGTAGCTGGCGCACACCTCCCCACCTGACCCCCTCAAGATGCCGACTCTCAATTAAAACCAGTGGTTGTTAAGCTCAAATCACAACCAATAGTATCTCCACTTTAACACGCTGAATAGTGCGCAAAAGGCCTGATAACTTTAGCTCACCTGTGGGATGCACGCACACGCCCCCCGTCCCTCGAACGACCACCCATGGTAGCTGCACTGAAGACGGCCTTCCTCGTCGATCCTGCCCTCGGAAAGGGGCGCAAGGCGGTGGGGACACTGGTCCAAGAAGCAGCGCCACTTAGCTTCGTTCCTATCGTACCAGAGGACGACTGGCTGGCCTAGGATGGTGAGCGGGTGGGGGATGCTCGGGTCCATGTCCTGGGGAGAACTCTGAGTGTCAGTTGATGGTGCCACAAGAGGTTTCTTCCACAGCAATGAACGAACCTGGTATTAATCACACTACTTTGTATAATACACCTGAATAAGGGATGGATTCCGACACGTCATGTTCCTGTCCTACAACGCTTCTGATTTGTGTATCGTTTTCATAATCAGCTTACACGAATAAGCTTAAACGGCCTCTGGCTTGTCCGGATTAACAATCACAATCCTTTGCATACTCTCAAGAGTGGCATAAACACTGGGATATATCAGGGACAGAATCATCAAGCTTCCCATCCTCGATCAACACAGCAACAGCAGCCTGATAGGACTTGGGAAAAAGTCTCTTTTCTACTGATAGATGCCACTTGAACGACCCTTACTCTGATAGTCTCAGGAAGTCAGAGAATTGCGAGCAACAAACCGAGAAAAACGGACACTTTTTCAAACTTCAAGAATCTCCCGCAACATGCCCTATGAGCATATTATTTGCTTTCTGACAAGCATCAAGTAGAGCATTGGCCCCGCATAAAGTACTGAGTAGCACCGCTTTGATGCAGCACAAACTTCATCTGTGCACCACCTCAGGAAAGGAAAGCACCAGCAGTCAGCCAGACAAGCTCGCTTTACACAGATTATCCATACACACAAAATTCAAACACTTGAAGTTGCTTCCATCGACCTTAGCTGTAGGCGCAAAGATACCAGAAGCGCAATGAGAAAACGCTTACTTGCACCACCCCCACAGCATACCAATGAGCTTTCCAGTCGAATGCTGGCAACTCCCGCTCATCACCAGTGTTCGCTTCTATCTCTTCCTCCTCTTCATGACTCCCCAAATCTCTTCCCACTGCTTCCGCTACCGCTAGCGTGCGAACGTCCCCCCTGGCCCTCGTGTCACTTTTTCGCTGCGCGTAACCAGCTGGCTCTGATGCAGCTGAAAGACTACTTTGAGCAGAGACTCTGAACGCTGCCGAATGCTGTTTGTTTTGCAAACTACGATGCAGTTGTGAAGTAGACTGCTTTGAAGAAGTGAAGGTCAAGGCTGGCTTTGAGTGACTGCTCATCGGTCGTAAAGCCTTCCGGTGTTGTATGAGAGGAAATGCTCCTGGGCCTCTGAGAGTAGAGCATGAGCTGCAACGCTGTGATTGCAGCATTTGTTCTTTGAGAAGGAAACACTTGGCCGCCGGAGCGGACGCTGTGGTCGCCATCATCTCAAGCAAGGACCAACTCAAACCTGACAGGAAGCTTGTGTGCCTCTCAAACCTCTGAAAGCACCACTTTGGGGGTTTGTGCAGAATGTTAATTGGACACCACCTCAAAAATCAGACTGATTTCAGCTGATTGCCATCTTGCTCCGACCTTGAGGCTTGAGCATCCGATCGAGCTGAAGTCTGAACTCCAACTTTAACTGGCAGGATTTTTGGAGTCCTGGACACCGTCCACGCTTCTACTCAGCAGGCCTCGACGGTCCGATTCAAGCATGGAGCCAAGCGACAGAGATCGATGGCCTGTGAACCGTCGGATAGCATGTGGCCCATCCTCGCTCGTGGATAGCCCGAATCGATTCCAGCCTCAACTTGTGAGAACATCAAAACCTTCTCGCTTGCCTAGTTCTGCTGCCCCAGGGCGGATCAGGGAAGCTTGAGCCTCTCTAGCCTGAGACCCTCATGCAAACAGGAGGAGGTACGGCAGGTAGCCTGGTAGGGCGGCAATCTCGTCAAAGGTCCAGGGGGCACTGCCAGGGCTACTAACATCTTGCTGAGGAGGCATCGATCGGTGGTTGCTTGGCAGGTGGCACCATGGCCATGACCGGAGTTTCCAAGTTTTTTGCCAAGCTCACAGAACCTGCCTGGTTGTGGGCGGTAACAAGGTATCAGGCGGCCGTTGGAAAGGCGCTGAAAAAATACGGTACGGGATTAGTCTGTTGATGTTGTATGGATCTGTATTCACACCAGCGTGAACAGATTTACACAACAGAATGCGGCGTGAGGTTGCAGCATTAAGATGCACAGTAAATGTGGAGAACTCAGCAGATTCTTCGTTGAGAGCCACTTGCATTTATGATCTGTCCACCTAAGCGCTCGTCATTGTTGTGCTGGACCATTCGAGCTTTTGCCGTACAATCATGGTGCTGATAAAGCAGAGAGTAGGGAGATTTGAGAAATTACATTTGCACTTATTCGCAAAAGTGTGTCCCCCTAATGTAGTTGTCTGCTCTTGTAAATCTGGCTTGTTTGAAAAGTGTTGCGTGTTTTCCAGCTTGAAGGATATTTGTGGTAGGTATGGCGTCTTAGAGTATGCTATGCCACGTTATCTGTGACCATCTTGTCTACTTTGTGCCTTTTGGTTAGTGCTCAAGTGGAGCCTTGATGGTTATGAGCTCTCGCCTACACTTAAGTATGGCGTTGTCCTTCTCAGACATTGGCAGCTTTGATTTGCGATTAGATCAGCTTGCGCTGCACATATTTCAATCACCGCCTGATCATGTCCACCTTTCCTGCAGGGTTGAGGTACGATGACCTGTACGACGACCTTTATGACTTGGATGTCAAGGAGGCCCTCAAAAGGCTGCCCCGGGAAGAGACGGATGCTCGTAACCAGCGGTTGAAGCGGGCCATTGACCTTTCAATGAAGCATAACTACCTGTCCAAAGAGCTCCAGGTAGGAACTCTTGGGAAATTTTCTTGTAAGGCAGACCATGCTGGTTTTGGTGCTCAATTGTGAAGAGCAAGGCGACTACTTTAGCTTTCATTTGTGGGGCTTTGCAAGGTGAGAGGTAGTTACTGTCCAGGTAATGTGTGCAGAATTTAGGGAAGGTCTGGGGCAAAGGAACATTGTGTGCCGTTTCTGCAGAAGGTCTGGGGCAAAGGAACATGATAGCATCTACATTCAATTCAGCAGAGGCCCATGGCACAGTCTTTCTGCGCTCGATAAAGGCTATGGAAGTGCACATGTCACAAAGCTTGACTCTTACTGTCAAGAGATTGATATTTTGGTGATTGAACCTGAGGTGCATGCTTCTGCAGGAAAAGCAAACGCCGTATGCATTCTACATTCAAAAGCAGTTGGCTGAGGTAAGCTTACCTTAAAAGCAATCCACCACTCATGCCATTTCATGGGGCATCCAGCTCACAGAATGCAGACTTAAGTGGGTTTGAATGTGCAGCTAAGTTGGGTTCCTGGCTACCATTTAGTGCGAGTGACGGATCTGCCCTATACCTGATTGAATCTTGGACTGACTTCTTAGCTCAGGGCTTCTGCTTCTTGCAAGTGCTCATGTTTTTGGTAACCTGAAGATTCATACAGAGAGCATCCTATCTTGTGTACAAATTTCGTTTTCTAACTTGGTGCCTTACTGGTCACGTTCTCCAAATCTTGCAGATCAAAGATGAACGGGACGAGCGAGCGGAGATTGGATCAGACATGCCATACAACAGGCAAATACCATAGGTTGTCTGTACATTGTGTATATCTGCTCGTTTGTCATCCCCTATGACCAGTTGAATTCGTGAGGCATCTAATACCTGGCGGTCTCTGGCACAAAAGTCGAGTGTTCTACAGATTGTCATCAGAACAAGTACTTCGCGAATGTATGGTCTCCAAAGCTTAGTTGGTTAGTCTGATTGTGTCGTTCTTTGTTGCTCTGGTCCATTTATTCGTTGTCTGCAGCCCGTCTCGCTAAGCCAATATCACAATGTGCAACATGCTTCTGCTGTGATTGACCCTTCATGTGGACCTCAGCCGAGGACTCAGTTTGTTCTTCGAAACGGATTACTTATGCAGACGGGCAAGTGTCAATCGCGGACTCACAAACATCCTTAATCAGGCCATGGGTCTCGGTTATCTTGTGATCGATGCGCGCGCGTGTATTCAGTATAATATGTGTGCTTCTATACAAGTCCATGATGCACCGCTCGACAACTGACCATGTACATGTAACACGCTGAGACGAAGGCTGCAATTTAAAAATTAAACCATCTTAACCAATCAAACTCAGCTAGTGCGCTTGCAAATTGATTTTTCACATGCATATGCAAGCGCACTAGCTGAGTTTGATTGGTTAAGATGGTGCATGTCGGGGTATACCTAGGTATACCCATCTCAGATCTGCATGTTCAATTCCAAACGAAACATATCTGATTTAATTCTGGTTATATATGTGACTGTAGTCCAGCATGGCAGCATTTGCATCCTCATTTTGAGGAGATGCTCAAAAACCTTCTTCATACCAGGCAAACGCTTATGATGCATAGCCACAGAAACCCACTGCCATGCATGACGATCACGAGAAAATCGGGTTACTTACTTTTGCATATAAAGAGTGGAAGCCTTCTTCAAGCATCCTTGCCATCTTCGTCGTCTTCGTCAACGGCAGTCCGTGTTCTTCGTCTCTGCCTATTTCTAAAATCCATTCTCCATTTCAAAAGCGCCTCATAAGCCCCTTGCTTGTCGTCATCAGATGCACTTGCGTGCGTTTCCCCACTCGGATCTTCCGCGTTGTACGCATGTCGGACTGTGTCGTTAGATTCACCACTGGCTTCCGGTTCCTCCGACTCCAGGTCAGTCTCATCAAGCTCATCAGCAGCAAACTCCAGTTCCGGATCATAGTCAGGATCAAAGTCCTCGAAGCCCTCGAAGTCCTCCGTTGCTTCGCTCGTTGAAGCAGGCACCATTTCCTCTTCGCGAGCCTCGTCCCAAGCATCAGAACTCTTGTTGACCAAGTACGACCACAACTGGTTGTCGATGACCTCCTCCTTCCAGAACGGCTTGTGCTTCAGGACAGAGTGTCGCAGCAGGCGGTCGTCTTGTTGCAGGACGTGCAGCTCTTTGACCATTGCTGTTGGCGCCATAAATGTCATCTGCATCAGCTGGGCCTGCAAATTGGAGAGAGGAGGTGAAGGTTGAAATCAGAAGTACAGTTAATCCCCCTACATTTTCTGGTTGTTGCCTACCACTCCAACACCGACAAGATCAGGAACTTGACAACCAACGTTTTAAGTTGATGAATGATACAAACAATCCCACTTACGATCCGAGATTCCGAGGGGCCTCTGCAACAGGGCCATGCGAACATGCTGTCAAAAGACAAGCCAAAAACAAGCTTCAAATGGTTCCACTAAAAGTTACGCATCAGCAGATGAATGAAACACGGCACGATGCAATCAAGCCTGGATACAAAGCAAGAATCACCACCATGGATAGGGCTTTAACAACAAGCTTGTAGAATCCCGTAAAGGGACAGGAGACTTCTCGCGCGGGAGTGCAAAGAAGGGCCGATATTTCATTAGATGGTGTGCCTTAAGAAGATCATCCTGCCCCACATAAATTACGTGCCCATCCAGCTACACCACCTCCAACCTAGGAAGCGATAGATTGGTAAACAGCATTATAGCTCCCTACCGAGCTTTGGACACAATCTCCCAGGAGCGGGTCTGAGAAACAATCTTTGGACATGAAATGCAAAACTCCGAGCTTGATGCTTTTGATTTACGAATCAAGTTGCCACCACCAATTCCTCATGCATACAGAATGCCAGAGCCTTTTCGTTTGCCAGAGAACCACTCCCTTCTCAGCAAGCTGCCCTTCGTTGGTATGCGCGTTTTGAACTCCTGCCCTATTGTGAGCCATGGAGACGCCAGCAAACTTCCCTGCTGCATTAGTAATGTTTTCCACTGTATTTTTTTTTTTGTTCTTTCCTACCACTCCTTTTGAAAAACTGGCAGAAGGATGTGAGCCCTGAGAGCGCCACACTCCGGGCACTGGAGCTCTCCCTGAAAGCAGATACAGAGTCTCACCTCATCAAAGCGCGTGCCCTGCCTCTTTATCTGGTAACCAAGTGGCTGCACTCCATAGCTAGTGACGTTCGTCACAACTCCGTTCCTTGCATAGACACGCCTTCCAACTGACGCCATTATCTCGACAACATCTTTTCTCGCCGCAGCTGCCTTGAAAAGGCAAATGACATCATACAGCGGCATCCTGGCTTTCACCCCTCCGATAGATGGTAGGAAATGAATGTACTGACAACGCTATCATTCAGAGCAGCAAGGGTGCCAGCGAAAGTCGCTGCCACCGGCCCGCCAGCTCCACCTGTTTCCACTCCCCTGCGAGGCTGCGGCGCGTTTGCCGAGGACTGCGCAGCTTGCCTGTCGCACACCACTCGCAAACCGTCTGATCGGTGAAGAGCCACCCTCAGATTTGAGATTAGGCCGCCAGGAAAGGCTCATCCTTGGGACGATCGGACGTGCAGTTCTAACGGTGTCATCGTGAGTGCAGTTTCAATCTGACGGTATGGAAGGCAGAAGTCTACAAATCGACTTCGATAACTCTCGTGTGACCTAAGAGCCGTGTGACCTAAGATAGGCACCCGGGGGACGGGTGGGGTTGGTATGGTGGTTAGGGTGGGTTGGGGTGCGGAGCGGGTGATTATTTGGGTTAGGTGTTTTAGTTTGAAGTGCCCGGGTAAACTGTATCTTAGGTCACACGCCCGTTAGGTCACACGAGAGTTACCGGTATTACAAATCGGACGGAGGGGAGGACCTCTGATTGGCTCACTAAAATCTGACGTAAATACCTGTACTAGATCTTCAGGGCAGCGGTTTACCCACGCAGCGTCGAGTCTCTCCGCTGTCCAACTTCATCATCATGTTCTTGAGTCTACGTTGACCACCTCTCATCCAGGGTCAAGGTGCAGGGCGGCGCTGACTGCTGACCAAACGATCTCTGTCGAAGGCCGATTGGTGGTAGACAGTCACAGAGCACGCAGGCTGTTTCAGGGCGCCGCAGTAGACAGATTGCTCTCATTTGCACGGTTTCTGTGCCCATTGCAGCCTCAGAGGTGTGGAACCCTGGATTGAAGTGCCTGTGTAAGGATTGTGCGCTGATCGCGAAGAGGATCAATTAGGGCCCAAGGCCCAGAGCACAGAGGACGCCGATCGAGGCTGTGCAAGAAGACGGGGCACCATGTCTATGTTAAACATCAGCAAGTTGGTCGACCAGACAGTGCGTCAAGTGTAAGTTTCACGCAGATTGGTCCTGCATTCGGTTCTCAATGCACAGATCTGATCCAGCAAGATTCATTGGGGCTTACCTTTGCTGCCAATTTCCAGCCGAAGCCCTCATATGTCTTTCTCCGGTTGCAGGAAGAGGGAAGTCAACAAGAAGATTCTCAAATTGCCTGAAATTGAGCAGAAGGTAAGCCCTAGTAACGCAACCTGCAGGGGGCTCAGCAATTCTTGCAGAGCGGGACTCTTTCTCCTTGAACCCTAAAATGCTAATGAGCAGTTCAGGAGTACCCGGCAGAGACGTGTTGCCTTCCGCTGTTGTGAGTCATGCAAGGATTTGGAAGGCCCACTCTATGCTTCTTCTTGCATCTCAGGAAGTTGCAAGTCCTGGCGGTCTGCTTTTTGCTGCAAGGCGATCCGTGCCAATCTCAATCCATGCACCTTTGGCCATGCAGGTTTTGGAGGCCACAAGCAATGAGCCATGGGGTCCTCATGGTACACTCATGTCGGACATTGCCTCGGCGACGAGAAACTTCAATGACTACCAACTCATCATGAGCATCCTGTGGAAGCGGTTGAACGACACAGGCAAAGACTGGCGGCACGTTTACAAGTCCCTCACCGTGTTGGAGTTTCTAGTGGCGCAGGGGACGGAGAGAGTTATTGACGAGCTTCGGGAGCATCAGTATCAAATTCAGGTGAGTGGGTAGAGAAGGGGTTCTCTGCCCAAAACCGGAGGAGCAAGAATCCTCCCTTTCACGCAAAGTCCCTTTATCAGCTAGTGTTCCATCTTCAAGAAGAGACTACAGTGAGTACTGGTTGGCGTTGTTGTCTTTTGACCTTGATAACCATGTTGCTGGGCTTGAGAAACAAAGGGGCCAGCATATGGAATGCAAACTAGGTGCTGACTCATGCCTCTAAACTATTGCTTGACTGAATCTGCGATCTCGGATCATCGGCACATGTGCTTAGATTGACCGGGAGCAAAGTCAGGGATAAAGAGGCAGTCCTAGTCCTACCAGTCGCTAGGTGCACGCTCGCTGATCTGCAGCTGCTTTTCTGCAGACTCTTGTTGACTTCCAGTTTGTTGAGCCGAATGGAAAAGATCAGGGCATCAATGTGCGCAAGAAGGCCCAGACAGTCATTGCCCTGGTCAATGACAAGGAGAAGATCAGGGAGGTGCGTGACAAGGCCCAGAAGAACCGGGACAAGTGAGTAGATCAACGATCTCACTTGACAGCAATGACTCGAAGACACTGCTATTGTGAGAGATGTCTTTTCATGTAGGTGTTGCACCCGATAGTATCCTGCAGAATTGTGGGTGCTGTACCTATCTTCACACTGGACGAAATCATTTTGTCCCGATGTCGTCAACTACAAGTTTTGCCTTGGACTACTGTCAGTTCTCTCCTCAAGCAAGAAGCGCAGAGACAGCCTGATGTATCGTACGGCACCCGCTCACACGTTGAGCTTTATCGGCCCAGGTATCGTGGGGTCTCCTCGACCGGGGCGATCCACACCCCAGGCTCATACGATGGTGGGAGCGGGGGTAAGTACGGAGGTCATGGGAGTGACGACAAATATGGCGGTTATGGAAATGATGACAAGTATGGAGGGGGCAGCAAGTATGGCGGTTATGGCAGCGATGACAAGTACAGCAGCCGGTCAGGAGGCGACAAGTACGGCGCGAGGGAAGATAAGTACGGCGACGACAAGTACGACAGGGAAGAGAAAGACAAGTACTCTGGTTACGAAGGAGGGAGCAAGGGCGACTATGATGACGACTTTGATGTCAGGTGAGGTTTGCTACTGCGAGCCACCCCACATGGCTCTACTTGTCAAGAGTCACATTCATTGCTGGTCACATCGTCCGCTGATCTCAAGGTGTTTCTTTCAGCACTTTGGTTGGCTAGTTGGTTAACGGTCAGCTCAGAGTACTATCTTGCGTCACATAAGTATTGGTGCTCAGTTTGTCTGCAAGTCAGCTGAGAAAGTAATCTGAGCAGCCAGGAAACGATTTTGAGCAAGTCCTCTCATCACAAAAGGTTGCCTTCAGCCTGACTGCTTCAGAACGACAAACTGGTTTTCAAAAGAAACGTCGAAGTAGCTCATTAAGCCCTTTTTGGTATCAGGGTGACTGCATCTGCATCGCGATGCCCCTATTTTGAAGACCACTTTCTCTGCCTGTTTGGGAAAACAAACTTCTAGCAATTTGCATCAACTTCACGACAGGGCCTTTGCGAGAAGCTCATGGAAAACCATCTTTTTCTAACTACTAGGTATAACCTGTCGATCGTTGCAGGGGCTCGTCGAGCAAATCGGGCGGCCAGCACCAGGACGCCAGATCGGAGCGCAAGGAGGCGCGCGGCCGGATGGCAGCCCCGCCAAGCTACGAGGAGACGTACTACGGAAATGACAACGACGACCACAAAAAGTGAGTGCTCCTTGTCTGCTTATTAGTCTCAAATCACGTCTGCCCTGCTAGCCTCTAAACCTGCGAAGCCACTGCCAACATAGTGCCTTTCTGTGAGACGTTGGTTAATCAGCTGAAGGTTGGCAATCCTGGTTTGTCCAACTACATTGATACAATTGGGTTCCAGTGACAAGCCCAATGAGCTCTCTTCTGCCCCTCTTCTCCCGAGATTAGCGTCGAATGCGGCTGTATCAAATATCTTTCCACGAATGGAAGCTTTGCAATCATTGTCCACGATTGTCTGCTGAGGCGGAAAGAAGATGAGCACAGACGAGGCAGCGGAGGACGCAAATATTTTCAATCAACTTCGAGTTTGTTTTTAGTAAGTTCTGCCCCTTTTTGTTCAGGGACTCGTCATCATTGGCGGCCGCCGTCAGCAGGGCTGCCAATCGCAGCGGCCGTGCCACGCCCCCCACTTCCGTAGGGAAGCCTGGGAGCGGCTCAGCGGGAGCTCAGTTCAACCAGCAAGAGGCGGGAGGGTTCGATGAGTTCGACCCGAGGGGCGCAGAGTTCAAGGCAGCTCCACCCGCAGGTGCGTGATTTCTTCAGGAGATTGACTCACTGTCTTTCGAGCTTGCCAAGCTGTGAACATATTGCAATCACAAAATGCTTCTGAACATTGTGTTGGTTGTTGTTTCACAGTTCGTCGGTGGGATGTTGGGAAGATACGTGGCTGCTCGCGAGGCCCTGATGGAAGACTGGAAAGCTTCACTTGGCGTCTCCGTTTTATGCAGTGTATCAGCAGCTTCAAAGAGGACTGATTATGTTGCCTACAGCAGATTACTAATCTGTGACAAGGGGAGGAAGCCCAGGCGCCCCTACTAATCCAGGAACTGCTCGCACACTCGCCCTACAATAGCACCATCGCACCCCTATCTTTTAATCCCTGCACCACTCCATAATAAAAGCCGTTTTACCCAGCCTGCCAACGGGACCCAAAGCCTTTTCGAAATTTTCACAGCTGCTAAACTCTTCTTCCGTCTTCTTGCAGCTGCCCAGATGGACTTTTTCGGTGCCTCCACTGCTGCACCAGCCAGCAAGTCCGCCGGTGTGGAGGACCTGTTCGGAGACGTGTCGTTCCAGTCGGCTCCAGTGGCGGCCCCTGCGCCCGCCGCCCCTGCTGCTGCACCGGCTCAGGTAAGCGTGCAATACTTACATTCTTAAAGTTGCTTCACACTCGTTGTTTTAGGGCTTTAAGACGGCTCATAACGCCTTCTGTGTAGCTCTGGTTGAGAATCAGACCTTGACCCAGCTTGCTCAGAAATGGACGAGGTACCTGTGACTTGGGCGCCCCTGTCGTGTTTCGAGTCTTGCGCAAACTTCTCATAAGTACAACTGCTGCTTATGAGACGCTGCTGGGGATCGTGGTCGAGGCCCTACGTATGCTACATGGTCCACCGAAACTGAAGACCTTTCCGAGCCGCCCGCTGCCTTTCACCTCCCTTTGCTTCTTGCCTCTACAGTCCAGAACGACATGCGTCGATTCTACACACACGGCTCGATTCGTGGCTCCAGACGCATTATCCCTCCGCCCTAGCCAACCCCCTAAACTCGTCTCCACCCTATTCTAGGACTTTTTCGGAGGTGGCTTCAACGCGCCCGCCACTCAAGCAACGAACGACTTCTTCGGAGCCCCTGCCCCGGCTGCCCCCGCTCACGACGCATTCGGAGACTTCGCATCGGTCCCGGCCCCGAAGCAAGCGGCCCCCACAGGTTTCGATGCTTTTGGTGCGCCGTCGAGCAACGGCTTCGGGATTCAGGCGCCGCCGAGCAACGGGTTCGGGGTCCAGGCGCCGCAGAAGCCGGCTCCCGCGGCAGGAGGGTTTGATGCTTTCGGTGAGTTCTTCTTGCACGCTTACTTTGGTTGGCGGAGGCGTCTTCTTTTGAAGCGAAACCTTCAGCTAATCTTTCACTTTCCAGCTGGTTGCGTGTGGACAACCGTGCTGTCTCTCAAGTCAATCTGGGTCTCTCCACAAGCCGTGTATGCTGCTCTTTACACGGGGGCTGTCGCCGTCGTGTGTGGACTGTAATACTTCGTCAACGGTTTCCTTCGCCTAATTGTCTTTAGACCCCTTCAGAACCTTCTCTGTATCAAGGTTCCTATGTCTGGACCTTCTACGTCTGGAGTTCCCTTTGCGAAATTAGTCTACCTTGAAGTGTAAAGTGGGCGTCCTGGGAACCGGAACGCCTGACGTCACATAGCGACATCGAAGCAGGGCTTTCCACTATCCTGTCGCCCACAAGCCGGTATCGAATTTGTGCCCCGAGCACCGGGCCCTGCTAAAAGTGGCCAAGTGATGACGTTGCGTAGACGCCCTTTTTCACAGCCTGCGTGCTACCATATTCCGTTGTGCTTCATTGCCCTTCTATCTCGGTCAGCTAGAAGAAATCTTCCGAGAGGCCAGCTTCTGCTCGAAATCGAACGCTCATCTGACAGCCAAATGTCATTGTATACGCAGGCGATGACGGCTTTGGATCTTTCGGGTCGGCGCCGGCCCCTGCACCCGTCAGCAAGCCGGCCCCCGCTACGCAAACCAACCAGGCGCCTGCTCCGCTCTCCTCCCAGAACAAGCCCAGCACTTCGCAGCCGAGCTCTAAGCTCTGGGCAGATACCCTCAGCACGGGCATCGTGGACCTCAACCTGAAGCCAAGTAAGGATCCCTGGATGCGTCGAAAACGACGCAGTTGCTGCTCAGGACTTGCTCCGAAGAGCCGATCTCGTCGTACTCTGCAGCCCTTGATTGAAATGCGATTAGAGGGTGTTCGCGGCTCGTGCTGGCGCTGAATTGAAGCCGTTTGCCGGTCTTCACATTTGGAAGTTTGGTGTGGTTCGAGTTGGACGATCAGATGCTGGGAAACTGGTTGACACCAGAGCGTGTTGCCTTTCGGATAAAGATATCTGCGTACTGCGTTTGAAGCATCTTTCAGAATATACACGCGCAAAGCTTGAAAGGTAATTTTGATATTTGCCGGTCCGCTGGCAAATTCGCCTGCAGCAGCAGCCGCAATCTGCTTGAAGGGTAAAACACCCGATTTACTGACTATACCAAGCAAATGTTCTTATTTTAGCTTTTTCCGAGGAAATACATGCCCAGGGCCTGCCAAGGGCCAGAAGGATTCAGAATGCAACGCCTCCCTTGAAGTTGCAGCGTGGAAAGAGGCTGCCACTGCCAGAGGGGGGCTGGAGCTCCTGAAACATGAAGCTTGTGCCCTTCGGCGAAAGGCGCAGGACTCGTTTATCTGCGTACTGCGTTTGAAGGCATTGGTCCACTCACGCTTAAGTCGACCGGAAACCCGCATCTTGTTTTCAAGCGTTCTGGGCAGGTCAAAGCAGAAGCTGTTACAAACAACCTAACTAGAGCAGTTCAAACTGGCAATCTGGTTGGGCTTAAATGAAGTGTCCGGGCCATGTGCTCAAGCCGGGGGCCAAACGTTCAGAGAACCACCGCAACTCACTGTTTCCAAAGCTTTGTGTAACCGAGATCTCTGCATAGCTTCATGCAGCGCACAGCCGAACCGGTCTAAGCGAGCCTAAACCCCATCAAGCAATCAACTCAAACATTTCCTTGTCAACCAGTCCCCTAACCCAGCTTTAACCCACGGTTTGCAGGCGCCCAGAGCAACCTGGCGCACCTGGGCATCGTCGGCCAGCTGGACGGATCCTCGTTTATGCCGGAACCCAAGAAGGCCGAGACGAGCACCCCCACCGGGATGGGCCGGGCCATGGGCGGCGGCAGCGGCCTCGGGCTGCAGGGTGCCGCCGGCATCGCGCCACCTGCCGCTCCGTTTGGCGGGTTTGGAGGTGAGTACATTTGTTTTCTTTGGGGTTCGGCTGTTTTCGTGGCGGGTTTGGAGGTGGGAGTTTTTGTTTGGATCTGTTGGGGGTCGGCTGTATGGTGTTAAGGTGACGTGCGTTGGTTCTGAATCGAGACATGAAATCGTTCTAGGGCGCCAACGAGGTGGGATTCCCGTGGTTGAGTGCGGTGCATCCTGACGGGACTGCGTGCGTGCACTCCTTTTCTTCTTCCACGACCGTCCAAGCGGACACCGTGACCGTGATACGTCCTTTGCCTTATTCCGAAACAGGGTCTATTTTGTTTTGTTTTGCTCCCTCAGAAAGAGAACTTGTCTCAGGAATAACCTTCTCTCATGGGAATTTTGTTGCTCCAATTCAGGCATGGGTGGTCCCCAGCCAGGTTTTGCGCCTGCGCCCGGAGTAGGGTTTGGCGGCCCTCAACCAGGGTTTGGTGGCCCGGGAGGGTTTGGAGCCCCGCAGGCAGGGTTTGGGGCACCCCAAGCAGGGTTTGGTGCCGCTCCCCAACCTGGTTTCGGCGCCCCAGGAGGCTTCGGCGCTAACCCCCAGATGGGCGGCTACAACAACCAGTTTGGTCAATTCCGATGAGCGGCGCATATTTTCTCGATTCCCTAAGCAGATCATGGTAGATGACTACAGATCGCTTTTCTTGTTGTTGTTGAGCTAGATTGAGGAGGACGGTAAAACACGTAGACGAGTGACCTCACGGTGACACAATCCAACTGCAAAATCGTAGAAACTACTCGCAGCTTCTCGTCGCAAACTTGTAAGCCAGAGGCATTACCTACTTTATTGAGGCCGGGCCCGCCGCTTGCAACTTTCGATACCCGTTTCAACGGCCATTGATTGCTGCTCTTACAATCGACGTACATAAGCATACTGAGTCACTTGCATTTCCAGAGTCGGTTGTTCATTATTTGCAGTGCATGCATGCATGTCAATGATGAATGATGATCTTTCATGCACGCCTACCAATCCGGATACTCTCAAGCAAGTTATATTCCGACTTGGCCGGACTCGCGAATCTACAGCACAGTTAAGATGCGCTTAACTGCACAACGCATACGTATATCGTCCAGTCAATTGGACTCAGTCCGCTCAACGTCCGGTCGCTTGCATGGGCGACCTAGCATCGTCACGTGGCGGCACCCAATTTATGCACTCGCCACGATAGTGAGTGGGCCGACGTTTTGCAGATGGACTATAGCATGCGTTGGAATATTGAAGCACTGAGTGCATGATTAAATGGAGGCTACACTGACAGCATTTAATTTGCGCATGGATTCAAGTTTAATTGAAAGACAAATTTGGTATCTTTACTGCAAGACAATGCGTAAAGCACGTAGTGGTCTTCGTGCTCGAGGCTGCCACTAGAAAACCAGGCGATCAGAGCTTTCCCGTACGTGCACTCGCCGTGCGCACATGAGTAAGGCAATCGGGCTCTCAATCATTCGGAAAACTGCGGAGCAGCTGACTAAGTGCTATCACTTGTTCCTACGCAACACTCTAGATCCTAAGGGGCGACTCCGAGTCATGCCAGGCTTGCCTTACCGTTCTTCTTGAAAGCGGCTCCAAACACCTCATATGAAGCGTCTTTCTTAATACGTGCCCGGCCCGAACCCTTCGACTATATTATACTACACTATACCAGCATAATATAGTATATTAGGCTGGAGGGTAGGCACTTGTGAATATCCCGATGGTATACGCGCCCACCTGGGAGATCCCCACGTTGACGAACTTGGGGTTGAGTGTGGTGCTAAAGGGCAGGATTTCCGGCTCGTTCCACGACGCGACGATCTCCTGCGGAGTCGCCGGGCCCTCGCAATACGTCAGCCAGAAGAGGCTCTCCGGGACCGGCGCCGCTTTGCTTGGGAGGCAGTTGAGAAACCTGCGCGCGCATGATCGGTTCCGCTCAATGACCACTTTCCAATCAGCTTTAAATAACATGCAGTACGACGGCACTTCAACGGACGTTCCATGTGTTCACGCCTGCAAAGCAAGGATGCCCCGGTTCCTAGCGTTGAATCCAAAGAGTGGCCATAGGAAAGACGTAATGGTTGACGGGAGCTTAAGCTGGTGCATTGATTCGTGGATTCAACAACGATTGTGCCCTAAAACTCCGACATGGTGCACTGAAAGGTCTTTGCACGCAGGCGAGGCTCCTGCTTTCTTTCCAAGTGAACTTCTCGAACGTAACTTCTTGTTCTAGCTAGACGAGACCTTACTGCCGCGGTTGGCGTTGAGTCGGAGTTCGCTAACCCTGCGACTTGAACGGATAACACGACGACTAATGCGAGCGGCGAAACGATCAGAATCTCGGAGCAACTTTGCTTGGATGAACAGATGCGGAAGGTACAAAAGGGACGTATCTCGGAGGATGCTATAACGCCCCAGTTTTTTGTCTTTTGATGAACAGGGCCACTGGTATTCAGTCGCCATTAGGAAACACTTCTTTGTATGTCTGACAAAAAGCATTACGGCTGCAGCTCCTTTACGTCACCAGGCGTGCTAGAAAGGAAGCTTTCCTTCCAGAAGCTTATGAAAAAAATGTTTTACGATTGCTATGATTGAGCAATTCAAATTGTCACAGGTGATAAGAAGACAAAAGTCAGACCACATAGCTGTGAAGAAGAGGCCTTCCTGATTCGAGCAACAGAGACAGCAGCTTCGAGAGTTGCCAAGCGGGAGCCAAGAAGATCAATGACAGGCGGCGGTTTGCACACGCTGACAATAGCAAATCGAAAGCGGTTCAAAAAGTTCGACTAGACCTTTCTGCCGCAAAGTTGCGGCCAAGATCGTCGAACTAGAGTTGGTCGACTTACGGGTTATACGGGTCCACCCTTGAGCAGTTGGGCGGAAACGTCAGGCCCCGCGCCTGGGCCAGCGCTGCCGCCGTGCACTTCTCAACCGGTGTCGAGGTTAGGTTAACCACCCCCTGCTGACCCCGCAACTCGTTGAGCAGGTCCAAGATCTGCCCTTCCGCGACGGCAGCCGACGGATAGGTCACATTTTGAAGAGCGGTCGGTGCAGGGGCCGGGCCTGGGCCCGGGGGATTCCCCGCAATTTGGCGCACAACTGACGCATTAGCGGCGGGGGGGGTCGCGTTGAGGGCGGAGCAATGGAAGCGGAGCGACTGAACGGCGGTGTCCAAACCGCCGGACACTCCTTGGAAGCCGTCCAAAACCTGGCCGTCCGGACACGTGTCGTTCCACGTGTTGCCCAAAATCGACGTCGTGCCAAGCCCGAACAGGCTGCTCGGGTGAGAGCCCGCGGCCGTGATGGACGTGCTCCCGTTAACCCGGGTTGCGTTAGCCAGGCTTAGGGTCACTGTTACGATTGACCCGGACCGGTCGTTGCCTGCTAGGGGCTGCAAGCGGGCCACAAACGTGCCGGTTGTTGCGTTGGAGCAATTCGCCTGGATGTAAGTGACCTTTGGAGTGGGGGCGCCGAAAAGACCAATCTGCAAGCTGGCCATGAAACTGCCAACCGGGCAGATCTGGGTTTGGAACAGAAGAAGGTTGTCGGCCGTCAGCTGGGTCGCCTCAAGGAGTTCTCGATCGCCCTTTCCGTGCCATGGGAGCCAGGTCTCTTGAGCGCTAACCGGAGGGCTTGGATTAACCGGGTACTTTGTTTTAGAATACCCGTCTAGACTGTCAATTGGAAGGAGCTCAGCAGCCGGAGGGTACCAAGGCCGGGGCCCCTCTAACGCGTTCCCATTGTTTGTGGTTTGCGCCACCCCGCTGCATGAAAACTGCACGGTAACCAGATCCATTGCGTAACTCAAGGGTGGGTTATACAAACCTATAGTGTAACCGTCTATGGCAGAGCCGTCTGGGCATCGGTCCTGCCAGGCTGTCGCCCGGGGAAACGTCGCCGTTCCCAACCCAAGAAGCGCACCCAACCCTCCGGGGGCGTAGTCGACCCCGTTGAACGAAGTCCCCGCAACGGAATTTCCGCCCGCGAAAGTAACAGAGACGTTCTGCACCTCCTCGAAAGCGACGCCGTAACCCCATAGCCGGCGCACAAAGGTTGCCGGCGGGTTGATCGTGAAACAACTGCCCGAGAGCCCAGTGACCACTTTCACCCTGGCCCCCGCAACAGTCCCCGCCGAACCTTCCACAATGGACAGCCCAATCGTCCAGTTTGCGATGAAGGTGCCGGGGGGGCATCTTTGGTAGGTGACAAAGACGCGCCCAGAGGACGTAATGTATTGCCCGTTGTCCCCATGGTAAGGTAGGAGTCCGGTGGCTGGGTCGACTGTGCCAACCACAGCTGCCGCGATGCGAGCAGAGTGCAGGAGGTGGATAACCATGCATGGGCCAAGGAGGGCACGGAGCCGTATGATTGATAGTTGACGGGCAGCCATTCTGCAAGGAGTGAACAGGAAGCGCACGGCGGTCAGAACACAGAAAGAAGCTCGGGGAAAGAGGCAGAGGGTTTTGTATAACCTGAGGCTGTGCAGAATGGCCTCGAATGTCCTGAGCCAACCTGGACTTCAGCATTTCAGTTCAGAATAGCTTGAGTTTGGAAAGACAGCAAGACCAGCATTGTCAGAGGTGGGTTATTTTTGGAACTAATTGCTGCCAGAAGTGATGCTTCTGGGCAATGCACATGTTCCCTTTCATAGCTGGAGAACATAAGTGAGGTTTGGAAGTGCCGGGCACTGTTGGGCGCTAGCACAGACTGGGCCCAAACTCTGCATACAGAAAACAAAGAAGCCATAGCCTCTAGCCAATTTCAGCAAGCCCAGATAAACATTTTTGACTGAGCTACCTGTTCCCTCACTTGAACCAGCTTGCCAGAATGTATTCTGCAAGATTAGATTGCCGAGAAGATGTCTACCGGTAGTAGATTCAGTCAGAAAACAGAGCTTGTCCACCTTGACGAAGGGTGAAGCTTGCATTCCTGGTCTTACTCAGTGTCCTGGCACAACCAACAGCAGTGGGCCTCAGATCCAGCGAGAAGTGCATATGAGTCCAAAAGGTGTCACCTTTTGTTCTGCCAGCCGCTGTCAGCTGTCCTTTGTGAGACGTGCACCAAAATGGATTCTTCTTAGCCCTTCCAGGTGCATTTTGGTGAATGGAAAGTCTTGGACGAGATGGACGCAAAACATAGCCAGAGACCTATGTTGTTTGAATGAAAGATAGCCTTCCAGAAATACTTGCATTGAAGGATCCTATGCGCTCTCCCTGACTCACCTGGCTACCTTGAAACAGCAATGCAGTCACGTTCAACGAGAGCAGGGTGCGATCTTTGTTGCAGTCTTTTCAAAATGACACAGACGTCGGAAAGCCGCGTAGAGGTGGGAAAGATTTCAGCAGCGTTGATGCTCGTTCTGTGTCCGAAGGAGAGGTTTGTCGATCAGGGAAATGAAGCACAGTCACTATATACAGTGCTGCAATCTCTTCTTTCTCCTAGTGCTCACTCCCCAACCTTGTGTACCTTGTTCGTTTGGCGCAGAAGCCGCAGCCTTATATTCTATCTGGGTGTGTGCATTGTCGGGCTCCCTGGCTTCCTTGTGCCAGGGTAATGGAAAGACACGGCCTCTGTCTGATACGGTATGTGAAGCGCGTTTGGCTGTAGCAGCTCCGTGCAGTGCCTCACTGATGGGCACGTCGTGACTTGCATTTAAAGTCAGAATACTCGAGCTGTGACCTTCCTGGAAATGCCTCCATGTAGTTAGTGGCAGGGTGAGTTCCTGAGGAAAGGATGCCAGCTAGAATTAATAGTGGAAGGGAGGCCATATGATGAGCTGAAGCTGGCGTTCAGAAACTTCCTTGGAGCCACTTGCTTTGTCGGATCGATCGAGTACCTACTACCCAGTGCTTCAACCCTGTAGCATCGGTACCGGTAGTACCGGTACTTTGTATGTACCAGAACGGTAGCAGTAGCTACAGTGACCGGTGAGGACGTTGACGTCATCCGATCAGTGCACTGTGCGAGCAACTCACCCGCCGGGAATCGGACTGGCACGTCGAGGAGCCCAGAGGCCGGGCTCCGACGCCGGGCAGTCTCGGCTGGCTACTCAACCAGCCAGGCAGCTATACACAGTGCTCGGATTTAACCGACTGTCAAATTAAAGTGTCAATACGCGCAGCCCCGGGGCCCGCCTGGTGGACCTGTCAGACTCGACGTCAAACGCGCCGGCCGGCGGGACCCGGATTTAGACTCTTTTGGAGCACATGTACCGTACTTTGTTTAATCATATGCTTTCTTGTTGAATCAGGCGGGGGTGCTGACAGGAAGCCATCTGGCGCGGTTGTACGGTCTTGCTGCAAGTGTGTGACTCGGAGACTTGTCCGAGTCAGGCGCACTTACTGTAGCCCGAACCTTCGGGATAAGCGGACCGGTACACTTTAAAGAGGTACGTACGGTAGCACGGTACCGGGTATACTAATAAGGGCCTATTCAGACCGAGCTTTGGGTTTCGGGTTCCCCAGCCAAAATGGAGAACCTGGGTCGCGATCGGGAACCCAAGTTGACAGACGGTGCATCAGACCGAACTCGGTTCTCGGTTGTTTTCGGAGACCCAGGTTCTCGAAAATGTCGAAACCCGTGAACGTGCTATTCGGGCGGGTTCTCGGTTCTCGGTTCTTCGATTCTTGGGTCTCTGTGCCAGTCGTGACGTCGCTCGGCGAATCCAGTTGACAGGCCCAGCTTCCACGTGGCAGGGAACCCAAATTTTCACCCTGAAACCTAGAACCGGTCTGAATACACCAGATTTGTGACCGAGAACCCGGAGAAATGTACCTTGCAATTGGCCAAAAAACCTCGATTGTGGAGCGCTGACCCAACTTTTGGTCTGAATAGGCCCTATTAAAGTGGTACCTACCTAGTACCGTACGATATGAACTTTGAAGCAGGCGCTGGTGCACGTCCGTCGTACTTGTGCAGGACGTTTGCGCACTCCCGAGTCCGTGGCCTTACTCATTTTTTGTCATACCGTACTGCTATTTGATTTCGGCACCTTCGACGCCTATCCTTTCGGCAGACCTAGTGTTACCCGCTAAAAAGTACCGTGATCGACCATTGTGGCTCCAAAACATTTTCCAGCTGAAGCCTGAGGGCACATATTATTATTTATTTTTGCCGAAAATTCGTAGCAGTACGGTATTTCAAAATCGGGATCTGGAGACCGTCTAACCAGCTGCCAGTGCCAAGCTGGGTAAGCCCGAGCTCGCTGGGCCCTGGCTCCTCCTCCTTCTCCTCGGCCTGCCTGAATTGGCGCTGCTGGGAACCCGTCACAAAGTTTCCGGGTTGGCTGCAAGTCGTCCCCCCATCACTATTTAATGAAGCTGCTGATATTTGCCTCACATTTGCCTGCTGAGTGTTTGGGGTCCTGCGGCTCAAAGAAGTGCGCCTGTCCGCTAACTTAAGGTCACGCCAATATTGGGAGGCAAGAAAACCCTGCTGGCCAGCGCTCATTGAAGGTCCTGCTTGCCAGCGTTCATTGAAAGTCCTGCTGGCCTGCAGCGCTCATTGAAAGTCCTGCTGGCCAGCGCTCATTGGGAGGCAGGAAAGTCCTGCTGGCAACGCTCATTGAACCCATTGACTCTGTTTCATTGACTGAACTCTCAAACTCTGGGTAAGTGAGGAATCCACCAGTCCTTTTGCCAGCGGTGTGCCAATCGATTGGTGGACTGAGAGCTGACACCTGGCAATGGGCATCCTCAGCCTGCTTCCCCCCAGCGACGTGGAAGGCGACAAGGAACAATGCTGCGCATGGAGAACGTTTGTTTTCATAATGCTGTTACCATTGCTGCCAACCATCTTCTATATCATTGGGGTGAGTGCCTCGATCTGCCCCTCTGTGGCGCGCACCTCTGCCCCTCTCTTCTAGAATCCAGCCCCAGTCTGAGATGCGTCTGAGACACTGTCATGCATCATTGTAAGAGGTCCAATTTTCAGATTTTTGCTGATTGAGTAGAAGTGCCCAGATAGTGATTTATAGTACCATGGGAGCACCATAGCGTCAATGCACTGTTGAGGAGGTTCAAGTGCTTACACTTGCACAGCACTTGGAATGGAGCCCTGTAGGTCCTGCTCCTACACAGGATAATAGGAGCCATCAACCAGCGGTGCCGCCAGGTTTTACTTGACATTGCCACGCGCTTAATCTGCCCACTTCGAGCAAGTCAGATCGTTCAAGTCTTGAGCTCAGTGGAGCAGCCAACGATAGAGTTTAACTTACATCTGTGTACTTCTTGTTGCCTTTTGACATGCCCCTGGCACCTGAGAGCCTAGCGGTAGAAGAAGGCCTCTTTCATACCAAGTTATAACCTTAAGCCCCTAAAGGTTCTGGACTCTGATTTGCATCTCGGGTAATATTTCTGGTTGCCTAAGTCACGGTTAAGACTGGATGCATGAGTGTCAAGGCAAAGGCTAGCACCTGCCGTGAGTAACAGCACGCTTGGTTGCCTCGCTTAAACATCAAGACAACCCGCCCGCTTTGCAGAGGAGCTAAAGGATCATCCCAATGAAACAGAATGCTCTACCATACGACCAGTCCGATTAGTTTCCGTTCTCCCCCTGCAGAGGCGACAGGCGCGCGACCATCCTGCCATCTCTTCTGCATATGAAGCTCAGGACATCAATCTCCCATACTTTTATATCTGCCCCACCCCGACAAGCACCGTTTTTGATGACATCATCCTGTACGGATTTGTTGCCAGTTGCCAATTCATTTCCGGAGACTCGCCGCCCTTTGATTATAACGCAACGCTGCCCTTGATGTGGAATGCCAGTCGGACGGCTGATCGGGTGTTTGAAGTCGTTTCCAGCAATTGTCCCGTTCAAACTACGGTGACTAACTACGGCCTCTGCTTCGGATACAATCTTACGGGGTACACTGTCAAGAAAGACGATTACATAGGGGATACGATCGCACTCTCGATTACGTTCACGTATCGTTCACCGCCCGCGGACCCTCTCTTCCAGCGCACGTATTTCCTCTTGTCTACTTTCTCATCGGAGCCGCTACCGAACCAGACTACAAGCATCAGGTCTCGATTCATCCAGGAGCTCCCTCTATCCCAACAGGCGCGCTTGACTTTGTCCCTGATGGATTCGGTCGATCTCAACAAGAATCATGTGAGTCCTCTTGTTAGGAGTGACTTCAGCTGCTTCTTTAGGACTCTAAATCTTTTCCAACTTGTGTGGTCGCCGGTACCCGTCACTCTCGATCCTTGAGGAGGAAGTTTCCGGCAGTATCGGACCTAGCGGAACATCGGTCAGGTTTCAATAATCTCTTGCTTCAGGGGTCTCTGCAACTGGATATGATGGTTCGCTGGTTTGGAAGATCGCCCAGATTCGAGTGGCCCACATGGCTGCTAGACACCATTTGACTTTGTTTGGTCTATTGGTCGCTCGTTAGAGTCTCAGGAATTATTCGAAAGCCGGGTCTTTTAACAGATTCCGAGGAAAAGTTCGGATGTGACACATTGTTGGATGATTGCTGAAGCTTCAGCCTTAATTGCAGACACGAAAAGGTCGAACCGACAGAGAGCGGTTAGGTCGACCGGTTTGCGGACGTAGGCCTGACCTGAAGGGGCTTGCCTGAATGCACTAATTTACTGCCATCCTCATTTCTTTGTTTCGTCGCCAGTCAGCTTCGTTCTGATCCTCTTTTCAATCTTACGGCTTGGCGCCTGGTGCATCGGACTGATATAGTTTCAAACCTTGGGCACACATCGTGTTGCAATGCGTGTTCTGTTGAAGCTACGTTTGTTCTGATGAGTTTTTCCTCTGGCAATACCGGGTGCAGGACAGAACGGGGACCGGGGAGTCCATCTATACCCTCCCGCCGTTCGACGGTCAAATCTCATTCTACCCCAGCGGTCCGTCTGAAATTGCAATCGTCAACATGCGATTGAACTCCCGGGGGGTCAATGTCGTCAAGGCAATAGACCCATGGAGCTGGTTTGAGTTGGCCACCCAAGTTTATGCCTATTATGGTTATGCCATGCTGGGTTTCGGCTTGCTTTATGCGGTTACGGTAAAGCGCAAGGAGGCCACGCTGTGGCGGACGTTCCTGTCGTTTGCGTCGGGGTTGGTGGGAGGATGCATTACCGCGCTCAAGGTAGTAGGAAAACGATTACGCAAGTAGGACCGCGTTCGTTTCTTTCTTTTTTTATTGGCTAGCTGAGATTGTTGACCCGTTGTGATTGACGAGCATCTGGGTCGGAAGTGACCACAGGCTCTTGACATGTGACCCGCAAGTCCGCCAAAATCCACCAAAATGTAAAGAGCAATGATGACAGCAAGGGAACATGGCATGCGTTGCAATCTAGAGGACAAGCCCGGCCTGCATGACAGCAGTTCGGGAGTTCATGGCATACATGACGGGTACTACATGACAAGCTGATTAGTCTGACCGTCTGACATGCATACGTATACCGTGGAATTCTGCCCTAAAAGTCTGTCTTGTTTGCTGAAGTCCCTAGATGTATGGGTGAATTTAAGACAAAGCGCAGCTCGTTCGAATCTGGCAACCTTGAAACAGTCGCGAGGTCGAACGCTGAAAGGTGGAGTCGATGAATTTCGAAGGCTTGTGCTTGTCACTATGATGGCATTGAAACATAAGGTTCGATCGAGAGCGAGCGACTCTGACAGCTACGATTGCACAGAGCATGAGCCTAAACATAAGGCTCGTTCTCAATCGAACGAGCCTTATGTTTCAATGCCATTCAAGTTCGGAGATAACCAGACTTCCGCTGTATTGGCTTCATTGAAGGGCTAGCTGCGGTTTGCATCACAACAGAAGTGGTCGAGCATGCATGGTATATACCAAGCAATAGCCTATAAGACGAGTTAGATGTTTCTTTCTTCAAACCGGTCACTTTTGAAAGCATTGAGTCGATCATGCAATAGCGTGTCCAACATCAAAATTCTCAACGTGGTGACATGCTTAGGTAGATTGCATTGAGCCCAAATCAAATATGAGCAAGAAGCCCGGCGCATGGAGCTTGCATGCGGCCTAGTGACGTCATCATGCATATAAAGTCTATCGTGTTGCAATTGATTTGGATCATGCAATCAACGGTTACCCAAGAACCAGTAGGCAAACTTTACTTTTAACCCATTAGTTGTTCTGACAGACCACAATGGTGGGCTCTACCGTCGGGCCCATGACACGGGGAGCTTCACCACTCTATGATCTAACGGTGCACTCAATCATGTGCATGATTCGAAGATAGGTCTGTGGGCGTCAACTCAATGAGCCCCTATATCTTCGCTCTTCAATCGGAATGCAACATCAATCGGTATCTTATCATTTGGGTTTCCCCGAGCCGTTGCAGTGAAACCTGAGCCACATTTTGCCAATGGCTCCGATTGATCATATAAGAACTTAGTGACTGGGGGCTCGAGTTATGTCCTGCTTCTTTGGTTAGGTTTGCTTTATTTGGTCCTGAACATGATTTGCAACTACAGCAAGGCTGCATGGCGTGCGACAGAGATTCAGGATCCGCTGAAAGCCACACTCCATGCTGCCTGATGTGGCCAAGCGCCGGGCGAGACTACTAAAGAACTTTTACCATCACCACATACTGCATTGCGTGCGACGGAGCTGACTAAGAACATCCGGCCATACTGCCATAATGTGATAGCAATACCTCGGACTATACACTGTGCGGCTGATAGAACCCAATTGATACTTGATTTCTTTTTTCTTTCTTCTGAGATATCGCAAGCATGAAGTCATGTTCAACGAGTGCAATAAGGAGCATTGATACAAGGTGGTTCCATCATGCAGAACCATACCTCTTGTAAGCCACAGCGCAAGGTGAGAGAAGAACCAATGAGAAGGGGGTAAATCTTCAAGGACACACTGGCAAGTCTGTACTCCTGTACTCTTCTAGCCCCATTAATATCCTCCCTTGAGATCGTTGACGACGTCGTAGGGGATAGGAGTGACGGTCTCGATGTCAGCCTTCTCCACCAAGAAACCGGGCTTAGGTCCCGCGGGTTGTCTTCTCACATGGAGGCTCTCCCCGCGCTTCTTTGCCTCAGCCTGCAAAGAATCGAAGTCTATTTGTCAACCTGAAGAAAGAATGACATGTTCAAGCCTCAAACTCAACTAACCCCACATCCTGACTGACCCGTTGCATGCATGGGGGGTTTCAAACACAACCAGAAAACAAGAGCAGATGTGCAGCTTTCCACAAACGCGGAACTCAACTACAGAATGCTCTTAATCCCTCATCTCTTGCTCGTCTTCTGCTGCCTACTTGTGAAAGATGGATAATGTTATAACCACACAAGCTCCGCTCTCTACCGCTTCACACTTCACCAACGCAGGCGAGACAGTACGCTGTCTCACTGCGAGCTTCTGGCCAGCGCAACTCATCTGCTGGCAATGGGTCTGTGGGGCTCCTATGTGCATACAAAACAACCCCGAGAGAAGTCTAAACACCCCTGCCATAGCGCAAACTACAACTTCTTGCTTCCAGAATGCTATCTGTTTGTCCCCTAATCTCTCAACCACCGATTTCATGGAACTTCGCTACCTACTGGCCGGAGGAGCACAGCCACCCTGGCCTCCCTCCCTCCCCCCTCCCATAAACGGCATGGTAAAACAGGCCTACCGCAACACTGCCGGCAATTCTCACAGACCAATTGCCGTCCTCTGCAAGTCCCGCGAAAGGATGGGACCCTCACAAGCAGACCCCGCAGATTCCTGCCTGCCTGAGAAGTAATCATCCAGAACTTCTCAATAGAGTCTCACTCAGACAACTGACCAACTTCTGATGCTTCCCATACTGGCCATGACATAAACATTGGAGCACACTCTCACCTTGAGCTGGTCGTTCTTCTTCCTCCTCTCCAAGAAGTCCTCGTGACACCGAGACGGCTTCACATGCTCAATCCTCACATGGATCCTCTTCTTGATGATGCGACCTCCCACCTGTGGAGATGGGCAAAAAGGTGACCACTTGCTCGCGCCTCCATTAAAACCCGCTGCTGCGGACTGGTTTCATCAGGCAACTGTCAACCTGACACTAACGACCATCTCCCTGACAAAATGCAGGTTCCTGCTCAACATCTGGACTCATTGTGTGAGGTCCAAACTCACTGTGAAATTCTAAGGCTTGGGACAAAATCCACGACTACGTCCTTGGCACCCCAGAACCCAGACCGAGAAATTGCGCTGGTTACAGAGAAGAGAAGCTCGCTTCTTTTCTTGCACGGCATCTACAGGGCGCAAAGTTAGTGCGTGCGGGGGCAGGGAATGTCCCATAAAGGCCTGGCAGGGGCGTTCTGTCCAGCTTGAATCCCCCGCTTTTAGCAACGCGTACAACCCCCTTCTGTTACACATCTCCGTTTCTTTATGCTCTGCTGTCATTACAGGTAGGACGGACATCTATTGCGTCATAATAATCTCTATTTTGCCTTTACATCGATTGCGCTCTTATTCTCAGCAATCTCCAAGGGCGCTACAAGAACGAACTTAGAAAGAGTCTGCCGGGACCATTGGAAGAGATTCTGGATGCCCTGCAATTACCCGGAGGCTACTCCCAGGCTGTCGCTCCTGCTGGACAGTCTACTGGCTTTCCCGCAAAACAAGCAAACCACCCTTCAAATCAGATCCCAGAGCCAGAGGGTGTCTTCTTCCCAAGGAAAGCTGAGACTATGATAGCCCGAGGCCTTAATAGTCCCTGTCAACCTCTGCCGCATGCTGTCAAAAGTCTTCCATGTGGCTCAGATACACGGGAGCTTTGTCAAGACTGTTGTTGCTGTGGGGCAGGAAACCATTCTGACTGGCTTGTAAACTTCGCCTGCCATCGTTACCACCTTTCCTTTCCTCTCTTGCACACAACCGCTGCGAACCGATATGGAGTAAGCTGGCAGCCCTTCCTGAGCTCCGAAGCCAACAATCCCAACATGGGCTCCCTGAAACCGTTACCGCAATGAGCATGGGCAGCTTCTTACCTGCTTGTTGATCTCAACTCCGACCGACCGCTTTGTGACATTCCAGACCTTCCCTGTCCTGCGTGCACGACCGAAGATGGGACTTGTCAAGCTCAGAAATCAGAGCACAAACTCTGCGTATGCAGAGATGACATTCCGGAATCATGGGCTTCTGCTTTCCATTCCTTGCACATAATCTCGTTTCCGGTGCAGGATGATGACGCCCTAAAACGTGTCAGTTGTATACAAGAACACACTCATTATGATTAAGATGACCACAGGCAAAATTTCACCGCAGAACGAAGAGCAACCCTAACTTCCCAGACCATCAGAAAAGCACCATTGCCAATGGAACCCACCGCGGCCCAATCATGTGACTTATCTAAAAACTTCATAAGAGATCAAGTATTGGCAACTTATCATGGTAGTACTTGAAGGGCATGCCGTTGTGCACCGCCGAATTGACCTTCACATCAACGTAGTCGCCGACCTTGAACGAACGCAGGTACACGGTCAAGGGAATGAAACCCTTTTGCCTGAAGCCCCGAGAGAACAGGTCCCTCGTCCGGGCGCGCATCCCATGTCCGGCAGGCATGGTGGCAGCACGGGGGGGAAGTAGCCGCCCTGGCGCGACTGGACTGCCGGCTAGGATTCGGAAAGAGGAAGAAGACGAGCAAGGGAGAAGCTCTTCAAGGGCGATGGGGAACGTCTAAACGGTCTGGATGCGATACAGAAATTGCCATCAACGTAGAATTTTCTTGGAGTTCCTGCTTCTACCCAATTGGCAATCTCCGATAGTCTGCTAAACCCCGTCAGCCAGGCAAGGAGAGCCGCGGCGCCGGGGCTGCGCGCTCGTCGCAAACGCGGCCGCGGCCTGCCCCTCGGTTTTGTTTGGCCCGTCCGAATATTCCGCTCTGGTCTGGTGATCCCTCTACAGCTCATGACACTGTCCTTCGTTGTCCCTGGATCTCTTCGAAGTTCGAGCAACAATGTCAGCACTGGTACTGCTGGTGTCAAAGATCTGAGCCACACCTTTCGCAGCATTCGTTTGTTTCTTTCTTGCGCCTCGTCGCAATTCTCACGATCCTTTCTGCATCAGGAGGACGCAAACTCTTGCGCTATCACATCAGAGGATAGGCCCTCAGCATTGTCCTTCGACTTCTCTCTCCTCCTTTCTTCAATCTAGCTGGCAGCACTAGAAAAGAGTTCGGACGGGCCTTCTCTTTCGGCTAGTAACATTAGGGGTTGACGTCGATGTTTCTTTCTTCAGACGTTCAGGCTTCAGACATCCCCATGTGAGCTGCCGAGAACCTCACTTGTCAGATTCTCGTGTATGAGTGTTAGTTGAGCTGTTGTGTCTTCTGGGTAAGCTCCAAGGTTTGTACCAAGATCAGCACACTTGATTACATTCCTGCCCCGCCGTTCTCTACTGGCAAGAAGAAAAAAACCTTTCTGCGATGTGTTGCTCTACCATGTCAAATTTACTGGCGTAATTTCTTGTGTTTGAAACAGCTACCTGCGTCAGTGGAGGAGTGCCTTGAGACAAGGTTCATGTTGACATTATCTGTGCCAGTGAGGGTTTCGTTTTGATCCCCCCTGCGTTCGTGGACCTTGACATTCCCCAAGATGTCTGTCAATCCACTCGACATTGCTTCGTTCACGCTGCCCCTTGTGATGGAGATCAACGTGGAAGTTGGAACTCAAGGCTCAAGGGGTCCTGGCTTTCAAATCCTAGGGGTCCTGGCAATTAAATGTGCATCAATGCGATTCTTGATCTAGCTGCTCAGGTTGAGAATCAGAAGTGTCACTGGGGGAGTAAAAGCATGTTTGGAGTACCCTTAGCTTGTCCTCGTTGCTGCAAGTGCACCACACTCAGTGACGTCATATACCAACATCAATGGTCAACAGAGAGAAATTGTACCAGTCAGATCACTTCGCGCTAATCGCTTGGGGTGGAATTGGCTTTTTGTATCTTCGAAATTGCATTTTAACTTCACACGGCTCGTGCATCTTTCAGCACCGCCCACTTTAGTTTGAGACTTCTCTTGACAGTTCCTCAGGTTGACGGATTCATAGTTGTCTGCGCACGAATTTTTGATCATCCTATTATGTGCAAGGGCGTCCAATCACTTTTGTCGCAGTTGTGATCCAAGAACTTCTATATCGGTTTTCCAAGGAGGCGGTTTGGTTCTCGCATCAATGTGACCATTGAAAGTTCGTCTGTGCAGGCGGCACCTCTGAAGACCCCTCCAGCACAACTAGTCGAACATTTGATTGAGGATAGCTGCCAGCTATAAGTAGTTGGTGGTGGTTCCGCAGCGGTTATTCAATTGTCACCTGGTGGTCACTGAGCGGGTTTCCATAATGGGGTGCGCCACCTGGAGCATCAAATGGCTCAACATTCTGACACTGGTAAGGGCCCACTCATTCAAAAGTTATCCAACGTCCCACATGTCTTCCTGGGTACCATTTGACTGTGAACCAATCTTTCATTCCAAATTCATCAGCCAGCATGGCATTGTTGATCCAGCCTTTTTAGAATAAGCATGGCCTTGCGTCGGTATCAAAGATTTGGGACACAATAACGCCACTGCCAAACCAGGCGCACTGCGATATTTTGAAGCTTGATCCATTGCTGGTGAATTATGACGGTCTAGGATTGCCCACTGGACGATAGTCAAACTGCAGGTCCCACCTGAAGAAGGCTTCCTTTCAGGATCAGAACACCAAGTTTGTTTTTGTAAGCCTTACTAGCTTTCAATGATAGTGAATGTGGCATTTCGCTTTCTTTCTTGAGGCAATGAAAAGTAACTGAATTTCAGAGAACGTTGTTGACCCGGCTGACACTAAGTTCTGCTGCAACTGTTAGGTACATTTAAGCCCTCGGGTCAAAACCTTGCACAAGAATGGAAGCTCTCAGATGCTTCAGTATGTCTCGAACGTAAGCTCTATGAATCATAAGATCAGCTCGAGGGACAGTTGGGGTTAGCTCGGGGGTAGGGGTGGGTTCGGGGTTGGAGACCGCGAATGTTCAGGTCAGTGTGTCAAATTGTCTCAGCCCAGTACAATGATCTTTGTAGAATTTCTTTTTCTCAAGATAGAGACTTATCGACATTACGGTGGATTTGCAGCTTCTGTCGCTGCCCATTATCGGCTTTGGGATCTACCTGGCCGTCGCAAGCACCCCCCAGTGCTACCGCTTCTTCATGTACCCAGTGCTGATCCTTGGGGTGCTCCTCCTATTCCTGTAAGTCAATCCTTGGCATTTCTGAACATCCGGATTGAGGCTTCAATATAATGTCCTTGTCATTCGACTCAAGGAAGGTGGGCATTTTTTTGACCTATGGGCTTCAATGTCCCAAAGATGGATCATGCTGCTTCTGCTGTTTCTGGACTTAATAAAGTCATGGCGGCAGACATTGAAGTCCTGTTTGTGAGCACCATATTCTACGTATCATCATGCAAGAACGCGGTAGCGCAGGAAAAGGAGGGAAGGGAGTGCTTGAAGATAGAAAGGAGGGGCGACAGATTGTTGACATCTGGTTTAAACTTGATTTTTGATTTAGGCATTTCTGGCCCAAGATTAGATCTGAAGCGCTGATACTGGGGAAGGTCAAGAACTTCAGAAGCTCGCTGCTTTTTCATGGTCGCCAATCTTGGGTCATACTTGCGGTGAAGACATGGATCTCTTGATTCGCCAACAAGCACGGAAGGACGATTCTGGACGCTGATAGTATGCTGCAAGGATTCCGCTTGTGCAGCGTCTAGCTGTTCAATCTGCCTGTAATAGGATGCAGGCAGGCGGACCGCAGAACTTCACCATAGTCCAATTCGCATCGCTACCGTCCGTTTGCAACATAAGGACTCCAGTCTGCAGGGTTCAGCCAGGGTGTCGCAAACTTTGGCAGAACCGGTTCCGATACTGGGGTTCAGACAAACCGTGCCTGACCAAATGCAAACGAAAGGTCTCGAGCGTTCGATTTGCGACGTCAAACGGCAGCGCTGCGATTCTGGGTCATCCCGTAGCCATCTCGTGGTTCTGCGGTCCGCCTGCAGGCGACATATCAAAAATTGAACGACACGTGGCATTCCTGTTTGCAGGTCGCTCCTGGGCATCGCCGGAGCATGGACCCACTCCGCCTGCTTCCTCTGGATCGTATCCTTCCGATTTGGCCTTCAAGGCGCCACCGTTGCACAGTCAAAACTCTGTTGTTCTCTCTGTATTTGCGAGATGGGGGTTGTCTTCACGTAACATCTGCAGAAGTATTCGGCTACGTCTTTCGTAGCCAAGCTCTTGAAGTGGCAGCATCGGGTATTCGACGTTGGAAATTTGATGCCCTTGCGGCACTGGGGTTGGTATTTGGAAGATTGCGATGTTAGTCCTGAAGCAGAATGCTCGAGCTTTTTCCTTGACACGTGGCACGCTCCAGTACGGGCTCCTGATGGCGATCCTGTGGCTGGCGCTTCTCGCCTTCACCATCTTCTCGTGAGTACCCTCCGTTCGCTTTCCTACTTGTAGCGTTCTTCTCTTGCGTAGCCACTTGAAAGCTTTGCCTTCTGATGCGACACTGATGCCTTCCGGAGGGAGTCAGAATTTCTATCCAGGTTTTGACTGATCTCACGTGTCGATAAGTTTTGACTGATCTCACGCGTCGATAAGAAAAAACATTCTTACAGAAAAGTTGGAAAAGTGGTCTGGGGTATATATTCTACAAAGGATGGGTCCGAGTGGGGCGCACTTTGCACGGTGCTTGTCTTTTGAGTTGAAGGCAACAGACTCGTGTCAGGCACAGAGTTCTCTTTCGTTATGGCCGTGACTTCTTAGCGCAGATCGTGCATGTGTCCACATTTGCAAGTCACCTGACTCGTCTGGCCAGAGGATTGGCCAAAACAGTGCTGGTTCTGACCCCCTTTAAAAACTCGCGGGCCCCTTCGAAGACCGGTTGTTCCGTCCAAAGAAGGTGGTTCCGCCCGGGACAGGTAGTTCCGCCCGGCAGTTTTGGCTCCGCACAGTAAAGTGGTCCCGCTGTTTCTTTCTCAATTGGCCCCAGGAAAGGTTTCTCACAGTCATATTTCACAAACCTGCTGTTGCTATTGACGATGGGCTCGGGTGGGAAGGTTAATGTCTGCTCGTATCACATGCAGTTTCATTGTCACGAATGACGGGGCGGGCAAGGAGCTAGCCGGGCAAGGGTGAGGATGACCGCGACTCACCTTTGCGCACGGTTGCTAGTAGCCATCGTACAATCTTTCTAAGTTGCTTACGAAATGCCGGTGTCTGCTTCGAGCGATCGCGCACGTATTTTCGTGGCTTCGATCGCTTGACGAGATTCGCAACTTGTTAGCTAGATGCTGCACGTCCAATGTGTTCGGCTAAACCCCGTTGCAAACCGAAACTTTGCTGCAGCGGGCTTGAGTGCTGGCTGCAGGTATTTATAAACGCACGCAAAAATTCAACGACCCGCTTCGTAATTTCCAAACCGTTACAATCCACCTGATGTGGTCCGGGATGTGCTAGATCCCTCCCAAACCCTCGTGACCTCCTTGCAAACCCGGTTTCGCAGCGTGCTCGAGTACCGGCTGCAGGTCTTCTTAACGCATGTCAGATCTGACGACCCAGTCGAAACATTCTAAAACCCCTTCGTACCCCCTCTAACATGGTTTTGGACCTGCTATACCCCTTCCGAAACCTTCGTAACCTCCTTGCAAACCCGGTTTCGCAGCGTGCTCGAGTATCGGCTGCAGGACTACTCGGCGTGGCTCCAGAAACAAGTGGAGAAGCCCAGCACGTGGCGGTCCATCAAGTCGTGCCTGCAGGAGAAGGGCTACTGCCAAGACTTTCCCCAGCGCTTCCCGGTAAGCTTTTAACCGGCCCGGTTAAGAACTGGGGTGTCTCTTCAATGACTGGGGTGTCTCTTAAGGTCCATGTTGTTGAATTTTGATCAAGCCTTTTGAGCTTGTGCCTGCGAGAGAAAGGCTGCCGCCAAGACTTCCCCAGCGCTTTCCCGTGAGCACCTAAACCACCGGTTAAGAACCGGGTTACGGTTTTCCTAGAGGTCCACGTTGTCAAGCCGTTGTTGGTTACGGTCTTGCTCAAGGACCGTCATTTGAAGTTTTGGGTCAAGTCGTTCAAGCCGTGCCTTGCTGGGGAAAGGCTACTGCCAGAACCTTCCCCAGCGCCCCCGGTCAGCCCTGAACCGGCCCCTTCAAAAAACTGGATTACAGTCCCTTTCAAAGTCCGTGATGTTGAGTTTGGATCAAGCCGTTTGACGTAGTGCCTGATGGGAAAAGGCCACAAATTTGTATGTCCGCGAATCTGATTTCCATTACCTGCCGAACGGCCTTGGTCCTTGTCAAGTGTGGCATCGAACTTTCACCATTGATTGCCTGCTCGATCGAATTCGAACACAAGCGCGCTCAATTTCCTCAGCCAACAGAATATAGTGACCCTTTACTTCGGTTCAGCAATCTCGATAACATTGTAGCCGATCAGACGACCCTGCAACAAGAGTCGGCTAACCGTGTGGGCTTATCCTCGGGCGCGAATCACCCCAGTAGCTTCCGCCCCCCAGAAAGTGTTCTCAATATGCAGCTAAGTCGTCTGATCCAAATTGCAGACAACGGACATCTTCCTCGCAAACCTGGGCAACCTGAGCCCCATCGAGTCGGGTTGCTGCCGGCCTCCGTCCTCGTAAGCCCTAAACCCTCTTTCTCCATGCTTGGAAAGGGCGTCAGACTAAATATACGGCCTTAATCAGTAGATTTTGGAGACCCGACACATGTTCGGAACTTGCTCGGTTTCATCGGCAATTGCGCTCAACTTGTTCGAAGGAAACGAGGGGTCGAGAATCTTTCGCGGGTTTTTTTCCGTTTGCACTCCGCAAAACTGGAATTATGCCACGTGCGACAAGTGACGTGATACGGGCGGGAATGCCGCAATCAGAATGCAGCGTTCGCCGATCACGTCAGAGTGGGTCGGTCCTCCTGACCTCCTTTGAAAGCTACTTTCGCTGAATTTTGGTCAGACGGTCGGAGAGCTTCTTCCAAAGGCGCTGAACCGGAAAAGTAACTCTGAAGCTCTCTCTGAACAACCGGCGGATGCATGCGCAGGTGCGGCTTCCCGATCATCACCAGCACGTCATACGACACCACCACCCCCCTGGGTAACGACACGGACTGCCTGACATACAGCAGCAACATCCAACAGGAGTGCCTCGACTGCAACTCGTGCCGGTGAGCCTTCCCCTCAAGACAACTTCAAAGATAGTCAGTAAGTTCGTTATCTACAGGGTTACTTAGAACCCTAGATCCTCAGAGCGTGTGTGGGCTGCGGGTCAACAGGAGTGAACAGGAGTGCCTCGACTGCAATTCGTGCCGGTGAGGAAGTTCATGTCGAGAATCAAAAAAGCAGGCTGCTGGCTGGAGTGTCGCACACTGCGGAATGGTCAGCGAAGAAATCAACTAGACTCTCGATACGAAGCGACCATGCTCGACGTCATCTATTGTGAGCCCCTAAGACGTCAGCTTGTAATTGCACTTTGCTTTGTTGTTGGATTCGGCTTTGCACTTACGATTCCTGGCGCTTTTCTGTCGACAGGGCGGGCTTCCTTCAAGAGTTGAAGGGCAAGTGGAAGATCGTCGCGATTGGGAACTCGGCGATCCTTGCCCTAGTGGTGAGTGGTGCTAAGAAACTCACACCAGAAGGAAGGCTGCGTACATTGACACCCTGTTAGAAGACACTTTTTGAATTATCCATTGGAGATGATGCATTCAAGGAACGCCTTCACATTCTCAGTGTGTCGAAGAACACGTTTCCCTCAGCGCGGTCGGTGGAAGCAACTGCATCTTCAGATCAGGTTTCCGTGACCCAACAACCATGGGCTCAATCCTGCAAGATAAGCCAGTTTTGACGGGGTACCCGCTTATCTTGAAGAAAGAAAGGTAAGTAAGTAAGAAAAGCAGGCTGGGATGAACAACCGGTTGTAAAACTCGCAATCTTACCGAGTCTAAAAGACGAGGCGACCGTCATGTCGGTTTGGTTTGCAAGCTGTTGCTGATTTGAAGCTCGCAATCATTCTAGGGAAGCGAAGGATCGGAATGAAAAGGCCGCACTTTGATCTGCGGGAAGCTAAGCATCGCATCTGTCTGCAGTTGGTCGTTTGGTGCGTTTCTTGCGGAGCCCGTCGGGAGGCCAAGCGGTATAAGGACGAGGACGAGCTGATGCCGATCTGGAACCGGAACAAGCATAACGACGATCTGTGAGCCGTCCAAGGGGGTACCGCGAGCATTCCGGCTGCTCTTGCAGGAGCGGAATGCAAGTAGTTGCGACACAGAAAGTTGTGTTCAGTATTGTAAGGCCTGCAACCGAAGTGGTACAGCCCTCTGCGGAGCGGAATAGTCCTCGTCCCTTTCGTAGCTCGTGAAAGGTCCAAGTAAGTACATGCAATACTGTGTTCATCCCAGATCCATAGACTACCATACTTTTAGGAAATTGTGAACATGAATCTGATCGGTAATTTATATCTATCCGCGTGTACTCTGCACTTAAGTTTGCTATAGGTCCTATTGAAATGGGGGTTAGCAAACTTTGGGGCCCTGCCCGAGGCAGCAGCCTTCATGCAGTGGGCCAATTTACTACGGACGGTTGAAGAAAGCCTAGCATGCATTTTGAAGCAGATCGACCGTGCTTTTGAATTCAGCCGCTCATGTCCATCTTTCGTAGCGTGACGGTCGCTGCACAAGATTCATCTAGGAACGTGCCCATATGACCATACTAACATATATCATGATCATTATACACATATCATTGTATCCAATGAACTGCAATTCTGGCCGATCATGATGCACATTCTGCCCGTTGAAGTAATTGCATGAACGACACGATTTTGGCTCTGTACGTCATGGTAAGTCGATGTTCAAATTGCACATAGGTAGGGCACCGGACATTATCTGTACGTGTCCTGACAGAACGGATGGAAGGAGAACGCGGACTAGGGAGTTTGCAGTCGAGACCCCCACACCGTTTGGTACTGGTCAGTTTGCGCGCGCTTGAAGATTTAAGTTGGACTGGCTACGCGCACAACCTAGCATAACCCATAGTACCGTAACTCAAAGCGTGCTGTTGACCGACCTCCCCGACTTCCACCGAGCGCTCAAATGCAGGCGTTTATACCTGGCAGTCGACAAAGAAACAACCCGATGACCCGGAACGTAACCAAGTCAATCTAAGTTGCGTGTGCAGAGTACCAACCGGTGTGGGGGTCCAGAAATGAAAACTGGAGTCCATGTTCTCCTTCCATGCGTTCTGACAACCTTGAAATAACACACTTAAGCTTCTGCCGGAAAGACAACCATGCATCAGGGCTGCATGACTCCTTTGGATGCATTGAATAATCCAGAGAGGGCGCGGCCATCACCCATTTGCTCGAGCAAAACGTATGCAGTCATGATAGATTTGCAGCTTTTGAGTCTTTTCTCTTCTGCTTATCGACCTTGACACAAGCCCTGCAGACAGCCTGCAAACCGTCCAGTACCATCCTCCTTCGGGCAAATTCGCTTCGGTCTTTGGTTTCATTGCAGATTACGCACCTCTTTGTTTCGATCTCGAAATGACTGCCGTACGAGAATCTCCGCCGCCTATCGTAATCCTGCCTATGACGCTCTCGCTCACAGGCTTTACAGCTGCGCATCAAACCCGAGATCAACGTGGCATCCTTCACAAAATCGGTCTTTGGCTTCAGCAGGCAGCAGACTCGACAGACCTGCTCCGGAGGGACTTCCCTCTGTGCTCTGCTCCTAAAAAGGGCAATGCACTCGGCGTTGCAAGCCCTGCACTTCCGCGACAGTCCATCTTTTGCTCTCTTGTTCAACGTAAAATCACGAGCTTCTTTTCTCACTCCACACTGACGACAAATCTTTCCCATCTCCTTAGACGCCTCCAGAGACAGACCCAAATGGAACTGCACACCTCGATGCCTTGCCTCATACTCTTCCTTACATGCTCTACACAAAAAGTGGCGCCCGTCGGGACTGGTCGACATGATGTGGAAGTCCCGCGACTTCTTTTCGATCTTACATGTGGTGCAAACTTTTGTTGTCTCAGATGATGCTTCAACCACGCCAACCTGCAATAGGTATTGACATCAGTTTTGTAAACCACCAATGGTAAATATACAGCTACAGTCATGATCCAACCTATGGCAAGAAACGTTAAGAACTAGATGGTTTCTCAGATCTGGCTCAACGCGGCATGTTGAGGATTGCCAAAAGGTCTGCTTAGAGGACCCAATATCAGTTTCAAGTGTACAAAAAAGTTGACATTCTTAGCCCAGTGATGGGGTACCACTTCAACCAGAGGCTATCAATTATGTGGTTTTGGATCAATGGAGGCTAACCGTCAATGCCAGGGTCACATCATGAGCTAGACTCTTCTCGCTTTTTGTCTCTCCATGTTGATATCCTCTTAGTTTGACAGTCCTTTTCTGACATCCTTGTTGAAGTGACCCCTGCCGTTCTGAGGTTCCTTAATTTCATGGTCCACCTTGTGTGGCACTGCTTGTCCGGATTTGTCACAGTGAGGGCTTATGTTGGAGGTACTCAAGAAATTCTGCACACGTGTGAATCAGATAGCTTGACAATCATTTTCAGATTCAGCTCAAAGTCACAGCGCCGCCCCCTCCTCCATCTCAGATCGCCTATACGAGTGCAAGAAAAGTTTAAGCTCGCAAATGCAGCAGTTGCTCACTGTTGATGCCGTACTCATCCAGCGACGTGCGGCTGCTGCATCGTGAAACCAACCACACAAACGTTTGCTCCCCAAGAGGAAAGGGTATACCTGAGCGATCACAGTGTGACGGGTGCTTGGGCTGACAGCATCTTGACAGAGTGCCGAATTGCTCACGTTTCTGACAGCTCTCAGCTCATTTTCAATGAGTTTGATATCTGTTAATGACCCCTGCAGCCATGGGGAAGGAGTGGTGGAGGCTCGTCTGATCACTCGCATGAGCTGCGTAATCAAGCTGCCCAACGGCTGCCGCCTAGCACGATTCATGGCGACTTTGACGGCTTACGTTGTACTCCTTGGAGCTGCCATGCCCCGTCTCCCGGTGGTGAGAAAAGCTCCAATATTATGCGCCCCACTTCAGCTTTTTGCTGCACACCTTCTGCTCGAATTGACAGATGTTGATGTTGACGACTCAGAGTCAGAGGAGAATTTTGAGCTAGCCAAGGCCTGGGTTCCGCCCATTCCTGCTTCCGCCGGGATATGAGGGTCTCTGAGTCTCATGCAGCAGAATTCCGTCTGCAAGCTAGAGTATATCCACTATCGCCGTCGGCCCTTAAATTCCGGAATTTTGCAAACTCGGACCAGTATTATGCAGAATTGTTGTTTCGGACATACATAAAGAAGCAGTCTACCGAGCACGTCATAACTTTCAGAAGTTCCAATTCCGGATTGGTGGAAACCTATGCCGGACACCGTGTTGTCAACCTACCGACTGAACTTGTTAGGGTACCGTCATTTTGTACCTGGTACCCCCCCATATTTATTTGGGGGGGGGGGCTCGAGGCTTCAGTGGTGACGCAGGGTGGAGGGGGGGGGGGCTTGGGGGCATTCTGAGATTCAGGGCCCCCATCGGGGGACTGCTAGAGGCTTCCAAGCGGAGGGTCTTATGAGCGACA